>LNAC01000033.1:4449751-4509677 GCA_002007465.1 Ailurus styani | reverse complement strand
AAAAAAAAAAGAGAGACACAGGGGATAAGACAATAATATATAATATATGCTTAAGCCTAGCCTCATCAGAAAAAAACAGAAAAAAGGAGAGAAGATACTCAAATATGTAATACTTGAGAATTGTCATAAAAGCTGGGTTTACAAATAAAAAAAGCAGAGTATATATAAGTAGTCATGAAAAAAGCAAAAACAAAAGCACTACACCTAAATATACTGTGGTAAAATTACAAATCACCAAAGAAAGTGACAAAATCTCAAAAGAAAACAGAGAAAACAGGTCTTCAAAATAGTAAAAAGTAATCAGAATAATAGAAGATTTTTTTTAAAAAAATAATAAGAATTAGAGAAGACTTTTCAAAAGAAACAATGAAGTCTTCAAGGACTGAGGTTATTTATGAAATAAATGTATAATTAAAGACACAATGAGATTAAAAGATGGAAGTGTACATTAATTAAATTCTAAGTACAACAAAGCTAAGACAGCTATATTAAGATTAGAACTTAAAACCATTAGTAAAAATGAAGAAAGTTATTATACAAAGAAAAATTTTAATCAGAGAAAAATAATAATGAACTTATATATAAATATGTAAAGAAATATGCAAAGAAAAACTTGATAAAATTCAGAAATATACTGCACATAAGTTTGTTATTATATGTAAAGAAGCATGTATAGAAAAAATTGATAGAATTCAGGAAAACATTGTAAGTAAATCTGCTATTATAGTAAGAGATTCTGTCCTTATGATAAGTAAACAAAAAATTGTTACGGATATAAAATATTTTGATGATCAAACTTAAAATTTTATTTTGTCTGGTTCAAGATGGCTAGTAGAACTCTCTGAACTCACCTCCTCCATGAACACACTGAATTATACTTATTAATAGAACAATTCCTCCTAAAGAAGAACTGAGGGCTCACTGAACTGCTACTGAACAACCAAAGAGAAAACAGCAAGAGAGATGAAGACACAGCAGCATAGGGAACTTCCAGTGCCAATGCTGCAAATGGCAGTGGGAAGGGATAGTCATGAGGGACTAGAAATCTATCCCTCTGTCCTTGAGCACAGGAAAAAAAACAAAAACAAACAAACAAACAAACAAAAAACAAAAAAAACATGGTTTAACATATAAAACAGACAACACTAGAACTCTGCCAAGTGGCAAGGGAGCTGCAGGAAAGCTCTCCAGGTGAGAGGGACTAGAGAAACTACATGGTTTACATCCTTGCCCCACCTTAACAGCTGAGAACAGAGAGGGTCCAGACACCATCACGGGCAGGTTGGTCATCTCGCTGAGTTCATGGCTCCAGCGAGCCCAGAGTCCATAAGCCTATAGCAGCCCCAGTTGTGCTGGGACACAGAAAAAGAAGCCACAGTTTAAAAGGGCCAAAAAGCAATAGGAACCCCCCCCCTTTCCTCCATATTAAAAACCCAGACCTGAGCAGGGTCTAGAAGCCATAAGGGGCAAGTTCAGGTGCCAAAACTGAAGGGTCCCATTGTGGGATAGGTCATAATGGATGGATCCAGTCCTCACAGGGAGCTTCTCACTTCAGCAAGCCCAGGGTCCTCAAGCCCACACCAGCCCTAGTTTCTCAAAGCACGGGAAAAAATCCATTGTATAAAAGGGGTGAGTGACTGAGAACATTCCCTCCCCCTCCACCTTAAAAGGTCAGACTGGAGCAGGGTCCAGCATACAGTGAGCTTGCAACCTCAGCAAGTGCAGGATCCGCAGACCATAGTAGCCACACTGTGGTGCTGGGGCACAGAAAACAAGGTTTTGGGTTTGGGTTTCTTTCTTTCCTTCTTTAATTCCTTCCTTCCTTCCTCCCTCCCTCCCTCCCATCCTCCCTTCCTCTTTCTCTTTCTTTCTTTTCTTTTTCTTTCTTTTTTTTTGGTAATTTTTATTACTTTATTATTTAAAGCTTGATTTGTTTTTATCTTTTTGGTTTTGTTCTTTATTCTCTTTTTTTGTCTCCTTTTTTTCTTCTTTTTCTTTTCTTTTTTTAAAAATGTTTTCCTTTCTTCTTTTCTTTTAGTATTTAGGGTGGTTTTTGTTTGTTTTTTGGGGGGTTTTTTGTTTGTTTGCTTTTCAACTTTCATTATTATCTTTTCTTTATTCCTTTGTTAAAACCATGGTTTAAAAGGGTAACAAACATATACAAGCCATAGCTCCAGCCAGCCAGAAAAAGTCACCAAGCACACACAGTCTTCACTGGGGATATCATACACAAGACCACCCCTTCACCTTTGGGAGAAGTATCCATTTTACCTAATCCAGAAACAAACAGACTCAAGCAAAGTGGGGAGAAAAAGAAATATGCTTCAAAAGAAAGAATAAGAAAAAGCCTCAGAAAAAGAACTAAGTAAAAAAGAGATAAGCAATATACCCAACAAAGAATTTAAAGTAATGACTGTAAAGACACTCACTGGGTTAAAGAAAGGAATGAGAGAACTTAGTGAGACCTTCAATAAGGAAATAGAAAATGTTGAAAAGAATCAATCAGGGTTGAAGAATACAATAACTGAAGTAAAAAATAACCTAGAAAGAATCAATAATAGATTAGAGGATGCAGAAGAACGGATCAGCAATCTGGAAGACAAGGTAATGGAAAGCACATAACTGAACAGTAAATAGAGAAAAGAATTTTTGAAAATGAGGATAAAGAGATCTTTTAGACATCAAGCAAACAAACATTTGCAGCTTCTTCCCAAAGAAGAAGACAAAGAGAAAGGTGCAGAATATGTATTTGAATAAATAATAACTGAAAATGTCCCTAACCTAGGGAGAGAAATAGACATCCAAGACTAAGAGTGTTCCAAACAAGATGAGCGCCAAAAGGTCCACACCATGATACATAATAATTAAAATGTCAAGGATAAAGATAAAGATAAAATCTTAAAGGTAGCAAGAGAGCAACAAAAAGTTACCTATAAGGGAAAATCTATAGGGATATCAATTGATCTTTCAGAAGAAACTTTGCAAGCCATTAGGGAGGAGCATAATATATTCAGAGTGCTGAAAGGAAGCAACCTACAACTAAGAATACTCTTCCCAGCAAGGTTATCATTCAGATTTGAAGAAGCAATAAAATTCCCCAGAAAAACAAAAGATAAAGGTGTTTATCACCACTAAATCAGCATTACAAGAAACGTTAAAGGCACTTTTTTATGCAGAAATGACCACAATTAGACATAAAAAATATCAATAAAAAGATGTAAACTATGACAATATATACATAGAGTGTGAAGAGAGTAAAAAGGGAGAAGGGGAAAAAGAAAATGAAGATTTTTTCCTTTTTTGTTTTTTATTTAATGTGCTTAAACTTAAATGCCCATCAAATTAATATGGGCTGCTATTTACTATGCTATATATGAACCTCATGGTAACCAGAAACCCAAAACCTATGATAGACACACAAAAAATAAAGAGAAAGAAAGCAAACAAAATACCACACACACTCATGATCACCAAAAAAAAAAAAAAAAAGCAAGAGAGGAAGAAAGGAACAAAGAAGACCTACAAAAACATAAAACAAAAAGCAAATTTTAAAAATGGTAATACATAACTATCAATAATTACTTTAAATGTAAATGGCCTAAATGCTCCAATCAAAAGACACAGAGTAGTGGAATGGATAAAAAACAAGACTCAGACTCATCTATGTGCTGCCTACATAAAACTTATTTCAGACATATAGATGCATACAGACTGAAAGTAAAGGGACAGATAAATGTTCACCAAGCAAATGGAAGTGGAAAGGAAAAAAAAAAAAGCCAGGGTAGCAATGCTTATACTAGACAAAATAGACTATAAAACAAAAACTGTCACAAAAGACAAAGGTATTACATAATGATAAAGGAATCAATCCAACCAGAGGATATAACAACTATAAATATCTACACACCCAACACTGGAGTACCTAAAGATACAAAGCAAATATTAATGGATAGAAGGAGAGAAATTGATGGTAATACAGTAATACAGGGGAATTTAACATTCCACTTACATTAAAAGATAGATCATCCAGATGGAAAACCAATAATGAAACAATGTCTGAATGACACATTGGACTGAATGGACATAACAGATATATACAGAACATTCCATACAAAAACAACAGAATATACATTCTTTTCAAAAGTACATGGAACATTCTCCAGTATAGAATGCATACCGGGACATAAAACAAGCCTCAGTAAATTTAAGAAGACTGAAAACATAGCATGCATCTTTTCCAACCACAACAGTATTAAACTAGAAAAAAATCACATGAAAAAACCTGGAAGAAACACAAAAATGTGGAGACTAAACAACATGATATTAAACAATCAATGGGGCAATGAAGAAATCAAAGAAAAAATCAAAAAGTTCATGGAGACAAATGAAAATGAAAACACAATGGTACCAAATTTCTTGGGACACAGCGAAAGCAGTTCTTAGAGGGAGGTGCATAGCTACACAGGCCTATCTCAAGAAATAAGAAAAAACTCAAACGATCTAACTTTATACCTGAAGGAGCTAGAATAAGAAGAACAAACAAAATCCAAGATGAGTAGAAGAAAGGAAATAATAAAAATCAGAGCAAAAATAAGTGGCACAGAGGGGCGCCTAGGTGGGCCTTTCGTTCAGGTCATGATCCCGAGGTCTTGGGATCGAGCCCCATGTTGGGCTCCCTGATCAGTTGGGGGGTCTGCTTCTCCCTCTCCCTCTGCCACTTCCCCTGCTTGTGCTCTCTCTCTCAAATAAATAAATAAAAATCTTTAAAAATAAATTAATAAATGACACAGAGGCTAAAAAAAATTTTTTTTAAATCAATGAAAACAAAAGCTAGTTCTTTGAAAAAATAAAAATGACAAACCCTTAGCCAGATTCATCAGGACAAAAAGAGAAAAGACCCAATTAAACTCAAAAATGAGAAAGAATAACTGACAGCACAGAAATACAAAAGAGTATAAGAGAATACTGAAAAAATTATATTCCAACAAACTAGACAACCTGGAAGAATTCCTAGAAACACACTATCTTCCGAATTTGAACCAGGAAGAAACAGAAAATCTGAACAGACCCATTGCAGGTTATGAAATTGAATTGATAATCAAAAAAAGCAAAATGCAGAAGTCCAGGACCAGATGAATTCACAAGTGAATTTCACTAGACATTGAATAAAGAGTTAAAACCTATTCTTCTCAATCTATTCTAAAAACAAGAAAAGGAAGGAAAGCTTCCACAAACATTACAAAAGGCCAGCATTACCCTGATACCAAAACCAAACAAAGATACCACAAAAAACAAAACAAAACAAACAAAAACAAAAAAAGCTATAAGCAAGTATTCCTGATGAACATAGATATAAAAATCCTCAACAAAATATTAGCAAACCACATACAACAATACATGAAAAATACATTCACCGGGCGCCTGGGTGGCTCAGTGGGTTAAAGCCGCTGCCTTCGGCTCAGGTCATGATCCCAGGGTCCTGGGATCGAGGCCCACATCGGGCTCTCTGCTCAGCAGGGAGCCTGCTTCCTCCTCTCTCCTCTCTCTCTGCCTGCCTCTCTGCCTACTTGTAATCTCTCTCTCTGTGTCAAAAAAAAGAAAAAAAAAGAAAAATACATTCACCAAAACCAGGTGGAATTTATTCCCGGGATGCAAGAACGGTTCAATATTCACAAATCAACCAAGGTCATATATCATATCAACAAAATGGAGGATGAAAATCATATGATCAACTCAAAAGATGGACATAAAGCATTTGACAAGATTCAACATCCATTTGTGATAAAAACTCTCAACAAAATAGGGTAAGAGGGAACACACCTCAATATACTAAAGGCCATATATGAAAAACCCACAGCTAATATCATCCTCAATGGTGAAAAACTAAGAACCTTCTCTTTGAGGTCAAGAACCAAACAGGGATGTCCACTCTTGTCACTTTTATTCAATAAAGTACTATAATTCCTAGCCAAAGAGATTAACTTAACCAAAGAGATGAAAGACACTTATTCTGAAAACAATATAAATAACATATTGGTTAAAGTAAACCTCAACAAAAACTTAAAATATTTGGAACTGAATGATGGTGAAAGCACAAAAGTTTGGAAAGAGGATACAAAAATAGTATTTATAGAAAAAATATATCTTCCAATTATTATATTAGGAAAAAGAGATTAAAAATTAATAAGGCATCCAACTTAAGAAATTTCAAAAAATAAACAAATAAAGTAGAAGACAGATTTAAAAAAAAGTTGAAATTAATGGACTAGAAAGTAAACAGAACAAAGAGAAAATGAATAAAGCTACATTAGTTCTTTAAATACAACTAATAAACTGGAGAAAATGATCAAGAAAATGAGAATAGAGAATAGAGACCCAAAATAAATATGATTAGGAATGTAAAAGAGACATTATAGATCCAAGATAGATTCAGAAGTTAAGAAATATAATTAATTTAATGCCAATAAATTTGAAGAAACTTTAGATGAAATTCAAAAATCTTTAAAAATATAACATATATCAAAGCAAAACTAACAATATAAATAAAAAGTCTGAATAGTCCATAATCATAAAAAATTCAATTATAATTAAAAACACTTCCATAAGGAGCATCTCAAGTCTGGATAATTGTACAGATAATCATATATGAAGTTTTCTTGACCATCGGAAAAAACAGATACTAACAAAATCAAATGACCAATCCCCAAAAAATAAAAATAAAAATTAATTAATTAATTAATTAATGACCAATCCAGTAAAGCTAATGAAAACTGGAGAGAGATGCACAAAGGGAAACCACAGTCCAATTTCATAAATGAACATGAATATGAACAGATTCAAATATCCAAAATATATTGGCCAAGCTGAAGAGCATGAAATTTGAAATTTTATGTTTTTGTTGGCAGTCATTTAAATAAAAAAAGAAACCTCCTCATTAGAAATAGTTAAAAGTAATTACATTTGGGAAAGGGACTTGTGGGTTGAGGGTATCGAAGGCAACTTTAACATTTATTTTTGAAACTTGTATATAGTCATTTTCTACTATACATGTTACCTTTCCCTTCTTTTTTTTTCATCTGGCTTGATAAATTAGAGCCAATTTTTAAATTTCATTTTGTTTTGTCCTTGGTAGCTCTATGTTAAAAATCAACAAATACTTTAAAATATAGTTTATAATTTCATACCACTGAACTGAAAAAATCTAGATTAAAATAAATGATACATTTAGAAATAAAATTAATAAAACAACCAGAATAGGCTAGTAACAGAAGAAGTGGAAGAACTGAAAAAGTGTATGCAAAAATGGTGCCAAGCTAGACAGTTCTAGGCAAGTTTTTATCAAGCTTGAAGGGATAGATAATTTTTCTACCTTTCATAACTTGTGCCAGATCACAGCAAAAGATTAAAGCTCCCCAAATTACTTACAAAATTAGTATAAGCTGGATACTAAAACCTGACAAGAATAATACAATGGGAGAAAATCTCAAACTAATTTCATCTTCAGGAAGAGATGTATTAGTAATTCCAATGAAATAAACCAGGCCAGATGACAGTGGGCTAAACTAAAGTGACAGTGCAAGAGATAGCAAGAAATGTAAGATCATGATTTTTTTTTTTTAGTAGAATGATCAGGATTTGGTGATGGAGTAAACACAAAACAAAGAGTGTAAGGGTGAAATTGAATAACTTGAAGGCTTTTGGGCTAAGCAACTGGAAAAATTAAATTCATTCACTGAGACTCAGAAGATCACAGAAGAAGCTGGTTTTCCAGGTGAGTATGTGGGTAGGAAACCAGTATTGGACCTACGAAGTTTGGAATGCCTTCTATATCCAAGTGCAGGGTCAGGAAGTTGATTAGATACATAAGCCCTGAGGTCAGGAGGCTTTCCAACATGTAGAAATAAATTTGGGAGTCAACTGCAAAGGCTATTTAAAACCCAGAGATGAGATACCATTACTGTTATGACTGTTAAACTAACATTTAAGTGGAGCAAAGGGCGCTAGATGGTGAGTCTCAGTTCAACAACAAACCATAACAGAAACTGAAACAGAGAAGTTTATTACTCACAGGAACTGGAAGAAGTACACAGAATGTCTCAAGGAGACACATGGAAAGGTAAAGGCAGGGCGCCTGGGTGGCTCAGTGGGTTAAAGCCTCTGCTTTCAGCTCAGGTCATGGTCTCAGGGTCCTGGGATCGAGGCCCGCATCGGGCTCTCTGCTCAGCAGGGAGCCTGCTTCCTCCTCTCCCTGTCTCTCTGCCTGCCTCTCTGCCTACTTGTAATCTCTCTCTCTGTGTCAAATAAATAAAATCTTTAAAAAAAAAAAGAAAGAAAGGTAAAGGCAAAATGAAGATAGAAGATGACAGGATTGGGGCACATACATTAATTAGGGCCCATAGTAGGAGGGCTCTGAGGTTTCCAGGCTGAGGCCAGATTGGCCAATTCAAATCAAAAGAGCAGGATTCTGGTAAGCTCCACGGTGGTTTTACTTCAGGAGCACACAAGAAAAAGGCCCTGGGAAGCAGGGGAGACTGTTAATCACCAGGGTTACTGGGGTAGTCACATCAGAAACATAAATTTACTTGTGATCCTGTGGGTTGTTATCTAGGGTATGTCCTTGCATGAGGAACCAGTGTGAGTCTGAGGTCCCCACGGGCCACTTGACCAAACAAAATGAATGCCAAGGGAGAACCAGAAATTGGACCTATGAGTGTGAAAGTCATAGATGTTGATAAGGTCTGTGTCAGGGGAGTTTTGAGTTATAAAAGCCTGACTGAAGTGAGGTCAAGAGAATGAAGGATGTGAGGAAGGGGAATCAAAAAATGAGGCCTGTGTCTAGAGGGGGACTGAGTCAAAGAAGTGATGGTGATCTTGGTGGTGGTGGTGGTGCTGCTGCTGCTGTTACTAAAATAGGAGAGAAAGCAGTATGTTTTCATGAAAATGGTCCAGACGACAAGGAAAATACCAATTTTTGTGAGAAAAAGAGGACAAAGGCAACATAAATATTTCCCCTCTATCAATAACAAAGATTCAAGCTACACAGTTTCTCTTATTCACTTTCTAATTACAATCATAATTGATTCCTAACTGCAATCATAAGAATCTGCAGGAGGTCTGAATATCCTGAAGAATCTCCTGTAAATGCCCAACATGGCTGTGATTGCCTTTGTTGCCCTGGTGAAAGGAGTTTTGTAAACCAACAGATTCTGGTTGAGCACCGTCCAGATGATTCCATTCCAATTCGAAAACACCTTTGCCTCTAAAGTTGTTTCAGTGTCTCACTGAAATAGTTTGTCTTCTCAGACTGAATCCTTAATTTTCCCAGTAAAGGGGCACCTGGATGGCTCAGTCAGGGGCGCCTGGGTGGCTCAGTCGGTCGAGCATCTGCCTTCGACTTGGGTCACAATCCCAGGGTTCTGGGATCGACCCCCATGTAGGGCTCCCTGTGGGGACCCTGCTTCTTCCTCTCCTCCCTGCTTGTGCTCTCTGTGTCACTATCTCTGTCTCTCTCAAATAAATAAATAAAAATTTTCCCAGTAAAATATCAAACTCCTACACACACACAAACACACACACAGTCCCTTTAATCGCCCCGTTTATCCCTTAAAAGTAGCTCACACTGTTGCATCTTTCTTAGGAAATGGCCCTTGAACAACAGTCACTTCATTGCACTAACATCATAGTCAAAAAGTAAATTAAAACTTTCTCTTTTATATAGAATGCAGGTGGCACATGTTTCAAGGTTCCATGCACTGCTCAAACTCCTGACATAGTTTTTTGGTTGGAAAGGATATTTCAAAATGTCATTCTTACTCTTCTGTGCATTCCTATACATATATTCTTACTAGTACATACTATTACTACTATTCTCTTGTTTATATCTTCTCAGAACAGAAAGTAATAGTACTAGCAAATGTTCCTGAAATGAAAAACTGTTTTTTATATGATCTCTAAATCTACCATTTGCAAAAAAAAAAAAAAATGTTTTCCCAAAACTTTGGAAGATAAAGTAGTATAGAGGATAGATTTTAACCTGTTCATTTGTGCCATAAGGAAATTACTCTGAATCTTTACAATGAGTTCTAATCTTCTAAATCACTATATTTGTTTCCCATGCCAGTATAATCATGTCACTTATCCTGATTAAGAGGTGCAGCACTTAGGGATGCCTGGGGGCTCAGTCGTTAAGCATCTGCCTTCGGCTCAGGTCATGATCCCAGGAGCCTGGGATCAAGCCCAGCATTGGGCTCCCTGCTCGGCGGGAAGCCTGCTTCTCCCTCTCCCACTCCCCCTGCTTGTCTTCCCTCTCTCACTGTGTCTATCTCTCTGTCAAATAGATAAATAAAATCTTAAAAAAAAAAAAAAGAAGACCAGCACTTAGTTTATCAACATGATTAAAGGCAATGCACAAAAGAATGTGAACTTGACTGTTACTCAAAGGCTAGTCACTAGAATGAGCATCTATTCACTTCTCCTCAAGTCCTAATATCAGAAGATAAGGGTCATATGATTCCTATGAAGCTGCTGTTACAACCAGACTCAGTCTGATTCAGGAAAAAGTAAAATATAGAACGTGAAGGAGAGCTATGAGTTTTGGGGATCAGATGAATGGATTCAAGAGAGAATGCACTTTGGGGTGAAAAAGACGGAAATCCAGAATCATGGCTCTGAAACAAATCTGCTCCAAGCCACGTTGCTAATAAGCAAGTCAGGAATATCAACAGTAAGTCTCATCGACTCATTTTTAAAATTCACTTGTTCACTCAATATTCATTGATTCATTCATTTAACAAGGTGCCAGGTACCATGTGCTAAGTCAAAAAGTTAAACAAAATAGGCAGAATGTGTGTCTTCAGATACCTTATACTGTAATGGAGGAAATGGAAAATAAAAATAAATTCATATAAACATACAAAATATAACAGCACAGTGAAGTTAACCCTATGGAGAAAAATAAAGCCAGTTAAGATGATAGAGGGTGAGAAGAGGTGCCATTTTGGATAAGAGAATTAGGAAAGACTTATTCAGGAAGGTGGTGCTTTTAGAGACCTGAATTACAGGAGGCAAATGTGCAAACACCTGGGAGAAATTCTCGGAGGGTAAGGGAACAGCAAGAGCAAAGACCTTTTGGTAGAGACATGCCTGTTCAAGGAATAAAAAAAAGGCCAGTAAGGAAGTAGAATAGTGAGCAAGAAGAGTGGTATACATGAGATCAGAAAGATAACTAGAAGCCAAATCACACAGAAGCTGTAGCAAAGATTTTGGATTCTATTTTAAATTTGGTGCAGCATACTACTACCATAAAGACCGACCACCAACATACAGCAGGAACTGAAGGGCAAACACAGACATTTTTAATACCTAGTTGAAAATACTAACTCCCTTTGTCATCACTTCTGAAATTCCGATCAAGCTGAAAAAGTTGGTGTGTATGCAGGGAGCAGAAAGGGTACAAACTGAACCAACCATAAATTCTGGCATCAGTCTGCTAACATAGCATACCATTAAAAAGATTAGAGGATATGATCTCCGTACAAATAGTTAAGTGCTAAGAGCAAAAGGCATAGGGGAGAAGAAGATCCAAAATCAAGTAGACATCTCCTAACAGATGAGAAGAGTACATGCATAGAAATCTAAGGCAAGCCAATGATCCAAAAAGAGCAGGCACACTGTGGGCACCAGGAAGAACTGCTAGGGAGTGACATGGTCCTGGTGTCACCTGCTGAGTGAGTTCCATCCCTAAGACGAGGCTGAAGAAAGCTAACTCCTAATCCTATTAGGATCCAAAGTAACTACTCAGAGATTAGAACTGAGCCAAAACAGGAAATGTGGCGACCAGAAGGAGAACCGCAGCTCTGTGGTTATAAGTATATATCAGGATTCTCCAAGAAATAGAACCAACAGGAGTTCTATAGATATATATTCACTTATTTATCTGAGGAGATTTATAAAAGACGTATTATAAAAATTGGTTCATGTGACTATGAAGGAAGGCCAAGAAGTCCCACAATCTGCCATCGGCAAACTGGAAACGCAGGAAAGCCAGCGGTGTAATTCAGTCTGTGGCCAAAGGTCCAAGAGCTGGTCAGTGGTGTAGGTCCTGGCCTGAGTCTGAATGCCCAAGAACCAGGAGTGCCAGTGTCTTTTAAGCAGAAAGCAAATTCACTCTTCATCTTTTTTGTTCTACTCAAGCCTCAACAAATTGGATGATGCCCACCTGCATTGGTGAGGGTGATCTTTACTCAGTCTGCCAATTCTAATGCTTTCTTCTCTGGAAACATCCTCACAGACACTCTCAGAAATGTTCTACCAACTATGTTGGCATCCCTTAGCCCAGTCAAACTGACACTGAAATTAACCATCACAGTGTGGAGGCCGGTAACGGCAAGACAAGATGCTAGAGCAAGCCTCAATGGGAGTTGGTTTTCCATCTCTGGCCATGGGTGAGTAGGCTGAGTTGAGCCTATAGAGGGCAACCAGATGGCCTTTACTATGGAGTAAAGATGACAAAACAATGTCAGGATTTAGGCTTGCTCATCAGTGCTCTCAACGTTGGCTTAAGGACAACACTGAAGGACCCAGCATAACTGGTTCCCTTCCAAGCCCCCAAAGTTTACTTTCAAAAATAATTCTAGACCTAATATTAGGAATTATTTCTATCTCATTATCTAGATGAACCATTAGAGGTCAATTTATCTGTCATGGGAAGTCTTTGCTTATCTTCAAAGGACGTTACTGAAATAAAAATCTTCAAGACAAGTGGCTAAAGGTGTTAGGTAACATAAAAGTGATTCTTCTTTGCTGACTGGATTTGCAAATCAAACATACTTCTCCTACCAAATGAGGGATATTTTCTCCCTCAGGCTCTCTAGCCAGCATTCATCAGCTCACACTGACTGACAAATGATATCAGCTCCTAGGAGAATAAAGATATAATCAGTCACTTTTAAACTTTTGTGTGTGGGTGCATGGCCTAAAACAAAACAAAACCAAACAAAAACCCACACACATAATGTGAAATCTATCTTCTTAACAAAATCTTAGTGTACAGTGCAGTACTGTTAACTATATCCACACTGTTTCGTGGTCACCGTCCATGACTGAAACTCTATACCACCTACTGAAGAGCAGCCGTCCATTTCTGCTTTCTCTCTTCCTGAGCTACTGGCAACCCCCGTTCTACTTTCTGCTTCTGCTTCATCATTTTTCCTCTAGAGAATATTCCAACTTAGTTATTATATTCTTTGGCTCCAAAAATTCTGTTTGGTTTTGTTTATCATTTTTATCTTTTTGTTGAAATAGTCGTTTTGTTCATGCATGATTTTTCTAAGCTTGTTGATCATCTTCATGATAATTTAAATTATTCATCAATTAATTAATATAATCCCTTCTCTAAGGATCAGTATCTGCAGATTTTTGGGGTTCTTTTGATCGCATTGTCTTCCGGTTTCTTTGTATCCTTGAAATTTTTGTTGGGATCCCTGCATTCCGAAAAAAACAGACCCCTCTCCTAATCTTTAAAGGCTAGCTTCCTACAGGGAAAACCTTCACCAATTAGCCCAGCTACAGATACCGTGGACTTCCAAATTCTTTCTGGAGCTGCATTTTCACTGGACTTGCACTTATAAATTCAAAATTAGAGGGATTTGCTGGTTTTTGAGTTTTTGTTTTTTGGTTTTCGTTTGTAAGAGCTCATAATCTCTTGCTCTCTCTGGTGTCAATCTGCAGTACTACAAGTTTCTGGAATTGCCTCAACACACCAACTCTCTTCTGTTTTCAGCAGCAGACTTCTAGACATTGCCAGGTATTAGCACTTTTGAGTCAAGAGAGACAGGAACCAGTCCCTTGAACAAATTTCTGAGAAGTCATTGGATACAAACTCCTCCCCAAGGAGAAACCAGAAGTGGGGGTTTTCTCCTACTCATTCTCAGGTAGCTGCAGGGAGACAATAGCAAGTGAGTGCTCCAAACCATCACCTTTGTTCTCCGTGGACCTGACACCATTTTCTGCTGGCACTTAGATTCAGGCAAGACTGAAACCCATCCCCCAGCCCAGAGGAAAGATCTGAATGTGGAAAATATGATCCGAGTTTCTCTTTCCCTCCCCAGGGAGACCAAGGGGCAGGATGCTTTTTCCTGGTTGTGCGACACTGAGTTAGTGCGAAGGACTATAGTATAGAGTGTAGCTGGTTTTGCATTTGCCTAGCATGCAAGAGCCTCTTAACTGTTTTCTGGATTTCTCACAAAGGAAACTAGTCTGTTATTATTTTGAGTCAATGTCTCCACTGGGGGAAGAAAGATTTGGAGCTTCCTATTTTACCATCTTGCTGATATCACTCCCTGGGCATTTAAAAAAAAAAAAAAAAAAGAGCTAAGACTCACACCNCCCCCCCTCCCCCGCCACCATAAGCCTGTAAATACTTTCAGAGGAACCTCCATCGTCCAGCTCAGAGACCATCATATAGTGTATGCCTATTAAACATTTATTTAAATGAACTAAAGGTTGTATAAGACACTGGTAGAAGTAGGATTTGAACTTACAGGCCGTGGCACTGTCACTCTTTCATAAATGGCTTTCCTATGGTTCTCTACTCAAATTTACAACAGTGCCTAGGAATTTACTTATTAACCATCACAGACAGAATTCAGGCTCAGGGAAGCAGTGGGGTATATAAGGAAAAATATGGAAGACTTGGTGTCAAATACCTGAGTTTGAATCAAATTATTTCAAATCCTCCTAGTTATCTTCAGTCCTAGACATTCTTCAATTTCACCTGTGGAACCTTGGAAACAGAGTCCCAGGACTCACCCTATTGAATCAAAGCTTAGAGGAGTGGAGCCTAAACAGATACCATTTAAACAGATTCACAAGGTTGAAAAATACTGTTCAAGCTATTTCATAAAAGGTATGCCCCCAATCTTTCAGAACCTTAGCAAGCTCAAGTATCTATAAAATGGACTATTGGTTCTTTCATCACTGACCTCATGGGGATATCATAAGTGTCTAGTGGGAAAACACATGAAAGCAATGTAAACTGTAAACTATGGTAATAATGTAAGATAATTTCATACTATCAGGTAATTTGAATATCAGATCAGGGTTTAATGGAAGCAAAACCACAACTATCTCCTATTGACATGTTCTATTCTTTATATAGAAGAATCATATTCTTCTCTTTTTAAAGTTACAGTTATACTTCTCCTATTGTAGCTGTGCTTCTGTGAAGTTGTTTATAAATCAAATTTTATTTCAAGCACATTAAGAGAACTAGTCATCTAAAGTAACTCCCTGTTGAACCTCTTATGAAATAAAGAATGCTCCTAAAATGCAAATAGACACTCCCTAAGTAATCTTTTTTTTTTTAAGATTGGGTTTTATATATGATGTCTGGAAATGGGACACAGCTGTAGTGCTGTCAGAAATATCTGGGAGTTTTGCTGTGAAACAGCACCTGCTTCTCTTTAGTCACACTCCACAACCACAATACCACTGTCCTCACAGGAAAGAGGAGATACTCAGGGCCTTTCAGTTGCCCACCAAATGCGAAGAAACAAATACAGATGTTACCTTTTAGTCACAGCTGGGTTCCCCCTCTTCCCATAATAAAGCCTTAAATCAAACAGAGGACTCTCCACAAAAAGTACTCTTAATGAAATATATCTCATAGCTCAATGCTCACGGCTGATTTATTAAACACCTAGGAACCAAACTTCCTCTTGGATAGTCCAGAAATCTCACATGAGAATTTTCTTCACAAATTCTCTATATTTCTTGGTCCAGTTAGACTGATAATATTTTAGCTGTTAAAAATAAAAGGCTTTTTCATACAATTTGGTTTCTCAGAAACTTGGGGGGGGGAGTGAGTTTTTTCACCATGAGTTTCCTTTCAAAAAAAGAAAGTTATGGGAGTTCAAGATCAAGATTCAAGTCACTTCCCATTTGAGTCAAACCTGTTTCAGAATTCCATCTTGCTAAGGCCCAATCTCCAATTGTCGCGACTGGCTGCCAGTGTGCACAGTAGCTGTTGAAGGACTGGAAAGGTAAAGGGCAGCTGACTGGAGTGGCTCAACCACGTATAACTTTTCACTTACTAGTTTAGAACTCCCCAAAGACAACTTTCTCAAGGATGTTGAATATTTTTGACTGGGAACTTATAAGGCTAACCAAGGGATTCAGTGAACTCTTTCATCATTAACCCAGACATATTTCATGACTAATTTGGCAGAACAAATCTCAAAGCACTGGTAAGTAAGGAAAGCCCTTGCAAACCACAAATTAAGAAAGTAAGAGCCATAAGGACTGAGGAAAGGCAATGTCATAATGAAGAATACCGTGATCAAGAGCATGGATTCTGGAGCCAAACTGGGTCGGATGGCAACACTGACACTAGCTATGTGATTTCAAACAAGTCAATTAGCCTTTGTAAACTTTAGCTTCCTTATCCATAAACACAGGTCATAATAGATTTACCTATAATAGAACTTGTTATAAAGGAAAGTAAGTTAATACGTGTAAAGTTCTCAGTACCTGGAACATAGTAAGTGCTATAAGGTTTTTAAAGATTAAAAATATGTAGAACACAATTTAAAATAACTACCATTGGGCACCTGGATGGCTCAGTTGGTTAAGCAACTGCCTTCAGCTCAGGTCATGATCCCGGAATCCCAGGATCGAGTCCCGCATCTGGCTCCCAGCTCCGTGGGGAGTCTGCTTCTCCCTCTGACCTTCTCCCTTCTCATGCTCTTGCTCTCTCTCTCTCTCTCTCTCTCTCTCTCTCTCAAATAAATAAAATCTTTAAAAAAATAAATAAAAATTAAAAATCAATTAATTAATTAATTAAATAACTACCATTTGCATCAACGTGGATGGAACTGGAGGGGATTATGCTAAGTGAAATAAGTCAAGCAGAGAAAGACAATTATCATATGGTTTCACTCATATGTAGAGCATAAGGAATAGCACAGAGGACCATAGGGGAAGGGAGGGAAAACTGAATGGGAAGAAATCAGAGAGGGAGACAAACCATGAGAGACTCTGGACTCCAGGAAACAAACTGAGGATTACAGAAGGGGGGCGTGGGTGGGGGGATGAGGCAACCATGTGATGGGTATTAAGGAGGGCACCTGTTGTGATGAGCACTGGGTGTTACATGCAACTAATGAATTGCTGAACACCACATCAAAAACTAATGATGTACTATATATTGGCTAATTGAACATGGTAACAAAAAAAAAGAAATAAACAAAAATCTAGTACAGTAAGAAATCATGAGAGATGAGAAAGCAAGGTGAAGAGAGTTTACAAGAACCAGACCAGTGGTACACCAATAATACACCATCTAACGAGCTATGACAACCTGTCTCCATTTCATTACTCGCTTACTGGATGACTCTGGGATAGTCACTGAAATAGCTGCTGCCAAACTGGAGTGATAATAAAACTGAGTTTCTTTGTGTTAGAGGTGTGAGAAAAAAATAAATCGTAAAAAGCACTTTTCACTGTTTTGCAAGAGGAAAAGCACCATAGAGTTTCAGAGATATTCTCATTTCCCAGAAGTACATTTCAGTCTTTAATCACACTTTCTGGGGCTAGTGTCTATGGAGAAATGTAGACTGTAGCCAGAGGCTTGTTGAAATGGGAGGTTTTAATAACAAAGAAAATAAAGTACTCCAAAAATCGCATTAGAAAAATGGCTTCAGAAATGTGTATAGACTGGTTTATTAAACAGTGTTCTAAACCGGAAATAAATACTTAAGCACCTGATTGCTACTCATGTCCTATCCAACCTTGAGAAATGTATAGAATCCCTATGTCACATTCCTCACAGATGTGAAAAAGAGAGAGAGAGAAATCGTGTTGCATCTTTAATGATTAGGTTGACGTTGATTGATTTATGGATAAAGCCCTTCCTAATTTTTAAAAAATGTTTAGATAAAGGGTAGACCACTAAAAATAGAACACTTTACAACTGACAATATTATATTTATCTCCTTTAGCACATAAATTGTCCCATGCATATATAAATCAGAATGGAAATATCAGTTCTAGAACTTACTATTAGGGTGTGTGATTTAGAAATCTATAAAGGACTCAAATGAAGGTGTAGTAAAGGACTCGAATGAAGGTTTTTTACCTGCTACCCTGTGGCATCACATTCAACGTAGGCTCCAATCCCTTTGTGAAGTTCTGTGAGATTCTTAGAAGAGTTTATCAGTACCAATAAGGAAACGATGGCTCCAAAAGAATACAGAAAGGGTGAACATCTGATAATTTTTTGATTCATTACAGACTGACATAGCTCTTTTGTCCTTTCAACAGACCTCAGGCAAAGACATTCCCCACTTCCAAGAAAGAAAGAAAAGGAAAGGAAAGGAAAGGAAAGGAAAGGAAAGGAAAGGAAGGAAAGGAAGGAAGGAAGGAAGGAAGGAAGGAAGGAAGGAAGGAAGGAAGGAAGGAAGGAAGAAGAAAGGAAGGAAGGAAGGAAGGAAGAAAGGAAGGAAGGAAGGAAGGAAGATACTCCTATAAAGATACTTCTCAAAAAAAAAATACNAGAAAGAAAGAAAGAAAGAAAGAAAGAAAGAAAGAAAGAAAGAAAGAAAGAAAGAAAGAAATGATTACTATATCAGGTAGCCGTCAACTCTAAGTAGAGGATAATACATGCCTTGTTAATGGAGGAAATATTTTTTCTTGACATAGATTTAAACAGTATTTTTTAATTAAATGTATTCTATGCTATAGGCTTTCCAATAGGTCAATTAACTGAAAGACTTTCAAGTCCACAACTCCCACTGGTTGAATATTTAAGAGCAAAGTCAAGTTGAAGGGCTTGTGAGACTAGAAAATGGAAAGAATTGCTGCCTACCCAGGTGGTATCCATGCCACTCCCCTGTCCCCTGTCCCTGTAAGGGACAGGAAAAGGACAAAGGTACAGGGAGTGAGGTCTGCTTTTGTTTAGGGCAAGAGATGTCAGAGGGAATCTGGAAAGCACAGGTGTAAAATTCAAATCAAAAGATTAAACAAACACTGGACACAAAGGTCCACTCTCCTGTGAAGGCACAATCATTAAGCACCTTTCTATAACTATTCAAGGAAAAATTCCAATTTGGCTAGAACTTTAACCTTTTCCCTCTCTGTTTAACCCTTTAGTGAAGATCCTTCAACAGTTTTACATGCTAATTTAGAGGAAGCTAGAAGTACAACATGGCAAAGAAGAAAGACAATGATGTGCTACCTCGTATTTTCTCAAATTCAGTGGAAACAGTGTCTGTCTTTTTTGAATGAACTCAGATTCATGCTTCTAAGTAACTGTCCACAGACCTAAGAGTTACATTTTCATAGTGGCAGAGGGACTCTCAAAACCAGAATGTTATAAAGAGTACAAATGCTACTGAGTTTGAGTTATCTTCACAGGTTAGAGGAGGTGACATCCTGCAGGAAGAGAGAAAAAGACTGAAGAACTTCTGGCTTGCAGTAAGGAAGTGCTTGACTGACTTGGAGAAGGTCACCTCACTTTGGGTTCACAAATGGCCTGGTACTTGTTAATTAGAAAGTGTTCATGATAACCCAAATAAAAGTATGTAGGAACTTTGGTAAAAGGTATCAGAAAGAATGGGGAGAAATCTGGGACTCAGCAGAAAGAAGTTTAAGGAGGGAGAACTCTGGGTAAAAAGGCTTGCTACTCAAAGTGTGGTCCCTGGACCAGCAGCATCAGCAGAATCACAGACTCTACTCTAGACCTACTGATCAGAATCAACATCATAACAAGATCTCCATAAGTTTCACGTACATATTCTGAAGGTTTGAGAAGCATCAGTTTAGAAGGCAGCCCTCAGAGAGCAAGGAAGATTCAGATGGGGATCAGAACCATTGGTCATATTCTGAGGTGTTCTGAGGAGTAACCCAGAGGAGTAACCACGATGGAGAGTCAATATCAGATCTGATTGGCAATGACATCGTGGCCACAGAAGTCAAAACAGAGGTAGAAAATGGGGGAAGAACTCCCTCCTCAGGGTCAAGCCCTTTACGGGAATTGGCACCAGGCATGGAGAGTGGGGTTAAAGAAAATGGTCTAGTCCCAAAGTATTCAAAAGGTAAACCAAAGCAGAAGCCTGGCTCTAGAGTTTCAGTCAACATCCAGAGGTAAGGAAGTGGCATGATCTGGCGATTACATAGAAAACAGAGTTCCTTATATATTGGTATCTCAATTTCCTAGGGGCAGAACTACTGCAACTCCCACCAGCCATGGACTGAGGTTCATGTCAGTGTGTAGGGGCCTTTAGATAGTGGAATTTAACTTTTCATACTAATGTCTTTTTATTTCTTTCCACAGTCTGGTAGGGCTTTGGGATATTTTAGCGACACAAATTCCCAAGTCTGTTAAAGGTAAACTGCTTTTGTTGGGAACCCAACTCTAAGATGAATATTTTTAACAAGATTTTAAAGATCAGGAATATAGGGCACCTGAGTGGCTCAGTCAGTTAAGAGTCTGCCTTTGGCTCGGGTCATGATCCCTGGGTACTGGGACTGAGTTCCACATAAGGCTCCCTGCTCAGCAGGGAGTCTGCTTCTCCCTCTGCCGCTGCCCCTCCCTCTGCTCACACACATATGCTCTCTCTCGCCCCTGTTCAAATAAATAAAATCTTTAAAAAAAATAATAAAGATCAGAAATAAAAACACTAATTAAATCTGTAAATTCAAACCCATACTTTTTTCATAAAATACATCTTATATATACCAAGATATTTCTTTTTTTTTCTTCTTTTTTTTAATTAACATATAATGTATTATTTGCTTCAGGGGTACAGGTCTGTGAATCATCAGGCTTACACACTTAACAGCACTCACCATAGTACACACCCTCCTGCAATGTCCATAACCCAGCCACCCTATCCCTCCCCTCCCAACCCCCAGCAACCCTCAGTTTGTTTTCTGAGATTAAGAGTCTCTTACGGTTTGTCTCCCTCCCTGGTCCCATCTTGTTTCATTTTTCCCTCCCTTCACCCCACGAACCTCCACCATTTCTCTCAAATTCCTCATATCAGAGAGATCATATGATAATTGTCTTTCTCTGACTGACTTATTTCACTTAGCATAATACCCTCTAGTTCCATCCACGTCATTGCAAATGGCAATGTTTCATTTTTGATGGCTGCATAGTATTCCATTGTAAATATATACCACATCTTCTTTATCCATTCATCTGTTGATGGACATCTAGGCTCTTTCCATAGTTTGGCCATTGTAGACATTGCTGCTATAAATATTCAGGTGCACATGCCCCTTTGGATCACTGCATTTGTATCTTTAGGGTAAATACCCAGTAGTGCGATTGTTGGGTCATAAGGTAGCTCTATTTGCAACTTTTTGAGGAACCTCCGTACTGTTTTCCAGAATGGCTGCACCAGCTTGCATTCCCACCAACAATGTAGGAGGGTTCCTCTTTCTCCGCATCCTCACCAACATCTGTCGTTTCCTGACTTGTTAATTTTAGCCATTCTGACTGGTGTGAAGTGGTACCTCACTGTGGTTTTGATTTGTATTTCCCTGATGCTGAGTGATGTTGAGCACTTTTTCATGTGTCTGTTGGCCATTTTATACCAAGATATTTCTCTCTCAAATAACAGATCAACTGTTTTCCATCAAAATTGCAAAAATCATGTCAACTCCCTGCATTCCTCAGTCCCAAATAACTGAAACCACTCCTCAGTCTAGTTCATGGGATTATCACTTTGTCTAGGGTACCGTCTCCTGAGATACATGAATTAGAAAACCTATAGGACACCCAAGACAGGATGATCTTCTTTCCGTTTTGATTATGTCAAAACTAGGATGTATTTGAAATGGAACTAGAGAGAAAAGGATGTAGACTTAGGCCAATGCAACCTCTGTGGAAGTAGGGGCTGCTCTATTGTTCTGTCCTGCCTTAGATACCCATGTATAACATTTCTATCCTCATAGACTCTGTTTCCCAATCAAGTCATTTATGTACATATATAATGGCAGACATGGATATGTGCACAGATGGGGCTGGTGTGGTCCTTTGGCCCTGTAAGGTAAACTTTTGGTTGGACCTAGCAAGGACTAGTCTGTTATTTTTATTAGCATCTACCACCTAAAAACAAAATAGCGATTTTCTCTCCCCAGAATATCTACAGGATATCTGACTCTGAAGGAGACTAAATGTGTTAATCAGATCATAATACAGGTCTCCACTTTAAGTTTGTACGAAGAAAAAGAAGACTCTTTAAAGACATTTGAATGCAATTAGTCTTTCAAGAAGACTCTCCAAGTACTCTCACCAACTAAAAGGAGCTTTCCTTTTTAAATTTCATTTGCACTGACACCTAAAATGGTATGTGACTTATCACATGTGGTTGTCAGTCAAAGTGCCCACGGGAAACACCACAGCATTCTCCTCATGCAGCTCCCAGCTGTGTTGTCAGCCAAACAAGAAATTCTCATAGTGCTTGATTTAAGTGACAACACAGAGCACAGCCTTCTGTGTTGTATGTTAAAGCTGTCTTTAGTTTTTTTTTGGTCTTAGATCTATGCTCTTAATGATAGAAAATAATAAATATCCGCAAGTAAAAAAAAAGGGGGGGTAAATTAAATGCGGTTTGGGTCCAATGGTAAAAACTCAGGACTTCCTTCAACGAAGAAGTCAGTGTTTTCTGGCAAGCATGAATTAGTAGCATCATTCAATGAGAGTTAGATTTTGGAAGGCTCTTTTTTTGTTTTGATTTTGTTTGGTTTGGTATTTTTTGGTTTTTGTTTTTCTTAACATCAGGTGAGCTGCAGGCTAAGAAATAATTACATGATTTTAGAATTAAGAGTTGTTTCTTTTCTTCAGGAAACATTCTGGTGCTTTCCTTGGTTTTAAAAAAGTCCCAAACTCTGCAGCAGAGAATGATACCCTTTGCACAGAAAACAAATTTGATACGTCACACACATTACAGAATACTTTAGAGGTGTTGAAAGTTTCAAAAGGAACCGCAGAGGTAGGAAAGGCAAGGGGTAGTCAAGTCCTAGAAGGAAAGACTGAAAAACTCTCCAAGCATTTGAAAGAAAAGCAGCCAATCCTAAACATGTAAAAGATATATGGATTTAAATTTTAAAACTGTGTACTATAAAATGCTGACATTATGTGTCTTCAGAAGTCTCACGGAGACTCTGAGAGTCATGGGGATGTTGGCTTGGCACAGAGTAGGTACCAAAAATGAATGAAGATGAAAATTCACCAGGTCAGTAAATCCTTCGAGCTCTAAGAATCACAAGATACAGTCCTTGCAAGGCCAACTTAATAATGGCTCTCTTTCCTTTCTGATGTTTTGATTTGAATAGAAGGGATGATTTTAAGTTTAAAGTCCAGACTATCTTTAACCAATTGCCTTTTTGAATGTTTACATTATACTAATAATTATGGGGGTCTTAATGACAAAGGCACTAAATTCCTCGAAGTGCACTGTCCTCTCCTTTTTCCTAGCCATCTCCCAGATTCAAAACCACATTTTTAAAGAAGATTCATTTATTTATTTGAGAGGGAAGGGAGGGGCAGATGGAGAGGGAGAATCCTTAAGCAGACTACCCACTGACCATGAGATCATGACCAAGCCGAAATCAAGAGTCAGCCACTCAACCGACTGAGTGACCCAGCTACCTCCAGAACCACATTTTTAAATCAGCCACATAAAAATTAGCACCTTTAACCCTGATACAAAAAAGTCAGGGAATAGGTCTGATATACACATGAAATATACCTGAAAAAAATAAGTATCATGAGCCATATTCTCTGCCTATGCAGTTTGGTTTTATTTTTTTTTTATAAGACTCTCGGCTAAAAAAGACACTAAAATGTTTCTGAGTAGTCAGACATGGTTTTGTTGGGTTTTTGTTTTTGTTTTGTCTTCCACCTCACTGAGACAAGCTATCTGACCTGGGGGAGTAAAGAAGGCATCCCTTTGAAATCCCGCTTCGCTCAGCTGTGTAATGCATGGGCTTCTCATGAGTCCAAGTATTTAAAACACTTTTAGAAAGTTGATTTAAGCATTTTAGGGAGAAAAAAATATTTCTTCTTCCTCCCTCTTCCTCATCAGAAACCCAGGAAAAGAAACTGCAACCACCATTGTGAATCCGTTTATCATAATAGAGTTATCACCAGTCTGTTCACAGATTCAGCAAATAAAACTTTGCAAGCTTGCTGTTTACCCTTGTCACAAACATGTTTCTCTAAAAAAAGTAGACATTTAATAATCAAGTATGACTTTCACTTCCAGTGGAGTACCAAATTTTGTTGATGCAGATGATAGCCCATCCAGAAAACCTCTGATTCTTACACAGTTTTTCAATTACAGAAACAAAGATTTCCCTAGGCTATTTGGCTGAAGCCAGTAAAAAAAGTTTGCAATGTGACTTACTAGGCAGTAGGTCACACTACAGAGGGTTAGACTACATTTACGACTTTTAAACCCTCCACAGTAAGTCCTATGCACTAATCTTCTTCTAGCTACCAGTGAAGACCTACTCTGTTCTGCCTGATAAATGTACTCTGCATCTTTCCCTTAACTCCCTTCAGGAGTGATCTAGTCCCATCCTCCCACAGATTTTCTTTCCAGGACTCAGACTTCCCATTAATTTCTGTTGCGCGGGGTCTCCTCCTCTGTGCTATCGAAAATCTGGCTGTCCTCCATAAAACTCTACTCAGGCATTCTAACCATCATAGCCATTTTTATAGCTATAAATGAAAATTTGACTTTATACCTCTTGGCTTTTATGTTTAACTTTCTATTTACCTATCTTTGTAGTATATGTTTAAAGCCCTTTCTAAGATTGCTTACATCTCTGAGTCCAGAATTCTACACACAATTGCTATTCAACAAATGATGTGTGCCATGTTCAAAGAATGGAACTCCCTAGAGGGGAAGCAGAAAACAATGTCACCCATTCCCCATGCTTCCCAGATTTGTGGGGCTAATTCTTGCTTATTCTT
Source organism: Ailurus styani (assembly GCA_002007465.1). Taxonomy (NCBI): domain Eukaryota; kingdom Metazoa; phylum Chordata; class Mammalia; order Carnivora; family Ailuridae; genus Ailurus; species Ailurus styani. Next base: position 4,484,692 of record LNAC01000033.1, on the reverse strand, counting down.
AAAATCAAACTGATGGCAGCTCTCATGACTTCTCTGGACAGTCTCAGGAAATGAAAATTCCTTAGACCCTTTTCAGTAAGAGAGAATCTCCTATGAGTAAAATGACCTTGTAGGAACAAAACTCCCAAATTTCACTTAAAACATATTCCTTCTACAGCTTGTTTCTGCTTTGCAGACACGGTGATCTGTGAACTAGCTACATGAATTGAGCAATTTATTTAACTTCTCTGAGCTTTCATTTCCCCACACACTGAGAACTGAGTTCATACATATAAGGCATTCATAATTTCCAAGACAGGTAGATGCTCACTATGTGTCAGGCATTATTTCTATACAAACCAAGTCTCTCTTGTGAGGTACCTTTGTATTATTTTGGACAACTCCCTTTAGAAATACCAGAGAAGCTTCTTTGATGTAGATAATGTCTTTCTACATGCAGGACCCCACTTCGAGTTTCTGTATCTAACAGTTCACTTCCAAACTCTGCATAAAGCTCTCTTATGTAATGCCCCCTTTTAAAACCGTGAAGCTGCCTCCTTGTCCAGTGCAGTCCTCATCTGGCCCTCCTGAGGCATCTGCTTCTTCCACTGATGCCTAATGTGCCATCTATTTTTGTCCCTAGTATCACTAGGCAGCTCCACACAAAAGTTACAGTCCCTTATGTTCTGCCAAACTTCACTGGGCATTATCAAGATCTGTATATGTTCTCCTTTTGCTGAGCTTTAGTTGAGGAGAAACAGCTTCCCCATGTCATAACACTCCAACAATGTTTTCCAAAGAATTCTTCAGCCTCACCCTTTGGTATGCCCAACCCGAATGTAGGTGCTGAGCGAAGGATTTCGGACCTATTTACAGTCTTCTTGTTTGCAAGGGCCTAAAGTGGTCTGATTATTTATCCTGGGGTTCAGAACGCTCACCCCCTATTTTTCTGTCTTGGCCTGTTAGAAGCTTTGCCTCAACAGCAGGTTTAGAGACTCCTTTCTGTGGTTATTTACTCCTTATCTCAGATTCACATCTTCTGAACCTTATCAAATCATTAAAACATATCTAGGCAATAGGGAAATTATAGGTGCTGAGAACACATACAAAATTCAGCTTTGCTGGGGATTTTCAGTTCTGTTTGTCTCATGCCTAAATCCATTCTGTTCCCAAACACTCTTTACCACTCTCTCTATTAGATGTCTGCATTCTCTAATTCCACTTTAAATCTATGCCTTGTCCAGGATGAATTCCTGCTGGATCTCCTATTCCAAAGAAGAAGCAGTGGATCTTTTCCCATCCAAAGTTTCTTTCCCTGGCCTAGGATCTTTTTGAAAGTGCCACTGTATTCCTAGCACCTAAACATAGTGCTTGGAACTAGCAGTGCCCAGTAAACATCTGTTATTGAGAGAATCTATGGCTCCCACAAAACAACCTTCTATTTCTTTTTTCACTGAACCCTGCTTTATATTTTTGGGGAAAATGCTCTTTTTGTGCTATACCAACTAATTTCCTCCTAGGCACTCAGGAAGCCCACAAGCCTAAATCACTGCATGTAGGTGGGGACACAAATTTTGGGCAGAAGTAATGTGTTCATTCCAGAGGTGGCCTCAAAAATGCTTCGCAAAGGGGCCCCTAGGTGACTCAGTCAGCTGAGTGTCAGACCCTTGGTTTCAGCTCAGATCATGGTCCATAGGTCCTGGGATCCAGCTGTGTTGGGCTCTGAGCTCAGCAGGGAGTCTGCTTGGGGATTCTCTCCCTCTCCCCCTCACCTGACTCTCTCTCTCTGAGATAAATATACCTTTTTAAAAAATGCTTCACATGATCTTCCACTTTCTACCTTTGCCTCTGTCCATGCTGTTGAAAGCAAAAGATTCAGGTATAATAAAAGGCCCACAATTCACTTTTTGAAAGGGAGCTGCCTAAGAAAGTCACTCAACCACATGAAATTTAGTGTGAAATATAGAACTGCAGTGTCGTAAGACAGAGATTCTCAAACTGTTATAGCAGCTAGCACTAATTTTAATAACTAATACTTCATTCAACGGCTGGGATCCAGTACAGTGAAAAGAATCCTTTAAGGTTAGGAAAACTGTGTTGTAAATAAACAAACAAATAACAACAACAACAACAAAAAACCACCAAAAAATTCTATTCTGTAGCCAAGGAACATGGACATGCAGTAAACTTTAAGCTTTCAAGTCAAGTGAGGTGAATATTTATGTGTTTATATATATAAAATATACAAAAAAAATAAATAAAATGTAAAAATATTTTAACTGAAAACGTGAGTCATTCTATTATGATTTTGCCATTCCCTGAACCTCTGCAATAGTCACTGTAGAGGTAAAGAGGTAGCTTATAGTCTATCAAAGCCAATTAATTAATAACAACCAATTCAAGTCTTTTAGAACACACAGAAACAGTCAAATCAAATATTAGAAAATAGGCCATGCTCATATATTTTATTTTTCTCCTAATGTAGAAAAGAACAAAAACATTAGATGAATAGGTAATGAGTATGTAATTGATGAAGCTTGAATTACAGTGATAATGACAACTCCATTCAATTTTCCCATATACTTTTCTAATTATATATATATTTACATACATATGTATAAAATTATAAATTTTTATTTTAATAACTAAGAAAAGAGAACTAGGAAAGGTTCTTTTTGCTTCATTTATAAGGCAAAGAAACAGATGCAGGAATACTATGATTTTTCACCCCTGGGGGTAAAATTGCTTTAAGGTGACTAAAGGTCAACCGAGAGCATTATCTCAGCTCCAGGAGGAAGGAGGGGTGCACTACGGGCACTCAGTGGGTAGAAGCCACAAATGCTCTAAACCTCCTACAATGCAGAGCACAGTCCCACCACAAAGAATTATCCAGACCAAAATGTCAATTGCGCCAAGGTTAAGAAACCCCAGGTTAGATTTAGAGAGACGGTATTTCCTTGCAAACATCCCAAAAGTTTCTATATATTTGTATGTCTGAAATGTGTGTCTTTAACAGTCTGTTCATTCATTGCAATTTTGATCTTGGAAGATATCCAAGTAAACAAAAGAAAAATGATAAACTAATCCATTATTAAATTATCAGGCAAAATGGAATCTTGATTCTCCCTGAGGCCTACAAACCTTAGCAAGGCAAACTGTTGATTATTGAATAATTCAGTTAATCCTGCCACCCTGAGTTAACCAACTACTTCACGCATGCATGAGTAAACCAGTAAGCTCCAATATGCTATACATTATCCTAGGTGCTGTGGGCTGTACGTTCCTTGCATGGAGAGGATACTAACCTTCCCTCTGAAAATGTACAGTGAGTAAGGGAGAGAAAACTGGTTTCTGGCTTTTTTTCGTCTCGGTATCCATAGTGCCATTGTGGCGGCTGACTCACACTAATCCCTCAACAGTGCTGATTAAACAGATGAATTCATCAATTCCAAGCCCTCTCCCACACTTTTTTTTTTCCATTCATTTGGCAAATATTTTTTAGCACCTTGACTTCACAACCTAAAAATGGATCATACCTTCAGTTTGAACATTTATTTGTATATGTGTAGGGGGGAATAAATATTTTAATACATTTTAAAAATAGCATTGGGAAGAGAGTAACTTAAGGTTCTGTGACAGACAATGACAGCAGGGGCTCGTTTCTTATATATAATTATCCTCAAGAGCCTCTAAGGAGGAACCCAGGACCCGAATGATACTAACAGGCAGCATTTACGTGGTGTTCGTGATGTGCCATTCGGACCGTGTTACACTTTACTATCCCTGTAAGCCTCGCGACAGCCTTGTAAGAGAAGTGCTGTTATTATCCTCATGTACAGTTGTGGAAATGGACACAGTGAAGTTAGGAATTCTGTGCCGTATGTCACAGGTACGCTCATGGGTAAAATTGAGATTTGGAGGCAGTCTGTTTTCAGATACTTCATGTTCTTAATTATTACCCAAAACTGCCTCTGATAGTAAGGAGTACCAGCTGCATAAAGCTATTGGGAAGAATTTTCTTTACAGTAAGTGCCTGAGACAAAAATCATCATGCCCTTACTACGCGAACAGACATGGCTCCTTTTAAAGATTTTTACTCTTCCCTTCCTGAATAAACTTCCGGCTGGTCTTACTGTGACAAGCATGTGACAGGCAACCCATCACTTTCTCTGCCTTTACACTATTATTTCCTTTGCTTTGGAACCAACCTAAATGATCTTTTCATTTGCTAGGCTTGGCCTAGGCAAAGGTTTTCTATAATCAAACTCCAGGTCTCGACTGTGTCTTAGCCTAGATAAACTACTGACTCTTACAGTGGAATACAATCCTCTTTTTCTCCAAGGCCTTCCCAAGAACTCACCTTCCCCAGGAAACATGAACAGCAGCAAAGGGCTAGGAACAGTGTCTGCCAGAAAGCAAAGCTTCTAGCTGCTCTGCCAGACTCCAAAGCCCCATGACAAAGAACCTTGTATGGAGAGACGGCCCTATTTGTCTTTAGCCTGAGCCATGTGTGCCAAGATGCCTGAGTCACTAACATTACCTAAAAGAGCCTAAATCATCTCTCTGTAATGCAGGTTGCAGACTCAATAGAGGTGGTGTGCTTTGATTGATATGGCAGTAGTTGCTGCACTCATTGAAGAGTGGTGAACAAAAGATAAGAGGTTAAAAGCAAGATAGGAAGGGAATGGTGGATTTGGAATTGACTCTCTAACAACCATGCCAAAGGGACTGGAAGGTGAACAGCCAGGTTACTCAGCACAGCAAAGGCCACTAGCTGCTGGTGAGTTTAATAGTTCAGGATGTTCCATAATGAATTCTATGGCTTGGGAACTTCAAAAGAACATACATCCTCTTTTCAAGGTATTTTCCCAGAATATTTCATCATGTAAGATTCAGTTTCAGAAAAAGAAAAATATCTAAGAATTTGACTTAATAAAGAATTAAGTGTTCTTATGCTCCAAGGTTGACTCCCAGAACACCCCAGAATTGGCCCAACAGGGAAACAGCTATCTCTGCAACTGCAAGGGACTGCAGAGTTTTGAAGTCATTGTGCCAACTGCTGGTTCCAGCATCACATAACCTGGGTCACAATCTTGATGTCCAGAAGCTGCTGGCAGAACGGCTGACTCTGGGGCCATGCCACTCATGTTAGAGCCATGACAGCAAAACGGATCCCTGCACACCACTGCCCCCCTCTCCGGGTAATTCAGTTCCGAATTCACAGTTCCATGTGTGTGTCTGACAGGTGGAACCTAAATCACACCCAGAATCTGAGCCACAATGACATCTGAGAAATGATGTTTTTAGTTCTCCAACATGTGTACTATGGAAAGGAATATTGGAAAGGACTGGAATACAGATTGAATGATGCAGGCTATCATATCTACAAGAGATAATGTTCATTTGCTATTCAAGAAGGACAGTGCTGTTTATTTCCTTCTTATTTTTTTTAAATAGGCTCCAGGGCCAATGTGGGGCTTGAACCCATGACCCCAGGATTAAAAGTCACACCACAACTGAGCCAACGGAGCCAGCCATGTGCCCCAAAAGGACAGCATTAAAACAAAAACAAAAACAAAAAACCAGCTTGATCAGTAGATGTAATAACCTTTTGCCTTATTAACAAATTTATCTAAGAAATAATGTCTGCCCAAATCAGATACAGGCATCTCCCATGTAATGCCTGTGTTCCTCAAAACAGCTGTGGCTAAGTACATTTTTGTAGACTGAATACTACATTCTCATTGGTTTATAGCCTTTTTTATGACAACATTTCTAACTGATCCTCAAGTTTTAATAGCCCTTGATTATTTACATTTAAATTTTCTGGTCTTCATCTTCAAGCAATGAGTGATTCATTAGTAAATAATTTAAGGGACTAGTCTGGGGGTGAGAGGATGATACACAGAAAATTGTAAAGAAGCATACCACATACATTCTTTTAAATGTTTGCACTTTTTTGTAACTCTAAGATACCCTGGAACTTGGTCCACATCGATGCATAGGAATCTTCCACATTCTTTTTTAAAACTGCCCCATACTCCAGGCTGTAGACAGTATATCTGTCATATAAAAATTTAGATATTCTTTGTGAATACAAAAATTATCTTCCTTTTAATTGGCGAGTTTAGCTCAGTCATTTAATAACTGAAATGTTTAGTCTCTACCCCATATTATATTTTTTATTTTTGTATTATATTTAAAGTTTCTGCTCGTTTGTCTCTAGGTCTTTGCTGTCTTATGCATTTCCTTTGCTCTCTTATGCATTTATTTTTGTATTTAGAAAATCTTAGGGTTCTAATGGTGACCTTTATACCAATATCTTTGGTATACTTTCTCTTACTTAACATTCTACTATAGCTTTAATTCTTCTTTTACGTATGTGGTGATTAATGAGCTTATTCTGTTTTCCTCTTATCCTTATCTTTTTGTTTTCGTGGTGTTATTTCTATTTTATGAGAACATATAACACTCACACAGTGCCTCCCAACCCCCCACCATCTTTGTTTTGGTTTTAGATCTACAACTAAGTATACTGAATACTCAACATCAATCCCTTTGCTGAGTTATTCCCCAATCATCTCTTGCTTGAATAAGGTTTATCCTCCATTAGTTTCGCAGGAAGGTTTGTAAGATCAGTGTTTCTTGAGTTCTTCAGGCTTAGAATTATTTTTCTATAGCTTTGATACTTGAAGAACTTCAATATATATCCAGTCCTTCAGTTATATTTTCTTTCTTTGGGTTTTATGACAATGCTGTTCCACTGTTGCTTTGTGCTATATTACTGTCAAAATTCTAAAGCCAGCCTGATGTCCTGACTCGATCTTTTGGCCTATTTCAAGAATTTTCCTGAAATTGAATAGTTTAACTAGGACATGTCTCAGAGGTGAAAATGTATGGTCAATTTTCCAGGTACACAGTAGGCCCTTCCAATATGTACATGTTAAATATATATTTAAATTTCCATAATTTTTTATTACTTTATACTTTTAAATATTAGTTCCCTTCTATTTTCTATTTGTTTCTTTTTTTAAAATATTTTATTTATTTATTTGACAGAGAGAGACAGAGTGAGAGAGGGAACACAAGCAGAGGGAGTGGGAGAGGGAGAAGCAGGCTTCCTGCCAAGCAGGGAGCCCCATGCGGGGCTCGATCCCAGGACCCTGGGATCATGACCTGAGCCAAAGGCAGATGCTTAACAACTAAGCCACCCAGGAGCCCTCTCTTTTTGTTTCTTTAGGGACTATAATCACAGGTATATTGGATTCTCTTCGTCTACCTTCTACATCTAAACCTTTCTCGTCCATTTATCTATTTTATTTGGTCTTCCTACTCTTGGCTATTTCCATGCCTCTCCTTCATGTTTTCAGTCCATCTATCTAATTTCTCTAAAGTTGTAATTTCATCTTCACTTCTGAAATGATTTTTTAAATTTTTTCTCAGTTTTTTCCCAAGTTTATTTCATTAGCATTTGTCTCACATCTTTTTCTTTTTTCCCTTTTTTGTTGTTGCTCATTTCCATTCTAAGTTTGTTTTTGAATTTCTGATTCAAAGTTTTCTTTCATGTGTGAAAATACTTGTTTAATGATATTTAATGAATGTTCAGATGCATTTCAGTTGTCCTCTGCTTCATGGTTGTTTTTCTAGTGATGTGGGAGGTGAGAAATGTTTTTACCATGTGAAAAACCTTGATTTTCATTTCTAATGTACCCCTTAAAGTAGCTTTGCGTGGGCATTATCTGACATTTTGAGTCCAGTTTTAAATGTTTTAGATTTTTCTGAAACATAAATAATAAATGTTTCTCTGTGGGAAGAGTTTCCCATGGAGGCAAATGTTCTGGGTAGATTAAGGGTGTCTTAGTTCAAGATCATCCTCTTCTTTTGGTATAGAAAAGCTGAGTTTCTTTAATAGAGGTACATTTTGAGGACGGTTGATACTTCTTGTGATTCAGTAATATGCTTTTATTTTAAGGAACTTACCTTGCTTGCTCCTTTATTTCACCAATCAGCCTTCAAAGAAAACTTCCTTCCTTTCTAAGTTGCCTCCTCGTTCCCCAGAATTGGTGCCTCCTCAAGTCGGTGGCCTCTGCCTGCATAAACTTCCAAGCATCTTCCTTTTGATTCCCCAGGAGCCAGTACTCCCTTACACTTGGGCTCACACGGACTCTAGGTACATCCACTCTCAGAGTGGGAACCTTGTTTAGGGGGTGATGTAATCTGTCTTACTCCTGCGGTACCTGTTTCCCTCTCCTGTTTTGGTACAGTCTCTACCTGACTCTGCCCTGGATTGAGGTCCAGGGGTGACTCTGATGGTTTCAGATATCTGTTTTCCCACTTATAAGTTCAAGTAAGTTTGTAGTATCCTCTATCTCCTAGTTAGGAGATCTGAAGGTGTGAATGATGGATACATTTTTTTTCTCTTCCTTAATCTTAATATTTTTAGAGGATACAGGGAGAAAATCAGATTTAGGCAGTCACCATAATTCTATAAGAATCTCAAATTCTGTAAGAATCTGGTATTTTTAAAGCCATTTAAATGGTATCATTCTCTAACTATATATTCCTAATATACAGAAAGTCAGTGCATCATGGTACATTAATTGGTATTGGGAAAGCTTGCTAATCTCTTATTTGCTAATCATAATAATTTATATATCAATGCTGGGGGCGTTTAAATGTACACAATCATTCATCTGTGAATAATGTCAATTTTATGTCTTCTTTTTCAATCCTTCTATCTTTTCTACCTTCTCTTCAATGTCTAAATGTCTTCAATAAACTGCTGAAAAGAAGTTTTGAAAAGTGACATCTTTTCTTATTCCTAGTAACAAAGAGAAAACTCAGTATGTCACTGTTAAGTAGAATGCTTGTCCTTCGTGTTTTTATCTAATGCATTTTTAGTGCCAACAGGATGGTGTGTAACTCCTAGTGAAACATATCCCGGGTTCCCAGAGTTAATCATTAAAGCCCACAGCCGAGGATGAAAGACTGTAAGCGTAGCCAGCTGTTGTGGCTCCCCGCCTCCTGCAGGGCTCACTGAGCAGAACTGTAATTCTTGAAATTGAGCAGTATCAAGTCATGAGGTATAAATATAAAAGAATTTTATTTTTATCAATAACTGTAGCCAACATGTCATATTAAGTTCCCCTTTCCTCTGGAGAGTGAATTTCATTATTACATATTCACCTGATTCTTTTTCAAAAATTTTAATATGTACAGTTAAGGCAGTCCCACTTTCATTTTTAAGACTCCATTCTGCTCACAGTTAGAGAAAATTCTTTAAACACATAACAGGTGAGAATGTGCACCAGCACTATCTCTAGTCTCTGGTCCCGACTCTTTCACTTGGGTTATCAATGATACTATTATAGGAAGGAGGAAAAAGGAAAACAGACATCTTGCTATGCATTGCCTATGGCAAACTAAGCCCTCTCTTGTTTCAAACACCTGCAAGGACTTGCATCAAGCAGCATTATTCTGCACATAAGCATTTGCTCCGTGCTATAGCCATCCCCAACAGACTTGCAACCCAATCTCATACAACCACCATAGTACTCAACTCTGGAGCGCAATGGCATAGATAAATTCATTCCCCCTAATCCTGAGGACTAGGAACTTAAGAAGTAGTACCAACATGCCAACCCTCTTCAGAGCTCTTTACCTGATTCAGCATCATCAAACAGGTCAGAAAGCTTAATTGCTTGGCAGAGATCTCACAGGACACTAGATGTAACTTCTGCTCTTGCAGATGTGCCCAAACTCTGTGCTTCTCTTAGCCTTTTCCCTCGCCATGGGAGAAAGCAACTAGCTGAGTAACCTTCTCATCTCCCACAGGACGGAGAAGAATGCACTCCCCACAAAGGGCATCAGCAGCTCACTTCCAACCTTTCTTTTACATGAACTGAGAGAGGTGGAACCAGGTTGAGAGGACCTACCTCTAATGAAAAGGCACTTCTGAGCCATCCCTGTAGGAACATGGCCAGCCCAATAGCTGTTGAGTTCTCTAAACTCAGAACGTGGAGTAGTCATTTGTTCTCAGTTGTGGGATTTAGTTCTCAATTTCTGAAAATCAGAGATGCTCCTACTTGGCATCAAGTAACTTAATCATCATAAGGCAATTTATTATCCTTAACCTATGGGCTTTGTCTCTGTCCCAGGCTTACTTCAAACCATCAATACATGAAAATGATAGATACCAGTGAACTGGTTTTTTCATATCCACTGACCATCTGATCAAAATCTGTACTGCAGAGAAAGTATGCGTCAGACCTTATAATGTTGAAAAAAACAAAAACAGAAACAAAAACTAGAGTTGTCACCATGAGAGACATTTATAAATAATGGTACCATTTCTGGTTCTTTACACAAAAGATGAAGACACTAGCTGAAGCAATCAGTCAGCTATTTCGGGACAAGCATATACATTTTGGGAAAAAAGTGAGAGAGCTTCTGGCATGCAGTTAAAGCCATCTATAATATTCACATTTACTTTATTGTGACTTCATTCTAACTTATGAACATATTATTAACACAACTCAAGATAGTGACAGCAAATTTCATGAGAGGATATATCCCCTGAGGACAGGAACTACTCTCTTTTTCTTCCTCCTTCTTTCCATTTCCTCTCCCTTCCTTCCTTGGTCCCTCACTCTTTATTTCTTTATATTATCATTTCTCCCTTTCTTCCTTCCTCTCTTTACACTATCCTCAGCACATGGCATAGGCCTAGCCCATTCTAAACACTCAGTAAATGTGAAATTAAAGAAAAATAGAATGTACTATTTTATCAGAAATAAACAGGATACAATTGGCCTCTTGGATGTTGAACTATCCTCAACCTCTTAGCAACTACCTGGGCAGTTGCACCAAAACCTACGGCAGCTACTTTCTAAGGCCATGCTGTCTTTGTGCACTGTTAACCTGGCTTGCTGACTGACTGATGGACGGACTGATTGATTCTGTCAGAATGATTCCTTATCAGGTCTACAGGCAAACTAGACAGTAAATAAATCTGCCACACAATGTCATCAGACTCCCCCTTTCCTTCTTAATCTTTCCTCTCTCATAGGCAAAGAATTAGGCATCCAAAGTTCATTTACCCCTGCAGTCCTCCAATCCTGCCACTTTCCCAGATGTAATTCCATTTTAACATCATGTAACTCATATTATACCTCTGTCCAGGGTTTATCGTAATCCCCTCTCCCCATTCTCCACACACACATCAGGAGATACTAACTAATGCTACTGTTGAATCTACAGCACTCAGTCTACTGGGTTACTTTGTGGCTTTAGGGCACTTGGATTTTGAAGAAAGTAGTATTAAAGGGACAATTTGGTGAAGAAGTAGAAAACCCACTATAAAAATAAGATTAATCAAATTTTTAAAGTTCTACATTGACTCCCTGAGACCTTGAAAAATGACAAAAAACTGAGACCCAATTCTGTAGGAATTAGGAAGGTGAGAACCAGACAACAAATTTATTCAGTGACATGGACAAAGCAAAAGAAGAGAAGGGACTGATGGGACTGAACGTCAGAGACAAAAAGAAATTTTGAGAAGAAAGTAAGAGATAATTAAAAACAGAAGCTTCTTGGTCAACTGGGGTGTGGAACAGAATTGGATGAGAAACTATGGAACATGGATGAGAGAAACTTTAGGGGAATAAGGCCTGGGAATGGAGACACAACATCTCAGTATCCTAGATGAGTCATGATACAGTCACTTCTGCCTGCTGCTGCTGCATTTTGTAATCTCAGGCTCTCTGACATTCTGAGTCCCCAAAATCAATTCCTCTCTTCCACCCGGAGACCTTCAGTTGCCATCTCTCCTGGTCTGACATTTCTTAGAAAACATCTTTGTGAGGGCAGGCTGGGATGACAGCTGCATTCTGTGGTCACGAAACTGACTGAGCTCACCAGGTATTATGAAATATGTGTATTTTACTGAGTGCATCCTGAACCATCATTGGATCTCACTAGGAAAATCAAAACAATAAACAAATACAAGTAAAAATCAAGTGTTATATATACGAAAGCATAATTTTTTAGAAAAATGAAAACTGGTGTTTTAGAAAAGCTAAAAAGAGTCTGTACTTTGCTACTGATGTTCTGTGTACTAAGCCTTATTATTTTTTCATGGAAATGAATGGTATAATTACAAACAACCATCACTTGTCCTTATAACACACAGCTATAACAAATAGCTTCCACTGATGGTTATTTCCCATTTTGTTTCCTCAGTCCTAACATTTTGGAAAAAGAAAGAAAGAAATGTCTAAAACCCCATAAAAATAATATTTGGTTTTAAAGTTCTAAAATCGTTGAGTCAAGTTATTTTTAGTAAAATTAATTCCATCACGCCAAAGGTGCAAACCCAAATTCTGGCACATAAGCAGGTGTGTGTGGCTATGCTCCAAATAAGTGAGGAAAAAATTATTTCCATACCAAAATGGCCAAGCTACTCATAACTCTCTACTCTCTCTTCATTTCATCATCCTGACTGAAGCTGAGGTTTGTATTTCAACTCTGGTTTATCCTCGTATTTTTTCTTATGGACTCCAAACAAAGAATGACTTATAAAAATACATAATTCTGAAATTTGATAAAATTGATTTTAGGATGTTATTTGTTTCTTAATACTAAGGTCCTTAATACTAAGGTCCTTAATACTAAGGTTCACCATTATTTTTTAGGATGTCGTGAAAAATAGCAATCATTTACTGAGCACCTCTTCACAAATCAGCATAATGCACAATTTTTATCTTCAGAGAGATCTTTCTAGTTGGAAATATCAGACAAGTACATGAGATAAACCAGTTATATTGTTGAACAATGAATTGTATGGTAGAGATTGTACATTTTATATGTTCACAAAGAAGGTAATTAAGGTTTGCTGTAATGTTGAAAACATTCATGTACGTACTAAACTTGAATTGGACCTCAAAAGTTGGATAGAGTCTGTTTCATGTACATGTGGCTAGGTAGGTCTGGTTACAACATGTGTTCTATTAGAAAGGAGAAAAGAAAAATTTAGGTTCCCTTGATGAGAGAAAGAACTAATAAAGAGATGATTTGTGTCATTACTGAATAAATCTAGGAGCCAGAGCAACTGGGATATGTTAGGATACTAATTTTTCTCCCCACTATTTAAGCTTCAGAGACTTTTATCTCTAAGGCTCTGTGAAACCATATGCACAATCTGACTCTCCACAAGTCAAGAGAGAACCAATCAGAAAGATTATCTATAAAGCCCTTAAAGAGGAGATTCCCATGCCAATATGGTCTAATGCAGGGGTTAACGTGCCAGTCAAAAAATTTCAGAAATCTCAACTGCTTATAGACTCCAATTCCCAAGGAGTTACCTTCATTTCCTCTGCAAATTTTGTCCTCAAAATTTTCTGTACACCATGTGGTACAGTCATTGAAAGAAGGCTGCCTAATGTGCCACAATCCTGAAAGATAAAGCCCCTTTAACTTCAGCTAAGTGGAAAACTGACGTGATTACTAGGAGAATTCACAGCTGCGCTGTGAGGTGGTAAGCCATTCCAGGCAAGTATGGACAGTGATTCGAATGAAGTAGGCAGAAATGCTCACTCTCTCCAAAGGAGATAATCAAGTTGTTAGAACATAATAAATTGCTTTTAGTGGGCATTAGGGCCCCCCAGTTGCCAAATGAGAATTTTTCCATTCTTTTTTTTTTTAAGATTTTCTTTATTTATTTGACACAGAGAGAGAGATCACAAGGAGGCAGAGAGGCAGGCAGAGAGAGAGAGAGGAGGAAGCAGGCTCCCTGCTGAGCAGAGAGCCCGATGCGGGCCTCGATCCCAGGACCCTGAGACCATGACCTGAGCCGAAAGCAGAGGCTTTAACCCACTGAGCCACCCAGGCGCCCGAATTTTTCTATTCTTATCTTACTCACTTGACTAGCATTTGATGCTGTTGACTAAACACTCCTTTTTTAAACTTTCCCTTTAAAAATTTCAGGATTACATTTCATCCTTATGCGACAACTGCTTCTCAGCTCATTTGTTCTCAGTCTTCTTCATGGGCTCTTTCTCTATTTATGTTGTAAACATATAACCACAACATTCATAAAACTCTGCTGTGTACCAGACACCATGCTAAACACTGGAAATATGGTGATGAGCAAAAACACATGATGTCATGGAGCTTAGTATCTGGTGGTAGACACAAACATTAATCAAATAATTACCATGAGGAATATATAATTACAAACTCAGATGAGAGCTCTGAAGGAAATAAAGGTCTATAAAAGGACTCAGGAAACTATTGCCTGTGGGCTAAATATGGTCCACTCGCTGTATATGTAAGTGAAATTTTGTTGAAACACAGCCATATCCCTTCATTTAGATATTATCTATGGCTGCTTTCACAGCAACAGAGTTGAGCAGTTATGATAGAGACCACATGGCAATGTAAAGCCTAAAATACTTACCATCTGGCCTTTTACAGAAAAACATTTACCAACTCCTGATCTGTAACAAAGAAACATAACCCGCACTGGGCATGTGGTGGTCAGAAAAGGCTTTCTTTCCTAAGGCAGCAGCTCTCAGGTCTCAGGACAGTAGGTATTTACTCAGCAATGAATGAAAGGTAAAGCTCTAAAGGGAGGAACAGCATACACGAAGGACCTATATAGAAAGGAAGATGAACATGGTACATTACAAGGGAATAAGGGAAAGATGAGGCTGAAGAGATATCCAGGGAGAAGCTTAGGTACCATCTTGAAACTCACATTAACAATGCTGCAGGTTTTGTTTTTTCCTAATGGAACAGGATTCAATACTTTTTAAGCACAGTGGGGTGGGAAGATTGTTGTCATGACTGTTTCTCTCTGACTCTCGACTCTGGCTTCTTTGGTGTTTGTTGGTTTTATACTCAGGCTGTTCAGGTGGCCTATCCTAGCTAACAACCTCCAGATTTAAGTCCAGAAAAAAAGAGAAATTTCCTTCCTACAACAGTTGAAACATAAGTCCTGTTTCTGACTGCTAATAGCCTATTTCAGTCACATTCCCAACAATGAAACAAAGACTGAGGCCAAAAGAATGGGTTAAGCCAACTGACTTAGTCTTAGCTCCATGGCCACCCTAGAGCTGGGCACAGGATCAGCCTCAACCACTTGGAATACATGTTAGACTGAAGTAACAACCGAAAAGAAACACGGAGTACTCTCTCAAGGAGTAAGATCAATGAATGCTGAACCAAAACATTTTCAACACAAGATACAAAGAGGTGATAATTTCTTTTCTCCCTGTGTATGCTTTCTAAGGACATCTCATCCAAACCTGTTTTCAGCTACCACTTATATAATAATCTATTTGCAGATACCTGTCTATAGCCCCAAATGCTTCCCTGGTCTTTAAATCCCTTAATCCAACTATTTATTTCACAATTCCACTTGGGTATGTTACAGATTTAGTTAAATGAAAAAAGCCAACTAATTATCTACCTGTCAGACTTATTCCTCCTTTATTCTCTATCTTGCCCAAATCAGAATCTAAAGAATTTTTCTACATTCCTTCCTGAATCTTATCAAACTACTTAATCAGTCATGAAGGGTTATAACAGATTTTTTTCCTCCGCCCTCCACTTTAAAATTCTTAAAAGGATTCTCACC
Source organism: Ailurus styani (assembly GCA_002007465.1). NCBI lineage: Eukaryota > Metazoa > Chordata > Mammalia > Carnivora > Ailuridae > Ailurus > Ailurus styani. Next base: position 4,469,076 of record LNAC01000033.1, on the reverse strand, counting down.
ACCTCCAGAATGAAATTCAACAACCCTACCAAGACACTCAGGATGCTTCATGATGTCCTCACTACCTCTAAGGCAAAATTTTTGCACTCCCCTTTTTGCACTCCCCTGCTCGGACACCCTATGGATAAATCTTTCACTCCTCTATCCCTTTGCCCATTCTTTTCCCTCTTTCTAAACTGCCCCTTTTGGCATCTTTCTCCTTCTTCATGTGCTGACTTCCTACTGGTTATTCAAGAGTAAGCTTAACCCTCACTTCCTTTAGGGAGCCTAACCAGAATCACTGTGATTCCAGTCCTCTTATCTGTACCCTAATGTTACTCATATGTCTCAAAACCCATCATCCAGCCATGGTGTATTCCTCTGTCTCTCATAGTCTGCAAGGTCCCTGGAGGTAAGGGATGTGTCTTTTATCTGTCTATCACCATGACCTAGTACAGTGCCTGGCACATAATAAACACTCAATAAACAATCTTGGAAAAGTTCTACTAGGAAATGAAAAATTCAACTGGGAAATGACATTATACTTCTTTTTTTATGATTTTATTTATTTATGAGAGGAGAACAGGAAGAGGAGCAGAGGAAGAGGAACGAGAAGACTCTGTGCTGAGTATGGAGCCCAATGTGGAACTTGATCTCAGTATCCTGAGATCATGAACCGAGCCAAAACCAAGAGTTGGGACACTCAACTGACTGAGTCACCCAGGTGCCCCAAAATTACACATCAATGTAGAAAACTGCATCGATGGAAATCAAACATTAAATATGGAAACTACATAATAGTGGTAGAGTAAGTTAATCAAAGTAAGTATAGTTCATTAACATTTTTAAAAAATCCATTCTTGACCCTCTGTGTTCCCCTCTTTTCTAGCAGATGGTGTCCACTCTCAGAGAAGCAGATGTTTAATAAAATATTTCAACCATAAAATGCAGTCACAGAGAGCAACTTAATGATGAGGACAATGTCTTCTCTAGTTTCCATAAAATGCCTTGTGTAGTGCCCTGCACCCAAGGGACACCTGTTTTTTTAATATTAGTGATCACAATCTTCAGGCAAGTCCATGATCACTGAACTTATGATAAGCATACTCTAACATCTAGAGTTGCTGAGTACTGTTAGGTAATTAACAGAAAACGGTTTTTAGAACCACATCCAGGTTTAAAAACATTTTGGTTCATGAAATTTCTCTTTAGTCTCAGGACTTTTAGGAGTCAACTTCCATCCATAGCAAATATTCTTTATTTTTTTCTCTTCTACAATTTAAATACAATTCCCTTTAGTATATTCCTTTACTTTATTCATTTATCATATTCCTTCAGGAATTTATTATTTTTTATTATGTACCAGGCATCCTTTACCCTGCAGATACAATAGAAAACAAAATCAACTCAAGCCCTGTTCTTATAGTGCTGTCTAGGGGGGAAGCCAAGTCAATAAACAAATAATCACATACACACACACACACACACACACACACACACACACACTGAAAAGCAGAACGCTGTGACATGTTTTGGGAGAAAATATTATAGAGATTTCTATAACAAGTAACTGAGTTAATACACAATGTAAATGAAGACTTCCCTGAAGAAAAGATATAGGAACTTTTCTATATCCTATATCCTATATAAGATATAGGATCCGAGAATGAAGGTAGTCAATTAGCTAAAAGAAAATGAGGCTGGGAGAAAACAAAATATTCCAAGCATGAAAATGTCACATGCTTTGAGATATAAAGGAGCATGGTATATTCAAAGAACTAAATTTAAAAAAAATTAATCCTAAATTCCTACTAAGCACAATTTTTCAAAGACAAGAAGCAACAGAATTTAGTAAAAGAGATACTGAATTGGAAATCTATAAATATGAACTGAATCCTAGTTCTTCCTCTCAATTTGTTATCTAGTAAAGCAAAGCCTTTATGGATCTGCTTTTCCAAATCCGTAAAGTGGATTAAACTAATTTTTTCTCCATAATTCTAGGAGTGTATTGTACTTCAAAAATTAATGAGAAACTATCCCAGACCAACGTCACGTATTATTATTGACTATTTTGTCCTCACTGATATTCAATGAAAAGTAGCTTCACAGAATTTTAACTTTGATCTAACTGTCCTCATGCCTGCAAATAAAGATTCATAAACCAATTGTAAAGATCTAAGGGATCTTTTTACTGACAGCCAATGTTTTCAAACTTTATTTTAATTATTTTTTTATTATGTTCAGTTAACCAACATATAGTACATCATTAATTTTTGATGTGGTGTTCAATGATTCATTAGTTGTGTATAACACCCAGTGCTCATCACAACACGTCCTAACTTTATTTTGAATGGCAAACTGTTAACCATGCAACATGAGTAATCAACAACTGAACATAGGCATGAATCATGAAAAAAATTAATATATTTAAATTAGTGATAAAATTGTAATTTGCTGAGAAATAAGATTGAATAGTGGCAAATACTGAATTTTGATCTGCAGGATTTTTCACTGCAAGAAACTGGGAAAATCAATTTACTTAGGTGAAAAATAAAAGTATAAAATTAGGTTTGGGAAAGGACCATGCAGTAAGTTTACTTTAAGGCAAATATAATTGGGGCCCAATGGAGACCCAAATAGAGTTTTCCAGTAATAATTAGTCACAGATATAGAATCGGAGCTGCTGGAGAAGGCTGGGAAGGATTTATGAATTGGGATCATCAACTCAGAGGCAGAAGTTATAACTTTGGGAGTAAAGATACTGTCCATTCAACTCATTTCACCGACTGGCAAAACTGCTTTGAGTGTGTTAATTTCACTAATATTTCCTGAATTTATCTAATGTTCAATGGATTGTTCCAGGTGTTGGGACTAGAGCTAATTTCCTGGCAGCCCAGGTCCCTGTCTCCATGGAGCACATAGTCTAGGGAATTAGTTTTGTTTGTGAGTAAACTGAGTTTTAATATTCTATACCTAAGTGGCATTTATCTCAAATTTCACCAGAGTTGTTTAAAAGCAGAATTTAAAAATTTTTTAAAGTACCTACTGATAATGACTAAGTAGAACAATCAAGAAATTTTAAAATATTTTGCTTTTTAAGAGCTTTGGGGTGGTGGGGAGAAGATACCCATTAATTTTATTTGGGGAATGAGGGGAAATCTGTAATACTCTGAAGATGAGTAACATTTAATCAAATAACCTTTTCAGTCTTGACAACTACTCCTATTCCAAGAAACGGTGTTACAACACATTTTCTCTTCATTATATCTCTGCAACAGAACCTTGAAAAGTCTGTCATGTAGAATTATTCTGACATCTTCTTCTCTTTAGATATCTACTCAAGCTGACCCAAAGAACCTTGGGAAAATTCACTTGAAAACAAGTCTTATCTCTTAATGGAAAGAAAATGTTACTGTGATTTTTTTTTTGCCTCTTTGTTCTACATTTTTCTCCCTGACAAAGACACTAAATGAAAATTCATATTCTATCAGTAGTTTGTTATTTGGTACCAAACTCAAAGTAATAACTTCTAGGACTCCTTGGTAATTCAAGTCATTTAATGTATCTCAGTTGCCAATTTACTTATCCCAAAATGAAGAGACATTGTCCTAAATGAAGGTTTCTCAGTTTTGGTCCTGTTGACACATCAGACCGAATACTTTTTTGGCGGTGAGGAGATGGATTGTGTCCTGTAAGGATATTTAGCACATCCCTGGTCTCTACATACTAGGTGCCAGGAGCACAACCAAGTTATGATAACCAAAAATGTCTCCAGAATCATCACATACACTCTGGCAGAAGGGGTCAGAACTGCCTCTGATTGAGAATGTTTATCCTAGATTAAAAGAGTCTAATTTGTTGATCATGGTATTATTTACAAAGCCCTCCAGTGACTGAGAACCTAAGATTTTAGGGACATACAGAAAGCTTGCCCCAATTTTAAAACAGTCTGAGTATTAAAACTTACTATTCTACTCATTTAAAGCTATGCTGCATACTAATTATAGATGATAACACTGCAGAAGAAGCTTGAAAAACTATTTAATTATAATTTATGAGAATTAATGTTCCGTAAGGTATTAGGCTGTGAAAATGGTACACCAACACAATGTTGAAGGCAGGTTTTTTGTTTTGTTTTTTTAAAGTCTCTAAACAAAGAAAGAAACATTAGAGTGGAGAACCCAGTATGAGCAACATGATTGGAGAATGAACAATAGGTGCATTCATTTGCTAACTAGTTGATTACATTTTAATGTGTTTTATTGTGAGTGGGAAGTAATATTATATGAATATTAATAAAAACCATTTATATTCCTTCTTGCCTAAAAGCTCTACTTTGGTTAAATGTAGAAAATATAATGTGTAACTATAGAAACCTGCCATTTCCATTATTAGAATTTTCCTCATAAAGGATGAAACTGATTAAACTTTTATTCTCTGTAAAGTTTCTAAAAGCCTACCAAAGGAACAAATCTTGACCTCATAAAATTTGTTTTACCAGCAGAGAATAGATTTAAAGTAGTGGGAAATTGGGAAAAGAGGATGAGGTAGGCACATCAGGTTAGAAATCTGAAATATTTGTATAAATATTTATAAATTTTGCTGATCTTAGGAGTCTCAGTTGTCTCAATGCTAAGATAACCAGTTCACACTATTGCTAATAGTGACTAAAATCAAATGTTAGGGACTATAGCAGATCTGTCATCAGGAAAAATAAGCAAAACCTAGGCTCAGAATCCTCAGAATCTAAACACAAGCTTAATAAGACTCAGCAGTCTGTTACAATTAGGAACACAATCCAAACTGAAACTGGAAAATGTGATCCATTATATAAAGGGTGTCTCTCTGCAGCATCTTTATTAATACCCTAATGGTCCCTATATAATTCTAAATTCACTTTTAATACTTAATTGACTTATATATTTATCTAACACAGTGTTGAGTTAGTCCATGACTACTACAATAACATAATATCTACAAGTAGAAAGAATTCACATACTAAATTACACACACACACACACACACAAACACACACAGCTTTTAATCCATCAGAATAAAAAAGACACTCCAAACCAACTGCAAAACTATTTTCAAACTGGCTGAACCCTCTCATGCTCAAATGGAGCAAGTAAACATTTTGAAACATTTTGATAATGTAAACTCCAGGGCTGGAGGTTCTGTGTGAGCTCTCTTATGTATGGAAAGATCATTTAACAATCCTCCAAAGTCAAGTGAGACTGCATTTATTTGACACCAAGATGGTGAGGCATTTGAGTAAACTTAGTAATCGGAGGTCATGTATGTGGGGCAGAAATTAAAAACTCAGTTTGCTTGGAGATATTCTGATATGCTGTACAAAAATGGCATGCCTCCTTGCCCCACAATATTATGGACGTGACCCTCCCCTAGGGCCAATTCCCTTCTCTTACTTTATTGCATTAAGTGTTTTGTCAAGTAATTAATTCTTCCATTGTCTAGTTCCCTGTATACATTATACAAGATGACATTTGTTTTAGAATTATTGAGTGATCCATGCTCCTATACTTCTCAAAAAAGATGACATTTGGCTATTTCCCCTCTTGTCTACAAGAATATGAAAACCCGAAAGCATTTTTTTTGTAATAAAAGGATATGATCAGCAATTTGTTATCATTAAAACAGCCAAAATATTTTCATTAAAGCAGACACAGTGTTTTGGAAGTCTCCCCCCTTGGACTATTTTATTGCTTTGCTACAGCTTGTCTAAGGAGTTGATTAGTTTAAAAGTTTTGGTGATGAAACAGAGATCCCAGTGAAATTCACTAAGGAAGCACTTTATTAAGAAGACTGAAAATGCCATGTTCACTACATACTTACACAGCAAAAAGTAAAAAAGCTTCCCTGTAGCATCAAAGCTTTTCCCCTGCCCAGATTAGTGTGTTCTCCAAATGTCACATTACAAATAAAAGCCACTCAAAGATGTGTGTGTGTGTGTGTGTGATTTAGTACATGAATTCTTTTTACTTTTAGATATTATGTTATTGTTATCATGGACTAACTCAGCATCAAAGATGTTGTAACAACCCCCGAAAAATGTCTGAGATAGGGTTTGTCCTAAATTATTGCATCAGTGGCTCCCAGCAATACAAAGCTCAATCTATATTTACTCTCTTTGGAAAGAGATCTCTATTCACTGAATTCTCTGCTTCTTCGAAGTTTGGTTGCAAAGTCTGTCAAGGTAGCAAAGTGAAATGAATGGTTATCTGTAGAAACTAACAGTCTGTGCTCTTTCTCTCACTAATATCTCAGATGAAAGGATCACCTCTGTGTCCTTTGTCACTTAAGGGAACACAAAGAATGTCCTTATTAGTATTTCATTTAGATATTCTTTTTTTTTTTTAATTTTATTTTTATTATTTGCCCAAGGGGTACAGGTCTGTGAATCATCAGGCTTACATCTTTCACAGCCCTCACCAAAGCACAAACCCTCCCCAATGTCCATAACCCATCCACCCTATCCCTACCCTCCCACCCCCCAGTAACCCTCAGTTTGTTTTATGAGATTAGGAGTCTCTTATAGATATTCTCCAACGTTGCCAGAATGACATTCTTTAAATCTTACTTCAACAGAATTTTTTTTTAAAAAGAATTCATTTTGTATTTTTCAATGTAATCTGGAAATATCCTTCCCCAATGTTCAGATCATGAGAAATCTTTGGCGGGCGGGTGGGGGAAATGGACAGTAATAACCTACGTGATATCTGTGTAACATAGACTCTCAAATTGAACTCATCTGACCCCAGAACAAAAAGACCCCAGCACAAATGTGGAATGGAGAGAGCACATTTTTTTAAAGATCATATTTGACTATGGCTTCAAGTAAAGAGGTCTCCACCTCTTTTCCCTGACCACCCCTCTTCCCTCAGGCATGTCATACAGGCTGCACAGAGGGCCAGTAATGTGACAGGTGGGCCTCTGTAATTGCTCTTCAATATTGTTCAGAGGGATGGTAATTAAGAAAAAATTAGTTTACATTTCTGAAGCAATCCTAGTGAGGGGACTTTTCAAACCCTGGAAATACATATTTAAATATTCTGAACTTAATCACAGTGGGGTTAATGTTGGCAGCAAATAAAATCAGTCCATACTATTTTCTTGGGAGGAATTAAAACACTGGCATCGCTAGTCAAACTAATATATCTTTGGTCCTGAGTCACTGATTTACTTGAAGTCTGGAATATTTACATTGGGTGTATGAACAATATAAGTGAAAAAGCAGCTGCACATATGGGCCAACAAACATCAATAATTTAATTATTTTCTTCCACAGCAGATAGAGAGAAATAACTTATGGGGCCAGTGGGAACATTAAAATAAGCTTTTCTCTCTTGGCTAATAAATCTGATGAAAATACCTCACCTCTGCCAGGGCAATATTCCTAGAAAAGCTTTCCTAAGCCCAAGTAAGTTTAACACTCCTTCAAATTTCATGGTATAATCATGTGCAAAGACTCCTCTATAATTCTGTAATTTTCCAGTGAAGGACAGGGAAAAATACTTTTCTTTGGTGTGTAAAGAATGGAGGTTTAACCCAACTGAGAGGTTGGTCATGGAGGATAATCTCCCAGTTCTTCCACTTAGCTATTTGTGAACCACTATACAAAGTTTGTAATACTATCTCTGTCCTTGGGAACAGCTAAATGACTTTCCAAAGACCATAAATACCAGTTGGAGAAATTTGTATTCATAGGAGTTAAAAAAAAATGGAAATGGATTTGAGAGGCATAATAACATCTGCTAGGTTTGGAAAATATGATTTTCCTCAAGTCATTTTGTGTAATACACATCCAAGCTTAAATAATGTTCCAATTTATTAGTCTATGTTGTGGTTCCAGTTATATTTTATTTTTAAACTGTAACCAATTTTACATATAATTTTACTAATCTGTACAAAACTTTCTATTTTAACAAAAATAATTTTACTTTGACACTTCTTTATGGTAAATTGTTTTATGGAAATTTTCTAATTGTAAAGAAACAAACACCTATTAACTAACACATGGTTAAAATATGACTGAGGATCTCTCATGAGTTTAGAGCTGAGCACTGGAGGTCAAGTCTTGAGTTTTCCCAACCAAAAATACCCAAGAACCTTACACCATCACCAAAAATATATACCACATAAAAGTATTTGGTGTAAATGGGTAATGAATGGTCTACTCACAAAGTTTCTGCTCTCCCAAACTATAACCAGATGGATTACATTCGGATCATGGAATAAATTTCTCTTTCAAGCTGTCCCAGAATGATGAAAAGAGGACAGGGTATGGTGACCATATTGCTGGTTTCCACCTATATGACCTTGAGCAAGTCCTGGTTTCTCTGAATCCTTCAGTTTCCTCATCTGTGATATGTAAGTGATAATATCTGACTAGGTTGTTGTGAGAATCAACTATACAAGCTATAATTAAGCTGCAGTCTATCAAAACCGTAAGTCAGATGAATCATTCACTATTCAAGCAGAATTTCAGAGATCAGAAAAAAGCATTATGCCTTAATCTAAAATATTAATAGATATACAGAGAAGATTTCACAACTTAAGAAGCCATGCATGATAATTAGTTACTGTTCCCTCCCTTCTTTCTCTGCCATTAAACATTTTTTGTCTAGTCTGTCATCCACATTGATACCAATGTCAGAGTTTTCAAAAACATAACTCTCAAAACTCAACAATAAGAAAACAATCAAACCAATTTAAAACAAGGGGGGGGGAATGAACATATACTTCCCCAAAGAAAATATACAGATGAATGGCAAATAAACAAGGAGAGGATGTTTAACATTATTAGCCATTACCGAAATGCAAATTGAAATCAAAATGAGATATCACTATACAATAACAAGAAAGGCTATACGTTTTGAAAAACTGAGAAGCCAAGTTTGGGGAGAATGCAGAGCAACTGGACCTCTCACACACTGCTGGTGAGAATGGAAAATTGGAAAGCTACTGTGGAAAGCAGTTGGGAAGTTTCTTACAATTTTTTACAGAGCTATATATACACACTCGCCAGCAATTCCATTTGTGGACATACCCTACAGAAATGAAAACTTATGTTCACAAAAAAATCTGTACACAAATGTTTATAGTAGCTTTATTCATAGTCGCCAAAACTGAAAATATCCCAACTGTACTTTGGTAGGTAATGAATGAATAAATAGCGACATATCCATATAGTGGAACAGTACTTAGCAATAATAAGAAACAAGCTACTGATGCATACTACAGAGCTATTATGCTGAGTGAAAGAAACTGGTCTCTAGAAGTTACAAACTGTGTGATCCCATAAATAGGACACTCTCAAAAAGAAAAAAACCTATACTTACTGGGAATATGTCAGTGGTTGCCAAGAGTTAGGTGTGGGTAACATGAGTCTAAGGGGGTAGCTAAGGTAGTTTTTGCAGTGATGGTACTGTGCTGTAGCTTGACTATGGTGATAGTTACATTAATCTACATAGGTAGTAAGATTAATAGAATTGTATAAAAGAAAAATCCAATTATACTATAGGAAATCTTTAAAAATAATACTTTAAAAGTATACTATATGGTCTCTACTATTCAAAAAATCTTAAGATTCTTTATTTTCTACAAAGTAAAGTTCAAATCTCAAGGCAGTCTTTCCTCCTTCATCTTCTATCACTTCTCTTATCTTCCATAAGCACATAACCATCAGCAGGCAGCTAGTAATTATTTGTGTGATTTAAGTCTCAGATTTTACATTTACATAATAACGAACACATGAGGGGTGCCTGGGTGGCTCAGTCCATTAAGCATCAGACTCTTGATATCAGCTCAGGTCATGATGTCAAGGTCATGGGATCAAGCCCTGCCTTGGGCTCTGTGTTCAGCAGGGAGACTGCTTGAGATTCTCTCACCCACTCCCTCTGCCCCTTCCCACTGCTCACGCACGTTCTCTCTAATAAATTTTCAAAAATAAACCTTTTTAAAAAAGAACATAATAATGAACATATCAAACATGAAAATTCAAATAGATGTCTATACAAGTCTAAGTATTCAAATATTTGCAAACATCTGGATGGACAATTATTTTCACTTCCTTTAAATATCTGGTACTGTACCAACTGAAGTCTTTGTATATTTCCAATTCCTAAAGGAAAATAGCTTCTCATGTCAAGTGAAATACTGTATTTATGCCTCTTAGTGTTGACAAAGTTGGTCAATATTTCAGTTCAATTTTCACAAATAATTTATCATTACATTTGAATATTCAGCTCCAGGAAAGTCAGACTATTACTAAATTGAAACATGACCTCTATCAATCTTTCTCTCTCTCCTCCTTTCTTTCTTTCTCTTTCTCCTCTACCCTCACTTTCAGTCTTTCTCTTACACACCCTAAACTTGAACTACCGAAATCTGGTTTAAGTTAACAGGCTAGAGCCTGGGCCTTCTCTTCTGTGCAAGCTGTCGTCCTCATCCACAGATTTAAGTTCTAGCAGATAGCCATTTGTATATCCTGGAAATGATTTTTCAAGATTCTGTTAAAGGGATATAACTAAGATGTAATACTAAGATTGGACCCATGAGAGACTACCAAAGAACCTTGACTAGAAAAACTGACAAGTGAACAGAAATCGAGTCTTCTGTAAATTCAATATAACACACTTACAATAATCCTGCTAAAGAGGGGAAGTATATTTTAAAATAATGTGACTGGTTCAGGAATCAATTAGCAGTTAAGGGGAAATCTTTAAGCATAACAGCAGGGTCCAGCAGGAACACATGAGGTATGAGCAAATAGGTAGTTTTCCCTATGGAAATCACAGTCACCTGGATATAACTCCGCTATTGAGGAATTACTCAAGGGAACTGGGCAAAGGCCTGACCTACAAATATCCAACCCATCAACTTTTCAAGGCCTAAATTACCACATCTAATTACTTGCCACTTTCAGTCTAGAGAAAATAGCTACATACAAAAGGAAGGGGCCTTTACTGCCACACATGATAAATTAGGAAATGGAAAATGGATATGTTTGAAACAATTCATGAACAAATTTAAGATTCAATGGGAAAAGATCCATAAGCAGTAGGAAATCAGAGAGATGAGTGGAAGAGTATTAAAACACATTTTAGAGGAATTGAGACTTGAATGGAAGCCTGATAACTAACATACAGAGAAGATAGACAGACTGGAAAGACAGACTGAACAAAGGAGGCTGCCAGGTCTGAGACTAGAACTATAAAGTAAAGCACATAACCCGGAAGAAGTACCAGGACAATGACTAAACTTTCTGTTACCTTTACCTAAAGTACTAAAATAGGATGCTAAATACAAGTGTATTACCAATGAAGGTTAAACATGTATCTCATATGAATTTTAAAACTAAGACTAAATGGCAGTTTTCTGAAATACAGTCTGAAGACCATCAAACAGACTAGAGGATGTAGTTTTTCCTCAAGCCTTATGATCCTGGAAGGAGTGCTATACTATCTAATGTACATATTCTTGAACACACAAACATGCCTGGAATAAAACACAAGAACAGACAGAACCCTTGTTAAAAGAAAATAAAAATGTGTTGCCTGCCTGCTCTAAGCAATAGTAATTCTAAAAATATATATTCGGGATATCTGGAGCAAGGGAAATATTTATAGCAGAATTAAAACTGGGGAAATTCCCAGGAGACTCAATCTGGTACCTTCCCCCCACCCCAAAAAAGGACAGTATATTTCAGAACTCTTAAAGAGAAAGGTCAAATAAGTGTATTAGGTTAGAGAAATGGAAAATGCTTTCCCTTCACATCTTGTCCCTTTCTTGGATGGTATCAGAGAAAAGGGATGATAATATTTCTTTAAAATTGTTTCAGTAAAACTGCATAGTATGATGGGCTATCTCCAAAGCAGATTTTGGGTTAAAACATGGTATTCCTAATGAACCTACTGACCTTTAAGGAAAAACAGAATTTCCACTAGTCCAATTTTTGTTACCTAACATCCTACTAAGATTGCTATCAAACAACTCAGAAGCAAAGACACACACCATCTTGCCTGGCTAAAGATATTAATTAACCAAGACATCTGCAGACAAGGAACCTGAGAAGAATAAAGTTTCTGAAAGAAATTCAAGAATCCTTAAGAAATAAGTTTTATTAAGCTATTGTTATAGAATAATTGAATATTAGATGAGTACACATGAAGTACTTACATTTTTATCATGTAAGGCAATATTGATATAGGCACNGAGAAGAATAAAGTTTCTGAAAGAAATTCAAGAATCCTTAAGAAATAAGTTTTATTAAGCTACTGTTATAGAATAATTGAATATTAGATGAGTACACATGAAGTACTTACATTTTTATCAATTTTNTAGGCACTAACAATTAGCAGGTGATAAAATTTATAGTATTAATAAATACAGCACTGTACTATAAATGTATTTTCTCTTCCTTATGATTTTCTTTTTTTTTTTTTTAAGATTTTTTTATTTTTTATTTATTCATTTGACAGAGAGAGAGATTACAAGTAGGCAGAGAGGCAGGCAGAGAGAGGAGAGAGGAGGAAGCAGGCTCCCTGCTGAGCAGAGAGCCCGATATGGGCCTCGATCCCAGGACCCTGGGATCATGACCTGAGCCGAAGGCAGCGGCTTTAACCCACTGAGCCACCCAGGCGCCCTCCTTATGATTTTCTTACTAACCTTTCCTCTAGCTTACTTTATTGTAAGAATCTAGTATATAATATATATAACATACAAAATACATGTTAACAGACTATTTATGTTATTGGTAAGGCTTCTGGTCTACAGTAGGCTATTAGTTAAGTTTTGAGGAGCCAAAAGTTATATGAGGGTTTTAACTGAACAAGAAGTTGGAACCCCTAACCCCCACATTATTCAAGGATCAAATTGATATAGAAACTAAGGTGGCATATCCCAGGTCCTAGAGACTCATATGTTATATACTGATATGTTATCTATGCCCGAGATCACCATCTATCTGCCTATGAATTATAGAATTCCAAACAAAAAATTAACAAATATTACTCTTTCCATAAGGACTAATGCTTCTGTTTTTAGCATCGTTGATTTTTAATATAAACCACATTAAATGGCAAAAGGAATTTACCTGAGCAACCTAAACCTAACTTGTTCAATGCTTCATTTGAAATGCTATTTTGTCTCAAACTGAAACTGTGTTAGGCAAGAAATGAGCAGAAGACATGAACAGACACTTCTTCAAAGAAGACATACAAATGGCTAACAGACACATGAAGAAATGCTCATCATCACTAGCCATCAGGGAAACTCAAGTCAAAACCACATTGAGACACTACCTTACACCAGTTAGAATGGCCAAAATCAACAAGACAGGAAACAACAAGTGTTGGAGAGGATGTGGAGAAAGGGAAACGCTCTTACACTGTTGGTGGGAATGCAAGTTGGTGCAGCCACTTTGGAAAACAGTGTGGAGATTCCTCAAAAAAATTAAAAATAGAGCTACCCTATGACCCTACAATTGCACTACTGGGTATTTATCCCAAAGATACAGATGTAGTGAAAAGAAGGGCCATATGCACCCAATGTTCATAGCAGCAATGTCCACAATCCCCAAACTGTGGAAAGAGCCCAGATGCCCTTCAACAGACAAATGGGTAAAGAAGAAGTGGTCCATATATACAATGGAATATAACACAGCCATCAGAAAGGCTGAATACCCAACTTTTGTATCAACATGGACGGGTCTGGAGGAGATTATGCTGAGTGAAATAAGTCAAAGCAGAGAAAGTCAATTATCATATGGTTTCACTTGCTTGTGGGGCATAAGGAATAACATAGAGGACATTAGGAAAAGGAAAGGAAAAGTGAATTGGGATCAATCAGAGGGGGAGATGAACCATGAGAGACTGTGGACTCTGAGAAACAAACTGAGGGTTATGGAGGGGAGGGGGGAGAGGGGATGGGTGAGCCTGGTGGTGGGTATTAAGGAGGGCATGTATCGCATGGAGCATTGGGTGTGGTGCATAAACAATGAATCTTGGATCACTGAAAAAATAAAGTAAAAAAAAAGTAATGGAGAATATGCTAATAACTTTAACATTAATAATACTAGTAACACTTTACCATGTCAAGTAAGTAGCCATTACATTGTGCATAGGACAAAAAAAATGAGGAAATATCTTTTCAGTATTCAAAAACTATCACCTAATTTAATAAAGTTGCTCATGTTACTGACAATTGGGTAAAGTTCCAACACATCTGTTTCATTTTTACCTTGCTCACTAACATAAATGAAAACATTAACCAACACTTATCTTGGAGCTATGCCCACTTCTGAATACTGTCAGCACTTTTTTGCTGAATCAGATATTAAGCAACTATTCGTAGTTTGATTTTTGTCAAATCATGGATGAATTATAACCTTAGACTGGCTATGGATACAAGTCTGGTAACAATGAAAACGTTTTGTGAAAATCAATTGCCTACATGGAATTTACAATAAAGAGTACTGTACATTATATTATTAATTGCAAATTGTGTCCTATACAACCTTTATGTCAGTAAAACTTAAAATACACTCACATTTTTTTTTCAGAAAGATGGTCATTAAACATTTACCAACACACTACTGGAAAGAAAAACCAAAACTCACCAGAAAAAGAGGAGAAATTTTTTTTTTTTTTTAGTGCCATATCTGCTCTCCTTGGTTTGCTGGATGTAAAAATTAGAGAACTCTCCTGGGGACTTGTGAGCACTTGAGACCCTTCCTTCTCTCTGCCCAAGCATTCTTCTATTCTGTTAAGTCAAACCTGGCAAGGAAAATGATTTTATGGGAAGTTTGAAGCAGCAGACAGAAACAGGGCCAAGAGAGCATAACAAGATACCTTTTTGCCTCCAAATCAGTAGTTCTCTTCTTTCTCCCTAAAAGAGTGCATTATGTGAGTTGTCACTTATTTTTCTGACTCTCACTCTGCTTCCATGCTTTAATCCTCTCACATACTATGTGCCCACAGTGTTTTCTACAGCAAATACCCCCTTTTCTATATTTTTTCATACAACTTTTACAATCTTACCATCTCAGCCACTCCTTTCATATCACATTCTAATGTAAAAGTATTTTACTAGATGAACTCCTAATACAGGCGGACCATCAGAAAACTGGCTCCCTGGTTTTGGAAACTACATTTCTACAAAGGCAGTCTTAGACTGTGTTGACCATGTCAGCAGTCTCCCAATACTGTAGGCTCAGTGCAAGCTTAAGGTTAACTAAACTATTCCACATGACCTATTCAGAAGTTGGCGCTCCTCCATCTTATACTTTGAGAGCCTAAGATAGAAATAGCAAAGTTGAAATGTGGAGGTACACTAAGAACATTAAAAGACAAAAAGAGCAAACACGAACACCAGATAATAAGATTCAAGAAGTATAATGAGAAACAAAGATCCTCTCATACCTAAATAACGTTGAAAAATCATGGCATTACATCTCGGTACATAAATAATGATCATAGCAATGACCCTGCATTGTCAATGCTTCAAAGGCAAGAAAATGTGCCATACTTTTTAGAAAGCCATCCAACAAGGTTATTTTAAAAATTATTTGTGCTAAACTGATCATTCTCATGATCATAAAATTCCCTTAAAAGTTTTTAGAAGACCTCAGAACATTCAATACAATAGATTTCCCTCAAATGTTTGTTAAATTAAAGGAGTTCATAAATGAAAAATCTGGAAAGCTCTGACATAGACAAAAAACATCAAAATTAGTGGTAACCCTGTATTACTACTTATAATGAGCAATCACTTGTTGCACTCCTTCTATAAGCTAGTAAATTTGCATATGTCATTTCCAGTCAACGACACTGAAAAAATTAACATTATTATGCCTATTTTACGGATGAGGAAACTAAGACATTGAAAATTTATGTAAATTGCCCAAGTTCACATAACATGTAATTAGCAAAGCCAGGATTCTAATCCAGAGGTGTTTGATCCCAAAGTCTGGGCATTTTCTCCTATTCTGCATTCTTCAAGCAATAATGAATGTGCATAACAATCATTATGTATTAATTTCAGAATCAGTCTTATTTTATTTCAATTGTAAACATGATTCATATATGCTTAATTTTTGCAGCATTGTCTAATATTCATGTCTTTATAAAAAAGAAACAAAATGTGTCTTAAATTCCATTTCATAGAAGATTATCAATAATTAGAATGGTTCTTATCAGTTGAGAATAAAGAGTAATAAAGCCTGGTATAACCTGAGTAATGTTTATAAATTCCAAGGGGTAAAACCTGGGCCCATGTACATAGGAACAATTTGCTTCGAAGGGTGTAGATTCCCTTAACTACCCACACAGTATCACTGCTGGTCTGGCTGCCCAGTGTCCAAACAGACATAAGTGGTATGAAAGAAAAGGATGGCTTTGGCAGGCCTCTGCTCCCTTCCAGTGCCTTTGACTATTTCTAGGATTTTTGGTTTTCCACTCTCCTCCAGCTCTGGAGGCCTAGTGCACTTTCAAGAAACTGCCTAATTTCCAAGGAGTGATGAAAGTCTGAGGAGTTAATCCTGCCTCCAAGAGTATCTGCATGCCATGCAGAGTCCAAACATTAATTGGTGGTATTAGTTTCTTTCCTTTTTAATTTAAGGCATCAGTGCTATAATGCTCAACCAAGTTATTAATGATCCAATCCAAAAAATGATAACACATATCAACCCAGTAAAAGATGTCACCAAGGAATCATAAAAGTAGAACATTTTGGCATCTGTAATAAGAGCAGACCAAGAAAGCATTGAGAGGAATTCTAATAATTTAACTTTCTTGAGTTAACTTATTATTAATAACTATTTAAGAACAAAGTATAATTATTCACATAGACTTTAAGTTACAAAAATGCATGCATATGTGTATAAAAGATAGTTTATAAACAAATAAACTCATATAAACTGGCTCAACTTTAATCTGACATCAAATGAGGCTTTTTCCTAAAATCCTGAAATTGGCGAATAGGGACAAACCTGAGGATAAGAGGCACTAAACACCTAGTCCACATACAAAAGAGAACTACCAAAGGTTGCAGTCAAACAGCTTCCCGAGAGATTTTAAGGAGACCAAGGAAATGGTTTTACTACCATAAGCATCTAAGAAGAGAGGCTGAGGAGGGATGGAAAGAGAAGAGACTACTCTTCCTACTCCTAGCCCCATCCCCAGACAATTCCCTAGCCAAGTAAGAGCAGTGACTCCAAGAGACCACTGTAGAGATTAGGGATGCCTGCAAAAAAGGGCATTCCATTCCATTCCATTCAATAGTGGGACTGTGGCTAATGAAGGGGAGCTGCTGATCTATCCTTGTGCCTGCAGAAGAGAAAAGGTTGCTGGAGCAAGAGGCAAAGGGCACAGAATGTCCAGCATGGGCGCAATCTTCACTTCCACTATTTGCGGTGCTCAAGGTGGGTCAGTTTCCCATAGATAAATGGACATGATGGAAGGTAGCTGGGTTAGAGACAATTTGCTAGTACCTTCCTAAAAAATTTTACCACTAAGAAACACACACACACACACACACACACACACACTCGTGTATGTACATACATATATACAGACAGGCTCAAGAAGCTGTGAGGTGAATATCAGTGGCAGCCATTTAAATCCAAAGATTGGGTGGATGTCATAGCTGCCAAGATAAGAATCTGTGCAGTGAGAAGGCCTCACAGCTCCTCCAAGTCCCAGGGCCCACCTAAGAACTCACACATATGCACACAAGAAAGCCAATAATTGGGGCGCCTGGGTGGCTCAGTCGTTAAGCATCTGCCTTCGGCTCAGGTAACAATCCCAGGATCTCGGGATGGAGCCCTAGCCCTACATCAGGCTCTCTGCTCAGCAGGAGGCCTGCTTCTCCCTCCCCAGCCCACTTGTGTTTCCTCTCTCACTGTGTCTCTCTGTCAAATAATTAAAATCTTAAAAAAAAAAAAAGCCAATAACTGGACACCTGCAGTGCAAAGTGTGTAGATAAGTAGTCCTTATAAACCAAAGGAGTGGCAGTAACTCAAATAAAGGAGTCTCCGATAGTGGTCTCTTATGTAAAGAAACTTCCTCCTTCCTTGCCACCCTAACACTCAGGGTCTGACATGGAGAGAAGAGGAGAGGGAGAACTTGAAAGAGATTTAAACTAACTGAACGTGACCAGGATGTTACACAATCTGCTCAAGTTCTGTTGAGGAACAGGAAAGGGACAGTCAGAGGATCCTCACTGAAGACCATGACAGGGAGAAAAAGTCGAAGAATAACAATGGTTTCATGTTTGTATTGGCAAGTAGTTGATACTGTCAATCAAATTAGTTTTTCAATTGACACTGTTCACCACAAATAATAATCAAGAGAATAATAATTATAATATAATACAAAAGGCCCTATTTTTTTTTCTTGGCTCCTCTTATTTTTAAGTTTTCTTCGGGATTACTCCATAATTTTTCTCTTAATGCCTATCCAACTGGAATTACGAATCTGGTGGAGGAAATAGTCGATTCACTCTCTTAAAGGACCATATCCTTTGTGTTTCCTGTTTACATAATCCTATGCCTAAAGACAAATTCATTTTATTTCAAAATATTTAAAACCATGCAAAATACAATTATTTATCAACATCTATGTTATGAGTACTGTGCTAGGTACCTCAGGTATACAAAAAAATAAAATAAAAGCAAACACAAAATAGAGAACAAAATGAAACAAAAAATAATGTAATCCAATGCTAGGTATAAAAGAAGAGAGTTTACTGGGGGTCATACATTCAGGCATGCTTCACAGAAAAAATTAAGACATCCGAAGATAGTTAACATTCTCTTTATTAACTACATACACCTTGATCAATTCTTTTAAAAACTAACCTTGGTGTATTATATATTTCCATTTTCTATTTCCCCTGGCCCCAACATCCCTATAAATCATTTAAAATGTAATAGCATGGAAACTTAGCTTACACAACTGGGTGAGAACTTTATGAGGTCATTTCTACTGAAGTAAATCAGCTGGGACACTAAACCATGGTATTTAATTACTTTATTTACTAGCTAAGTCCAACCAAGGAAAGCATTTTATTACGCAGCATATTTCACATCTAAAAGGCTCTAAATTATTATCATATGATCTCTCTGATATGAGGAACTTGAGGGGCAGGGTGGGGGGTTGTGGGGGGTAGGGAGGGAAAAATAATGAAACAAGATGGGATGGGGAAGGAGACAAACCATAAGAGACTTCTAATCTCATAAAACAAACTGAGGGTTACTGGGGGGTGGGAGGGTAGGGATAGGGTGGATGGGTTATGGACATTGGGGAGGGTTTGTGCTTTGGTGA
>LNAC01000033.1:4424513-4449526 GCA_002007465.1 Ailurus styani | reverse complement strand
TTAAAAAAAAAAAAAGGCTCTAAATTTATATACCGAAGGAGATAATGTAACTGATGTAACAGGGAAGTAGTTTACAGCTCTAGTACTAAAAGTATTCTTATTACTTAAATCTATTAAGACAGATTATTGTTGACTAATAAGAATATTAAGATGTCCTTGAGGAGATATGTCAGATTTCAGTACATTCTGACTTGTTGCAAGTTGTTTATTGCTTTGTGATATGGTAAGTCCTCATAAATTGGTTATTTCTTTTTTGTTTATTATGGAAAAAAGGCCTTAAATGTCTTTAATCAAACAATGTACAATATTGCTCTATATGTTTTTAAAAATTATGAAGATGTTAATGAATTGTAAGTATCCTTTTGAAATTTGCTTTTGTACTCCAAATCATGTTTTTGAGACACACACTAACTTCTAGGGAAGGAGAATGAGAAAGGGTGGGGTTAAGCTGTATTTGTAATCTGTAATTTGTATCTCTTTGAGATGGGAAGTAGAAAGAGAAGGAGGAGAAAAAGGAGGAGGGGAATGGAGAGGATAGAGAAAGAAAGAGACTTGAAGGAAATATGGCCGAATAATATTTCTTCAAATTGAGAGGTGGTATTTAGATGTCAGTTATATATTTTTAAACTGCTCTGTATGTTTGAAATATTACCAATTTTTTTAAATTTAACACCCTTTAAATGAAGGCAATGTCACATGTCACAGAAAAATACTTTAAGTATGTTATCAGTTCCCAAGCCCACATTAACAAATAATGTTCTAATTAAAAGTTCTAGACTACTGGTTAAATAGGTCTCCTAAAGTTATGAAGTAGTCAACCTTTACTTACCTGAGAACTTATCAAATTCAAGATATATGAATTTGAAAACAATAAACTCAACCCTTTAAAATGTCAGTGCTTCTGAAGATCTATCTGCTCATTGATAGACTTAGCTGGATCACAGTGAATTACAATGCTCCAATCTTCTCACAATATTTAACTTGATGGTCCCTATATAATTAAGTCTATGAAACAGCATAGTAAGCTGAAAGCCAAGCCCTTCTAAAGTGAAATATGCTCCATGCTCAAGCTTTGAGATATTTGCCAAGACTTTTTACAAGGAACATGACCAATAACTGATACTATAAGTTACTAATGAGCAGATTAGACATGCAGCTATAATTAAAACTGAAAGGCAAGAACTGAATCATCACCTTGGGGACCAGTGAAAATGTGGCTACCCGTAGCTCCAATCAGTGAAAACAACAGCAACATGGAAGGGTAGAGCTCACTCTTCCTTCAGATTGTGAGCCTGCTTCCTCCTCTCTCTCTGCCTGCCTCTCAGCCTATTTGTAATCTCTCTCTCTGTGTGTCAAATAAATAAATAAAATCTTTAAAAAAAAAAAAAGAACTGCCAGAGCTTCTGGCCACAAACCAACACTTCTAGAGACCACCACTACTCAATAGCCTTGCTTTAGATGCGATACATAGTATTCTTTGTTCTTATATATTAAAAACATGTAAACCTCCAATTTGTTGACAGACTCTTGTTTTGAATTCATTGTTACTACTCTTTATATATTTTGGACATTAACCCCTTATCAGATGTATCATTTGCAAATATCTTCTCCCATTCAGTAGGTTGTTCGTCATTTTGTTGATGGTACAGAAGCTTTGCAGATACTTTTTATTTTGGTGTAATTTAATTTTAATTAAATTAAATTAATTTAAATTTAAATATTTAATATTTAAAATATTATTTAAATTAAAATTTTTTAATAAAAATTTTAATTTTAATTAAATTTTAATCCCAACAGTTTAATTTTACTTCTGTTCCCTTACCTCAGGAACCATACATAGAAAAATGTTTCTACAGCCAATGTCAAAGAAATTACTACCTATGTTTTTTTCTAGGAATTTTATGGTTTCAGGTCTCACATTTAGGTCCTTAATCCATTTTGAGTTTATTTTTGTGCGTGGTGTTAATAGTCCAGTTCCATTCTTTGGCATGTAGCTCTCCAGTTTTCCCAACACCATTTGGTGAAGAAACTGTCATTTCCCCAATATATATTCTTTTCTCCTCTGTCAAAGATTGACCATAAAAGCATGGATTTAGGGGCACTGGGGTGGCTCAGTCAGTTAAGCATCTGACTCTTGATTTTTGATCTTGATCTTGACATTGATCATATCTTTGATCTGATTTCAGGGTTGTGAGATTGAGTCCTGCATCAGGTTCTACACTGGACATGGAGCCTGCTTAAGATTCTCTCTCCCCCTTTCCCTCGGCCCCTCCCCTTCCTTTCTCTCTCCTGCTCTAACTAAAAAAATTTTAAAAAAAAAAGGCATGGGTTTATTTGTGTACTCTCTATTCTGTCCCATTGACATGCATCTATTTTTGTGCCAGTACCATACTATTTGATTACTACAGGTTTGTAGTATCTTTGGACATCCAGGATTGTGATACCTCCAACTTTATTCTTTTTCAAGATTGCTTTAGCTATTTAGGGACTTCTGTGGTTTCATTCAAATTTTAGGGTTGTTTGTTCTAGTTCTGTGAAAGATGTTGTTGGTAATTTGATAGGGATTGCATTAAATCTGCAGACTGATTTGACTGCTATGGATATTTTAGCAATATTGGTTCTTCTAATCCATGAGCATGGCATATCTTTCCATTCGTTTGTGTCATCTGCTATTTCTTTCATCAGTGTTGTATAGTTTTCAGAGTATAAGCCTTACATCTCCTTGGTTAGATTTATTCCCAAATATTTTATTATTTTTGGTGTAACTATAAATGGGATTGTCTTCTCAATTTTTCTTTCTGCTGCCTCATTATTGGTATATATAAATGCAACAGATTTCTGCACATTGATTTTATGTCCTCAGACTTTACTGAATTCGTTTATTAGTTCTAGCACTTTTTTTGGTGGAGTCTTTCAGGTTTTCTATATATATCATGTCATCTTCAAATAGTGAAAAGTTTCACTTCCTCCTTACCAATCCGGATTTTTTTTTTCTTTTTGTTATCTGACTGCTATGGCTAAAACTTCCAGTACTATGTTGAATATGGTGGCTAACTTAACAAAATAAAAAATAAAATAAAATACCACTGGGGAAAAAAAGTAGTGAGAGTGGATATCTTTATTTTGTTCTTGATTTTAAAGGAAAAGCTCTCAGTTTTCCACCACTGAGAATAATGTCACCTGTGGATTTTTATATCTGGCCTTTAGCATGTTGAGGTATGTTCCCTCTAAACCTACTTTTTTGAGGGTTTTTATCCTGAATCCATGTTGTACTTTGTCATATGCTTTTTCTGCATCTACTGAAATGATCACATGGTTTTTATCCTTTCTCGTTACTGGGACATATCACATGGATTGCTTTGTGAAGACTGAAAAACCCTTGCAGCCCAGGAATAAATCCCATTTGATTGTGGTGAATGATTTTCTTAATGGGTTGTTGGTTGTTGGATACTGTTTGATAATATTTTGTTGAGGATTTTTACATGTACATTCATCAGAGATATTAGCCTATAGTTCTCTTTTTTGTAGTGTCTTTATTTGGTTTTCATGTTACGGTAATGCTCGCCTCATAGAATGAACTTTGAAGCTTTCCCTCCTATTTTTTGGAATAGTTTGAGAAGAATAAATATTAACTCTTCTTTAAATGTTTGGTAAAATTCATCTGTGAAGCCACCTGGTCCTGAACCTTTGTTAATTGGGAGTTTTTTGATGACGGATTCAATTTCACGGCTGGTAGTTGGTCCGTTCAAATTTTCTATTTCTTTCTGATTCAGTTTTGGGAAATTATAAGTTTCTAGGAATTTATCCATTTCTTCTAGGTTGACCAGTTTATTGGCATAATTTTTCATAATATTCTCTTGTAATCCTTTATATTTCTGCGGTATCATTTCTGATTTTATTTATTTGAGTATCCCCCTTCTTTTTTTTTTTTAAATGAGTCTGGCTAATGGTTTTTCAATTTTGTTGATTTTTCCAAAGAACCAGTTAGTTCCTGGTTTTACTTCTCTGTTCTATTGGTTTTTTTTTAGTATCTATTTTATTTATTTCTGCTCTCATCTTTCTTATTTCCTTCCTTCTACTGGTTTGGGGCTCTAGCTCCTTTAGGTATAAGGTTATGTTGTTCATTTGAGATTTTTCTTGCTTCTTGAGGTAGGTTTATACTGTTATAATCTTCCCTATTAGAACTGTCTTTGCTGCATACCAAATATTTTGGAAGATTTGTTTTCATTTTCATTTGAAGAGAGGAAAAATCTTTTTTTTTAATTTTTTATCTTTGCAGTGTTCCAAAATTCATTGTTTATGTACCATACCCAGTGCTCCATGCAATACGTGCCCTCCTTAATACCCACCACCAGGCTTACCCATCCCCCCAACACTTCCCCTCTAAAACCCTCAGTTTCTCAGAGTCCACAGTCTCTCATGGTTTGTCTCCCTGAAGAGAGAAAAATCTTGACAAAGACTTTAGAGCTTAAATATCCCTTCATTTCCCCCAACAAAAGAAATAGTCAAATAAGTTAAAAAAACAATATGACTTGCAAAATGAAGGTCATTCTCCTCTCTATATTTCTACATAGAAAATGGTATTTTCCCCGCTCAGGCAGCCCAAGCTGTTTTGAACTGAGAGTAAAAATGTATGAATTTAACTTTCTAGACAAACTAATAAAATTTAAGGTAAAAGATATAAAAACTTAGTCCACAGTAAAGCATCCAAAAGCACTATTCTACCACTGGCATATTAACTTATTCAATGCTAACAACCCATGAGATAGGATTACAGCTACTACCTCAATATAGATGGAGAACTCAGCATAAACAGTAATTTCCTCAAAGTTACACAGTTTATATAAAGTGGCTGAGCTGACATTTGACCCCAGGCTCAGTGTGTGAAACATGGTACTATATAGTGCAGCTCCTCACTAAATAATTTCAAGTCTCTTGACTAACATTCCCTTTCAACCAACTGCACTGTTCTATAACATGGAGATACAGTGATGAACAGGATAATGGGGACACCAAAATAGGAAAGATGACCAAAAAAAGTAATAATAAGAAAGTATCAAGAATGTTTTGACAAGGAAAGTTCAGAGATTTGGAGGATTAAAGCAGGACCCCTCATTTGTTCCAGTAATAAGGAAAGGCGTCTGATACAAATGAAGATGAAAATGAACCCAGAAAGATGAGTAGGAATCTGACTGGTAAAGAAGGAGAAAATGGATTCGCATATGTGCAAGAAACTAGTAGAAATCCTATAAAACTAGAGCAGAGAGAGCAAGCTAAAATAATAGATGAGGCTGGAAACAAGACACATTCCAGAATTTGGGCATTATGGAAAAGGCAACGAAAAGCCATCGGGGGGCTTTTGAAAAGGAAATCTTCTGGAGCTACAGACTAGACTGGAAACTAGACTGGAAAGAAACAAGACCAGAAGGACAAGCTGCAAATGGGAAGAAACTATTTCAGTACTCCAAATATGAGATGCTAACGTGGAGATGGTAGGGATGGAGAGAAGTGGATCTATCTGAGAAGTGGACATTTATGAGACAGGATCTACAGGACTTAGTGATATATTGGATGTGGTAGGTAAGAGAAAGGGAGAAGTCAAGGGTGACATTCAGGAAGGAAGCATGAAGACAGCAATGAAGGACCCAAGACACCAAACCTTTGCCATAAGCATCTCATGAAAAATAAAAATGTAAAATGTGTCAGTATTTACCAACCAACACCACCAGTCAGCTGAGTGTTGAAGAAAACAGGTTAACACATCTAACAGGAAAATATTTGCATTGAAGATGCAGAATATTAAAAGGTGGGAACAGAGGAACAGCTGCCTAAATTTTAAGCATATGCATACAGGAAGCACCTCAATATGCAGAAAAAATAGCACAGAAAACCAAAGCAGAGATTGAGAAAAGTAAATGTAGAATGGGAATAAGAGCCAGCACTAATGAGTCTTACAGAAGCATCGCTCTTAACAATGTTTTTAAACTCTGAAAGGTGTGGGTGTTAGAATAAATGGACAAGAATCAGCAACTCACCAGAAGAGAATCAAGGGTCCAATCTCTTAAAAGTCTATAAACAAGGAAACAGGATCTACTAGCAGTAGCATCATCAAAATGAGTATGCTAAAGAAAGTAAATCCAGCGTGGGAGGAATGTTTGTTCCTGTGATCAGCTGTTATCTTTAAGAATATTATTTTCTGGGATTTGAAACAGAGGCTATAAATGCCTTCCTGTAACTTTTACTTACTATACCATCAATTGATTGAAATCATTTCAAATATACAATGAACACAATGGCAAATATTAAGAGTTTATTCACCTTCAATATAAAAATATTCTATAGAGTAAGATACAAGTAGAAAAGCAGAGACCTATTATTTTGTATATGAGATAAAATACAGTTTTATATATCTTACAAATAGACAAAGTTATGATTCCCATGATTCTCATCTACAATATCTTTATTACCTACATTTTGGAGATCACTTTCTACTAAAAACAAAGTATTCATTAAATATTTATTTATTCCCTTCCCTATCGTTATTCATCAAAAGCCTCTGTCACTGCCTATCAGAACTTCTCAGGAGCACAAATAACCACAATGAGTTAATATAATTCCATACAAAAGCTAGAAACTTGCTTGGCATTTTAGTCAGCTTGTGCAAGGTTACAAATGTTCAATTCCATTAGGCTTTCTAAAATACTGAAAATAGTTTACAAATCCCCCCTATCTACAGAGGATGCATTCCAAGACCCCCAGCGGATGCCTGAAATTGGAGATAGTACCAAACCATGAGAGTATCAGGTTTTTTACTATACATACATATGACAAAGTCCAATTTATAAATCAGGCTCTGTAAAAGTTTAACAACAATAACAAATAATAAAATAGAACAATTACATTGTAATGAAGTTATGTGAATGTAGTGTCTCTCACTCTTGGACTTCTCTCAACATACCTTACTCTACTGTATTCACCCTTCTTCTTATAATGATAAGAATGATAAATGCCTACACAATGAGATAAAGCAAGATGAATGACATAGGTACTGCGACATAGCATTAGGCTCCTGCTAACCTTCTGATAATACATCAGAGGAGGATCATCAGCTTCCAGACCACAGTCGACCAAGGGCAACTGAAACTGTGGAAAGTGAAGCCATGAATAAGAGGGGATCGCTGTGCTAATTTTAGGGACCCCAATTGGAACATGCTGCCATAAGGTCAGTAGACATCATCCGAGTGTGTTATTGGGCAGTGGCTGTAAGTGGTGATGGACTCCTCTAGGGACAATGGGGAAGAGCTTCTCTGCAGTTTCCTAAAATGATAATGACATTGTGCAAGGTCTAGAGAGAAAATCTGCATCACAATGCACTCATGTGTCACTAAGTAACAGGTGAGTTAATATTTTTACTCAGTAATGTCAGAAGAAAGTAGCATTTACAAAAGGCATTAACGCCATTGTTCCATTATCCCAACAATCTAAAAGAACAAAGACTGGCATTTAAAAAGACTACTACATTCATTTGTAAATTATTATTTCCTTCAATGTCTGTCATTACAGAGATGGCAGACTGGTAGGGTTGAAAATCTTGTTTGAAGTTTGTCTAACAAATGATAATCCTGATAATTCAAAGCAACAGAAATAAATTTACCTGAAATATTCAGAAGACTGAATGGATTCGCCATTACAGTGGCCTCGTTTTTCTCCTTCACTCTGTAAGTGGTTCCCCACCTAGGGTGACTGTATGACACCATGATAGGGAATGAGGAATCCATTTGTTTCAAGTCCAAATTCTGTCAAACAGTTGTGTCACCTTAAACAAGACACTTAAAACTCTGTTGGCTTCAGTTTCCTCATTCATTAAATGTAAGATTAATTGACCTCTAAATTCCTTTTAATTCTGAAGTACTAGTTATGCTTACTCTAATAGCAAAAAAAAAAAAGTATTCAAAGTTTAGCCATCAAGTGTATGTAAAAGCATATCGCATCCTGAGGAACTGAGGAATTATGTTTTCCTGTCATATACTGATTTCTGACCAAGCCCATATTTCTAATACAAGAATTACATTCCATAAAGACAGTCTCACTAGGTGTTTTGTTGGTAAAAAATATTAATAACAAGAATTTCAGGTCTGAAATTCAGTTAAAGAACTCTGCTTGGAATACACATACCTCACAACATTATATCTTGTACCTAATACATCTTTACTCCGTCAATTACAACCTTTGGGAAATTTAAGATTTTACCATTGATAAAACTATAATTGAACTTAGATAATAATGCATTAAAAAATTTCTCCTGAAGGAAGGTCTTAATAACCTGAGAGAAAGGTGACAGGAGTTGTAAAGCCAGTGTCCTCTCCAGGCCTGTTCATATTATAATCATCGTCTTTCTCTCAGTTTGTCTCCGTCTGCCTCTCTCTCTCTCTCTCTCTCTCTCTCTCTCTCTCTCTCTCTCTCTCTCTCTCTCTTTAAACTGATGAGCAATAACCTCAGGTGCCCAAAGGAGACTAGGCATTGCCTCTTATTCTGATGTCCTAAGATTAGCTCTCTATTGTAATCTTCTCCAGCATACTCAAGCTTCCTTATTGGCCAGCCAAGCTTGAAGATCAGCAGCTGCTTTCACAGGAATCAGTTCCTGAGATGAGAAAAAGTCTGGATCCTACTTCCTGCATAATACTTCATGTTAAAGTCCATGTCTTTTATTTAGAATTTTCCTTTCAATCTGACCCAGGTATGTGGACTTTGCCTGAGTTGTAACTGCCTGGATCCAAGACCTATTTTTATACCTCTAATTTTTAAATGAGCATACTAACCACTGCTAGAGTACAAGGGTTAACCGCAAAAAACTATGTGTAACCACAGGATAAATATGATGCTACAGAATCAATCTTTGTCTTGACAGCAATATAAAAATATTTTATTTAAACAAATGTGGACATACTATGAAGTATATAGTACACTGCAAAATCTAAGTGAATTTTAAGAATTTGTATTCCTAGTATTTCATTTTTGTATCAAATTTCTCTAGTTGAGTTTGTTGATTTACCTCTCTTATTAGGGATACTTAAGTAGAAATTTTGGGGGAGAAGATAACTGTATCAGCTACTCCTATGCTTCCACATTTCTTTGGGGACATGACTTAAGTTGCACTGTAATTATCTAATTGGATGCTGGGCCCCTTCACTTTACAGGCTGAACAAAGATAAAGTCAAAGTCCCTGGCAGCAAATTCCCCTAGTGCTGAGATTTACAAAATGAAATTCAATTTAAGATAATATAAGTTTTATTTTGACGAAATCAGCTCACTTTGACATGATGTAGGATTAGGAAATATAATTTATATATATTTCAAAAGACTGTGATATCATCTTTTTAATGATCTGGTCCTATTAAAAATATATTAAAATTTCTCTAAATACTGTGATCTTAAACAATGTTGACATTATGAAATTTAAAGATTTTTAAAAGTAGAAAATTACTTCAGAAAAGCAACCATAGGGACGCCTGGGTGGCTCAGTTGGTTAAGCAGCTGCCTTCGGCTCAGGTCATGATTCCAGAGTCCTGGGATCGAGTCCCGTATTGGGCTCCTTGCTTGGCGGGGAGCCTGCTTCTCCCTCTGCCTCTGCCTACCACTCTGCCTGCTTGTGCTCTCTCTCTCCCCCTCTCTCTCTGACAAATAAATAAATAAAATCTTCAAAAAAAAAAAAAAAGAAAGAAAAGCAACCATAAATGTAAAAACAAACTTTTTTAGTCAAGTACATTTAATGATCAAATTCACAAAAATCTCTGACATGTTTTCTAGTTCAACTGACCACCGTGGGAAGAAATATTGAAATTCCTTAGTCAGATTCAATAAAAAATAAAATACTGGCTTGCACTGTACCACTAGGAGGAAAATGAAATTTCCATTTTCAAAGTGAAATTTTTTTTAAGTGAAACTTCTTAAAGTGTGTGAATCATAGCATTTAAATCAGACCTGAATAACTCTACAGAGCTCTTTTCCTGACAGTAGAAAAGGAGTAGAAAGCAGATACTTTACATTTGCATTGACTCATTCCTTGCAGATAGACTTAATCAATACCTCAATTAGAGGAAGGTTTCTTCCACTAGAGATTCTGACCTGCAGCTACCTCTCTCTGCTTAGCGCAACTCTGGGAAATGGAAGGTAGATACCAGAAAAAAAGCATCCTGAGAACTGCCACTGTTGGGGACTAAATATGTAACTAAGTGGCCTCACCAAGCCGTGAGGTTTCAAGTATGATCTGGATATAGAGGGATGGGCTAGGCTATGTGGGGTCTCACGTCCAACCAAGAGTTATGATTTAGTCATTTTTCACTTTTACTTACTGGCATTTTCTTAAACTTACATCTATCCTCAGCCCAAAAGACTGGGTAGGTGGTAGCTATTTCCATAATATCTCCCTTATAACAATAACGTTTTGGCAATAGGGACCAATTAGTGTTTATTATCCAAATATTATGGGTCACACTCCTAATTACTATTGAACTTTTTACTTTTCTATATTCTGAATTCAAGGCCCAAACTATATTCATGGTGAGAGAACTAATACATGTTTATTTTCATGGCTACTTTTGGGGATTCCAGGAACCCCATCTGATATTTGTTATTTCAAAAGTGACCTTTAATGATCTTGAACTTATTACATGCATGTGTGAAGGTAAAAGCTAACAACTAAATAACCCAGATCATTCTCACTTGCAAAGTTGCAACAGGTACAAAACCAACTCTAAATGTCACATTCAACAGAAATGAATTCAGGTTATTCAAACTCAGGATTCCCCAAAGGTAAAAGCTTACATCAAAAGAAATTCATTCTACACCTATACTGAAAAGGTACAACTGATTTATCGAGTTCATCAGTTTGTCATTATGCTTTGAAAACATTCTAGAAAGAACACAGTGATAACCTTATCTACTTGTTCACCGGCCTAACTGGGACACAGGGAGATGGAAGTGAAGTAAGAAGGACAAGGTAATAATGTTCTTATGGAACAAAACTGCTAGACAGAAAGCATGTGATTCTTTTCACACAGAGGTCCCCAACTGCTAAAATTCTAGTTCCTTCTTTCTAGGTGGACTTTTTTAAAACAGAAACCCAGTGTTATTAAAGCAGAAAAATGCATGTCAAATTGGTACCTGGTAGAAAGTTTTGAAAGTAAAATGCCAGGAGCCAGCTTAAAAAAGAAAATGGAAGCAGAAATGCCAACAGCACTTGGCATAAACTATACCTTGATAGGAAAACCTTTGTAGGAAGTTTGAACTAAAAATGTACTCTTTATAAGTACGTACACACACACACAGTGAGTCACTCAATAAGTAGTTTATCAAACAGTATATAAGGAATACTCCATAAATGAAAAAGAGTGTGAGTCTATCTCTTTTTCAAATCCCTTCAGCGTTGAAAGTAAATTTATAAAGCAAGAAGTATCCCATCACCTCTCTTCAGAAAACAGTGACACTGGAAACAGTTTCTATCACTAATACTATAAAATAAAGGAGAAGTAGGCTGCTTTAAATTCACAATGTATGTTGTGAGTAAAATCATACCAGTTAAGGCAAAGTTAATATGAATAATTACCAGGATTTCCACAACTTAAAAACCTGGTCATTTTGAATAATCATGTCTTCTAATTCAGTTAGTTTATTTTTTAATGCATTTCTCCCCTTAGTAGATCTTTTGTATTTGCAGGTGTCAGTTTTTTCCTCTCATTAGATAAGTGGTGGTCACAGTCGTGTAAGTAGGGCACAGGTGTCTCATTCTTCTGCTCACTAATGCAGAAAGATCTGTTGACCAGATGTCTCTGCCTGGGTGCCAAAGATGTATGCTAGTCCTCAGGAAGAGCCTAATAAAATTAAGTTTAAGCAACCAAGTCATCCAACAACACATTCCCCAGATTCTGGGAGCAGATCCCAGTATAAAATACATTAAACCTTTTCACTGTATTTATAGCAGGGTGAACAAAGGGTGGTAGATTAGGGCAGGAAAGTAAAACAATAGCTATAAGTGAAAAAGATAAAAATATATATATCAAAATGATAAATTATAGAAATGTGTGCAGATGTAGGAAATGCACTGCATTGTCTTTGTTCTAAACACAGAGTTTCTGCCAGTGAATAAAGTGATATATTGATCCATTCATTATGCTCAGCCTCTGCACCTTAGCAAGACCCCTGATGCACTTGAACACGTGTTCAGCTGTTGAGAGGTGCCTGAGCTCACAATGATGATCTCTTAAACAGAAGTCAAAACAGACATGTGCCTCATAAACAAACGGACATTATTACCTTTGGATGTTTGCCAACTGGGGCCCTTAGAATTAAAATGAACATGACTTCTGCAATTCTACCAACCAGAGCAGGTAGCAAATGGGGGAGTGGTGAAAGGAGGAGCAGGCAATCAAGTATTACTTCTAAGTTTTGAAAAACCTTAACCTGAGAAGGCAGGATCAGCTACTATATAACTTGTAGAATCCAGTACAAAATAAAAATGAAGAACACCATATTCAAAAATGAAGAACTCAGGACAGGAAGAGCAAAAAACTAAGCAAGTGTGGGGCCCTTCTAAGGGCAAGACCCAAAGCAACCACACACACATGAAGCCCCAGAAGAAGGCATCCTAGGTGGAGAAATGGTATTTGTAAAGGCTCAGAATCTAAATGAAGTAAATAGAAAAAAAAAAAAAAAGGAAAAGAAAAGAAAAAGAAAAAAGAAACCCAGTATTGGGGGAAAACCCCAAACTCATAGAGGATGGCAAAGAATAACAAGATTCCAAAAGAGATGACTAAAGCAGGCTGGCTTGCCATAACTCTGTAGTTGCCAAAAGTACACAATGAGATGGTGTATCAGAGCAAGACAGTTTATAACTCACAGCACAGCAGACAAGCAGGAGCATCAGTCTGTCAGCACTGTCCCCTTGTCCTCCTGTCCCGAGTGATGTAAAGTCCTAGATTGCAGCTACACTAGCCATGGGTTACACCACGGTTGAGGAACTCAGGGCTAAGGACTTAGTGACTTTTATAGCAAGCAGTAAACAAGCCAGTCCCCCTCCCCCAGGGAGAGAGTTATACTATTATAGCCATGGTATTTAGGATGCCTTAAATGTCTACCCAGCTAGCTACAGAAATGGCTCAAGATTAGAGCACATAAGGCCTTGTATTTTAGCATATTCAGCAAGGGTGTACACCAAGGCCCTTGGCAGACTGCCCCTCCCAGAACAAAGCAAAGGAGGTGCATGTGCCCTTCAGACAGGGTCTCTGTTATGGGTTGAATTGAATTGTGGCTCACGAAAGGATATGTACAAGTCCTGATCTTTGGTACTTATGAATGTGACTTCACTTGAAAATAGGGTTTTTGCAGCTGTGATCAAGTTAAGATGAGGTCATACTGAATCAGGATGAGACCTAATCCAATGACTGGTGTCTCTGTCTGAAGACGGAAATATGGACACAGATATAGGTAACGAAAGCAGAGACTAGAGTGATGCATCTACAAACCAACAAACACCAAGGACTATCAGCAACTGCCAAAGCCAGGAGACAAGCATGGGACAGATCTTCACTGTATCAGTCAGCCTGGGGTGCACCACAAAATACCACAGACTGGATGGCTTAAAAGACAGAAATTTATTTCTCACTGTTCTGGAGGCTGGGAAACCCAAGATCTCTCTTTCTTTCTCTTCTTATAAGGCCACCAATCCTACAGGATTACGGCCCACTCTGATGACCTCATTTAACCTTAATTACCTTCAAAAGACAGTAGCTCCAAAAATAGTCACACTGGGTATTAGGGCTTCAACATATGAATGGGGAGGCAGGGCACAATTCAGTCCACAGTACTCTCTCAGTGCTTCCAGAGAACCAACCCTGCTAATACCTTGATTTTGAACTTCAAGCATCCAGAAAGATTAGAAAATAAATTTCTGATGTTTTAAGCAACCTAGTTTGTGGTACTTTGTTACAGCAGCCCTAGGAAACTAATACAGATTTTCGTCCTGGCAATGGGATGTTGCTATATAACAAATACTACAAATGTAAAAGTGGCATTGTTATTAGCTAAGAGGTAGAGGCTGGAGGAATTCTGAGTTACATGATAGAAAAAGCCTAGATTGCCTTGAACAAAATGCTGCTAGAAACATAAATGTTAAGGGTGCTTCTGGAGAGGATGGAAATGTGGTCATGTTATTGAACACTGGGGGAAAAGCAATACTTATTACAAAGTGGCAGAGAATTCTAGTAAATTTTCTTCTATTGTTCATGGGAAGTAGAACTTGTAAATGATGATTTAGAAGGTAAGATTGGAGTTTTTTGAGTTGATTTTATTTGGATGAGATTTTGGACTTAGAGTGAATAATGGAATGAGTTAAAACTCTGGGGGTGTAGGAATGGGATGAATATATTTTACATGTTAGAAAAACATAAACTGGGGGGGACAGAAGATGGACTGTTGTTGGATGAATGTGTCCCCCCAAAATGTATGTTCAGTATGAATGAGACCATATGTGGAAATAGTCTTTACAGATGTAATCAAGTTAAGATGAAGTCATACTGATTAGGGTGAGCCCTTAACCAATGACTGGTATCCCTATAAGAGGGAAATTTGGACACAGACACAGAAAGAATGCTATGCGATGGCAGTGGATGACACTGGAGTGGTGTGTCTATAAGTCGAGGAACACCAAGGGTTACTGACAACTGCCAAAGCTAGGGAAAAGGCATGGGAAATGTTCTCCCTCAGTGCCTCCAGAAGGAACCAATCCTACTGACACTCATTTCCATCTTCTAACCTCAAGAACAGATATAATCAATTTCTGTTGTTTTAAGCCACCCAGTTTATAGCACCCTGTTACTGCAGTCCTAGGAAATACCATTTCCTTTGATATAATGAGAAGACAGTGACTATGCCTCTAGTATATTGAGACAGAGAATCTGAAATCAAGCTTTCTAGTTACAAAATTCTTACAGACCTAACCTGAGTGTTTACTAGAATTCGGTTTGCACGTTTACTCTCGGACACCCTGGCCTTGTACCCTATGAATTGAACATCTGAAGAGAAATCTGGAGCTGCTGTCAACATCACTTTAGAGAAAAATGACAGGAGGGTGAAAACAACTGAGCACCCTTGACTTAGGCATACTCTCTAAAGCAAAGGAAACTCATCAGATTAGTGTCCTTCTTTGAAATAAATGAGTTACAGTGCACCAAAGATCAGAACACTACACTGTATTCAAAGTACACACTTCGAGCAGCAAGCCTATCTATCCCATATTTTCTTTTTGGTAAGCGACCACTGACAACCTCAAATAAAAGGGTTACACCCTGATGCCATGTTTCTATCACTTACCAACCCTGACCACACTGGATGAAGCTAAGGTTCAGACCTCTGGCCTATGAGCTAAGTCAAATTCTCTCTTTCTTGGGATCTTAAATGAAGACATAAGCTGGGAAATGGCCTCTAGATCTAGCTGTTCTCATAAACTTAGAAGCTGGAGCAACCATCCTCAAACAATGTATACTGACGACCAACAAGACTGCATCTGTAGCAATGGACATACAAGAGATTGATGAAAGTGGAGAGGTAATGGAAGGGAAGTTTCATGGGTTTTGCTGGAACTTTTGCTCTCAGGTCTGATTTTTTTTTGATGCTCAATTGTACATCTTTTGTTTCTGTGAAATATCCCTGTTTCTTTATAATAAAATACCCTTACACTATGCTGAATGGAATTTCTATTTCTTCTGATCTCCTTGACATGCTTCCCCAATACAACTCAAGAGTGTTTGGAATGATTCTGTTTAAGGAATGATTCCTCAAAAGGAGTGCCACTACAAATAACATTCTACTGAGTAGAGAGAACCACTTAGAGCTGGCCAAGAATAAAGAAACCACAGTGCCAGTTAGGAGGCTACCAGAAGACCCACTGCCAAAGGAAACAGGATCCACTTAGCTACTAAGCCCTATGGGAACTACAGCCAATGAGAGAGGCCATGAGCGACATTGATCCATTACAGCCTAGAGTGTACCCTTAGGTGCATGATATTATTTGTAACTTTTCCACCTCAAAGTGAGGAACTCGTGGGGCAGAGCAGGGACATCACTCTTATCAATTACTACAAATCGAAGCCATCACCCAAATAACCATCCAAATAATGGACTAAACATACCATTTTAAGAATAAAAAGAGGCCTTAGGAGTAACTTGTAAAAGCTTCATGTTAAGTACTCAATTTATAAAATTATAAGATAAAAATAAAATTACCAAAAAAATACTTTGATTCTTTTGGGATAAAAAAGATGAATTACAGGTAGTAAAGATAGAATGTCTGGTCTTTTACTTTTTTTCCTAATGCATCAAATTAATGCATCTTTCAAATTAAGCCTGTGAGTTCCATTTTTTAATTCTTGTTCTGAAAACATAAATCCTCCTGAAATGGGTGAAGAGTCTGTTGGAAAATCTCAACTGCTCAATGATGAAAAAAAATAGAAAAGGAATACAAATGAAACTCGACAATCCATAATTCTTAATGCAGTATGACATTTAAAGTTCAATCCCCAAATAGCTTTTAGAGTCACCAGACCTAAATATATTGGGATGATAGCACCTGATCTTAAGTTAAAATGCATTACAAAAATCCTGATATTTCAAAAAGACCCCCACCCAAAAAAAGGATTGATGTTTACCCCTTACAGTGCAGACAAAACTCATAATCACGTAGGTTTGTGAAATTAAAACATCCTCGAAAAGCTGTCTTTTGAAGTATGGTTTGGATTTCAGTGATCTTGATATGCATATACATCAGTCACAAGCAAATGTTATGCTCCATCAAATGCTCATTCCAGATTCTTAATCTATTTTAAGAAGCCAATTTTTAAAAATGCAGTCTCATTTTTGTTAAATTAAACCTTCTAAAAGTGAATGGTGAGTCTCTATACATATGTCATCTTCTTTATCCTCGGTGAAATCTACAGAATAAAGTCAATTCCATTTCCACAGTAGGTAAACATCAAACAAGACTTTCTGCTGTTCTCTTCTAATAAAGAATTTTAATCTTTCCTGCAGGACTTTATCATGAAAGAATATAAGTACCTCTGTTCAGTCATTTCTGCAGTCAGAAGTAAAGAGATAGGCTATGAAGACTGAGAACTCAGGTCTACTGAATGGTATTTCTGTTAGGGATACAGCAGCCATCTGCCTACTTCTTTCATTGAAACTTTCATTTCAAGCCCCTCAAGGCTTACTGAAAGCAATCTGGGGAACAAGTTCTTCTTTATCTCCTCCACCCATCTGCAGAATAAATCATCATGCCAGCAACTTATGCCCAGGTAGTCACTTTGACTGAAGAAGTCTATACCTTACTGAGGACATGCTTTTAGGCAACTCCAATTCATATAAAAGACTTAAAGCTCATCTTCAAAAGAGTTCCTGCTAACATAACAAAGATTTAAAAAATTGTTATCATCATCAGGTCCCAATTATCTTAAGAAAGAACCGTGAGTCTTAACAGTAATAAGATCTTTATTTGGGGTCTCTAATTCAAGTTCATTTGACGGGGATTTTCTGAGAACCAGTCTACACCAGCATGATATGGATACCAAAAGCAGAATCTAAACTACTTAGAAATTGGGTGTACACATACACAATCTTATTCTGCAGCATTGGCCAGTATTCCTATTTAGGGGAAGGGAAAACAAATGTGAAATCTTCTCTTTACACAATTTGTGAATTGCTCCCATTCACAAATCATTAATAACTAAGGAAAGAATATGAATTGCATATCTATGAATATAATGGTAATCAGTTCAAACCTCATTTCTGTTTTTCATTTCTACATTATTTCTACAACTCATTTATTTAAATATGTACTAAGCACCTGACTATGGACCAGGCACCATTATAAGTAGGAGGGGTGTAGCAGCAAACAACAAAGTCAAATAATATACTATCATGGAGCTCACTTTCTGCAAAAGGGACATTTATAACAGCCAAGTTAAAAGCATAAGCTATATCAGTTGATGCTATGAAGTAAATAAAACACAGGGATGTGCTGGAGAGTTAAGGGGTAAGAATAGATTAGCCTGGGAGTCAGAAACAGCTCTCAAAGGAAATGACATTGAACTAAGATTGCATAACAGGAAGTAGGTGTTCATGGATTTACTGTTCTAGGCAGAGAAAACAGAAAGTACCATCCTAAGGTGGAATGAATCTGATACATTGAAGGAACAGAAAGAAACTCTTAGTGACTAGATTTAGTGAGAGAGGAGGAGAATGGTTAGGGATGACAGCAGAAAAATAAGCAGGGAGAGACTAGACAGGGTCTTGTAAGCCATTTTAAGGAGCTGGAATTTTATTCTCAGTACAATGAAAAGCCACCAAAGGAATTTAATTAAGGGAATTATATGACCTGATTTACATTCTTAAGTTTCCTTCTAGTTTCTGGGACCAGCTTGGTGATTCACACCAGGCTATCTATCCCCATGGACTGAGAGCTCAGGGGAACTGGACTGCAGTGACCTAAGACCTAAGACTTCCTGATTCTGAATGGACCACATGAACATACTGTATTCAGTACCTATACATGAGTGAAGCTAACTCGGGCGCCTGGGTGGCTCAGTGGGTTAAAGCCTCTGCCTTCCGCTCAGGTCATGATCTCAGGGTCCTGGGATCAAGGCCCGCATCGGGCTCCCTGCTTGGTGGGGAGCCTGCTTCCTCCTCTCTCTCTGCCTGCCTCTCTGCCTACTTGTGATCTCTCTCTATCTGTCAAATAAATAAATAAAATCTTTTAAAAAAAAATGAGTGAAGCTAGCTCTAGCTTGCTGTCCAGGCATGAGGAGAGAACTCGCGTCACTCTTCCTGCCAATTTAAGCCATGTTATTTCATGAAATAAAATACCAACAATGCAAGAAAATCTACCAATTGGACAGGCTGTAGCTGGACTACAGCTGAAGTTAGACTGTAAGAGTCATCTATAAAATGTTAAAGAAACCCAGAGTGCAGAGAGCAGAAAGATAATAAATCCTGGTTTGTAGCATTCAGTGATTGCACTAAGAAGTAGCAAGTCTATTTGTACTGAATGTAAATGTGAAACATAATGGATTGTTGCCTAGCAAAGGGGAAAAATGCTTTGTCACATACAATATTTCTGATGGTTGTTTGGTTAGAACATGAAGTGATTGATATTTCCTAATGCACATTGTTTAAAAGGCACATTTTATGGGCTGTAGTCTTGTAAATGATCTTTTTTAATGGGCATGAATTCTCAACAAGCTGAAGCAGGAAAGGAAAAACAAATCTCCAAGGTGAAATAAGCCTACAGAGGCCAACCTCAGAAGGGAAAAAGGAAAAACAGTAATCATTATGCATCAGGCACTTCATATAGTTAGATCACCTCATTCATATAAAACCTTACCAGTGAAGGGTACTACCTTTTTTATTACAGACAGAAAAACTGAGGCTCAGAGATATTATAGGGCTTGTCCATTATCATAAAACGAGTATGCATCAGAGCTGTCTCTATAGTCACAGCTATCCCTGAGTATAGAGCCTGAGTTCCTTCCAATACACCAAGCAAGGCTAAAGCCAACAATAAAGAAAATCAGACAGTACATTCCAAAGGAGTAAAGCAGTTGAATCTCTGGAGAACCTACATACAAAATGAGCCCATGTGTCCTTCCAATCGATCTGCCATTTTCACCACTGTTAACCTTTCCTGCTACCAAGTCTCAGGACAGGACTACAACGAAAGATGAAATTCATGTATAATCCCTTGCCCTCTTTTTGGATCCTTTTCCTACTCAGCAATGCCTTTAGGTTTTCATGTTTCCTTGGCCCATATAATTACCAGTCTCTGTTCTCATATTCTTCATTCATGTTAGAACTGAAATGACTCATATCAAGAAGATAAATCTAAAAGAGATTCATTTTATGGTGATGAGAGATTTAAATTATTAAAATTAATCTCCATTATCTTTCAGAGATCAGTCCATAGACATGGGTAAGTTAGGGAGAACCAGGACCTGCCTGAGGTCCTGAAATCAATCTGCAGAGATGACACCTATAGAATGACTAAAGTAGACTCTGATCCAGTACCTGCCCTATCAAAGCTTACCTGCCTTAACTTATCTCCTACTTCTCTCTCCTCCAGCCACTCCTCCCAAACAGACATTATCCTTTTCCATTTCTGTAATTTGGCTACTACCATGCATCCCTCTTGAAATTCTCTCCTTCCTCTTCTTTATGCAAATCCTACTCAGCTCTTGTCAGGACAAGTACTTTTTTTTTTTATTAGCTTTAAGTACATGTTAAGTATTAACACTTTTAAAATATAAACATATATAAAGAAGAAAATTTTTAAATCAATGTGATTCTATCACCAAAGTAACCATTTTTAGTAAGCTTTACCTATCCTTAAGCTTTTCTGATCCTTCTGGCTCTTTCTCAACCCTCAATCTTTTTGTCTCACTCTCCTTTGAACTCCTTCAGTTTACTGACTATAATATGCAGTTGCTTACATATTTATTTAATTATCCCTTTAAAAGTGTTTATGAAGTCCACCTATTCTGTATTAGACATCATTCTAGATTCAGGGTGGTAAATAAGACAGATTTGGTTTCTGCCAGCAAGAAATTTACAATCTAGTGCCTCTACTACTTAACATATCTAACTTCCTAATTGAACAATCTGCATTTTATAACTGAATACTATCTCCCAAGTGGACTAAAACTCCTTGGGGTCAGAAAGTACATAATGTCATTATGATCAAATATATCGCCAGTACTATTTATTACAATGCCCAGAGGATACACAAAGTCAGAAAACTGGCCTTTCTTCGTATCAAAATCAGCTTCAATTACATGTGGCAAAAGCCCTAACAATGAACACATTGTTGATTTTATAAACATTCTGTTATATTCTACTCTATTCCACACTAGATCGTATTAATTAAAAATATTTAACATAGTAAAATCTTAATTGAGGGTTACAGTTTATAGTCTGCCCCGGCAGAAATGACATCTATGCTATATTAACATTGTTTCTGAGCAGGATAAATTAAACAACTATTATCTAATCAGGCACAATAAAAAGATGGGAAATTACTGTGAAGCAGGTGACATGTGTTTATTGTACGTAACATAATAACTGACTTGAACAGTATCTGGCAGAGACTGGATCCTCCAACCTACTTGCTAGATGAATAAATGGTGTTGAGAGTTCTTGGGTAAGAACAGCAAGTACATGATGAGGGAGCACTAGACTCTTAGTTAGGTGACCTGGGTTCCAATCCTGATCTTGCCTCTTCAGTTAAGTTCCTTTACCTTTAGGGGCCTTAATTTCACATACAAAGAGGGGCCTGGATTATCCACATTCAGTTCCTTTTATTCCCCTGTAGTCCTTCCTTTCTTTTCTTTTTTTTTTAAGATTTTTTAAAATTTATTTACTTGACAAAGAGCGAGATCACAAGTAGGCAGAGAGGCAGGCAGAGAGAGAGGAGGAAGCAGGCTCCCCGCTGAGCCAGGAGCCCAATGCGAGACTCCATCCCAGGACCCCGAGATCATGACCTGAGCGGAAGGCAGAGGCTTTAACCCACTAAGCCAACCAGGCGCCCTAGTCCTTCCTTTCTATGCATTATATTACTCTCTAAAATATAAAGAGCAGTAGGAAAAGAAAGGCTATGCAGCAGATGCTATTTTGTGAAGTCGACAGCATTTATTTATTTACATACTTATTTATTTTCACTGGAGTATATAGTTGACACACAATGTTACATTAGTTTCAGGTGTACATTAGGGATTTGACAACTCTATCCATTATGCTATGCTCACCACAAGTGTAGCTACCATCTGTTACAATACAAAACTATTACAATACTACTGACTATATTCCTTATGCTGTGCCTTTTAACCCCATGATTTATTCATCCTGTAACTGGAAGACTGTATCTCCCACTCCTCTTCACCCATTTTGCCCACGCCCCCCTCCACCCCTCTGGCAACCATCAGTTTGTTGTCTGTATGTATGGAGCTGCTCCTGCTTTTTTTTGTTTATTCATTTGTTTTGGTTGTTAGATTCCACATATAAGTAGATCTACACTCAGTTCTTTAATAGTAAATGCAAAGCAAGTAAGTACCACAAGTATTATATTTGTTGTGACATATTTTGCTAAACTTCTCCTAACAACTGAACATAGATGAATAATGCATTCTTCATGTGACTTTCAATAAAACTGCTAATTGCAATAGTCTATACAAATCAATTCATGTTGCATAAAACACACCACAATCTCTAACATTATAATGCACAAAGCAGAGAATCTTCTGAGGAACACTTTGATTACATTACAATCTTCTTTGTTAATCTAAAGTCACCAATTTATTTCATAGACTAAAAAATAAATTCTATGCTTCTATCAAAGAGAATATTCCTTCCTTTTGAGGAGTGACCTCCTTTTCCTCTGATGAACCTTTAGTTTTTATACTCTCTTATTTCATCTCCCCCATGGTCATTCACTTGCAACCTCCTACAACTGTGTTTATTAGAGAGTAGCAGGGAAACATAAATCAAAACTAGGCATATCTTTGGCATTTGGCTTTTCTACATGTACTACTGAACAAACATTAATGAAAATAAGGAGATTTGGCTATAGAAAAGCAGATATCAGGCCACAGAAGAAATCACCCTCCTTTTATTCTTTTACTTAAAAAAAAATCAATTCCTCTTTGTTATGGTATCAGGTATGGTATCTGGCTTACTCCCATTCCAGGGCACTTCCCACCTCATGCACAGTAAGCTCAAGCCATAGTGAACTACAGTTTCCTGGACTGACCATGCACACTCTTGTTTTAGGTCCTAAGCCCATGGTAGCCTTTCTATAAAAATTCTCTCTCAGCCTGACCCCTCATGTTTATATTGCTCCTGTTCATTCTTCAAACTCAACTTAAGCATGATGTCCTCTGAGGAGCAGTTCTTGACAACACCTCTCCTCCCCCTTCACCTGCACAAGTAGACGGTAAGATCTTCTCCTCCCACAGGCAAACTTTTGTGACTGCCTATCTTCCTTCATACTTCTCACATTAAACTATTAGCTTTTGAGAGATAGGAATCATCTCTCATTCATCTTTCTCACCCCAACAAAAAAGCACACAACAGGCATACAAGAAATGGTCATTTCTGAGTGAATTCATCAGCTAATAATGAGTGGGGGAAAAAATACTTTGTGTATCTAGATATATGAAAAAGGAACTTAAATAAATAAACCAAACACCAGGTTTTAGGACTTTTCTTCTCTCAGAGCTTTCTCCAAATGGTAGTAGATTTTCTTTAGCATGTCCATTACACCACAGGCTTCAAGAGATCAGAAACCAAGTCTTTTCCCTTTGTAATTTCTTCTGATGGCCCAAACAGAAGAAAGAGCTTAAAAAATGTTTTTTGATGAAAATTATACACCCCTTTCTATCCATGGATATTTAAAATTTCTCAG
The DNA here is from genome assembly GCA_002007465.1 of Ailurus styani. NCBI lineage: Eukaryota > Metazoa > Chordata > Mammalia > Carnivora > Ailuridae > Ailurus > Ailurus styani. The sequence goes on along the minus strand of LNAC01000033.1, from coordinate 4,426,032 downwards.
TTTGAGCCAAGCACAAAAGACTACATAAGTCAACTTGGTATAGGATCCAAGATGATAATTTACCTACATACTTCATGCAAATTTGTTGCAAGTGGTCCTAGACCACACCTGTAAAAACACAAGCACAGATCTTTAAAATAGATGGACCCTCACAGAGCTTTGAGTCCAACCTCCTCATTTCACTACTAAGGCCAGTGAGACCACAGAGTTTGGATGAGTTGTATGAAGCTACGTAACTCGTTAGTTGAGGGCTCAGGTGGTGGTAGCCCTACAGGATTAGAAGCTTTCTCCAATTTACTTATGAACAGGATCCTCAAGGTATCTCAAGCCAAGAACTTTGCTTATCTTTAATTCCCCTATTTGATATTTATTCGTTGATTTCTTAATAAGTGCTTGTTTTTCTTACCAATACTTTTCTAATTAAACATTCAGAAAAAAGAGGAATTAATAATGATAATTTAGATGAAGACTCGATCTTAAGTATCAAGACCTCTAGATGGTACTCGAATTGATGAGTTGTTTGGCAATATTAAGTAGCATATACACGAAGTGTTTGCAAAGAGGCTCTAGGGGTATTTGAGGAGCTTTAGTAGCACCTGCCATTTTCAGAATGACTGCAGAAAGCAAGAGTCAAATACCTGAAGCTTCTTTTAATATGAGAATTAAAATAATACCAAGGAACTACTGTATTAGTTATTACCTTCATAATGCTAATTAACAACCCACCCCCAAAATCAGCAGAATGTACCAATAACCATTTGTTCTCATGCTCAGGAGTCTTCAGGGTGGCCACAAATGGACTGATCTAGGCTAGACACCACTGAGCAGCTCTATTTCAGGCTGCAGATCCATTTGGGCTTGGATCCCCAGCGCAGGTTGGGTTCACTGCAATAAAAGGTATATACACATTCTAAAGCATGCATACACCACACACACACACACACACACACACACACACACACACAGGGACCTAAGATGAAAAGGAAGCAGCTACCTGGAGGAAGCTCTTCTCATGGCAATGGTAAAAGAGCAAGCTCCACCACACAAGACTTTCTTTTATGTCTAATGTCTACTAACAGCTCAGTGGTCAAAGCAAGTCACATGGCAAGCCCAAAATCAATAAAAGGAGAAGTATACTCTACCCAGAGAAAGATGTGGAGGGAAGTGAATATGTGCTGAACAAGAAGCTCTACAAAGTATACAAAGCTANAAAATGTTCATCATCACTAGCCATCAGGGAAATTCAAATCAAAACCACATTGAGATACCACCTTACACCAGTTAGAATGGCCAAAATTAACAGGACAGGAAACAACAAGTGTTGGAGAGGATGTGGAGAAAGGGGAACCCTCTTACACTGTTGGTGGGAATGCAAGTTGGTGCAGCCACTTTGGAAAACAGTGTGGAGATTCCTCAAAAAATTAAAAATAGAGCTACCCTATGACCCTGAAATTGTACTACTGGGTATTTACCCCAAAGATACAGATGTAGTGAAAAGGAGGGCCATATGTACCTCAAT
>LNAC01000033.1:4404334-4424477 GCA_002007465.1 Ailurus styani | reverse complement strand
ATCAACAAGACAGGAAACAACAAGTGTTGGAGAGGATGTGGAGAAAGGGGAACCCTCTTTCACTGTTGGTGGGAATGCAAGTTGGTGCAGCCACTTTGGAAAACAGTGTGGAGATTCCTCAAAAAATTAAAAATAGAGCTACCCTATGACCCTGCAATTGCACTACTGGGTATTTACCCCAAAGATACAGATGTAGTGAAAAGAAGGGCCATATGTACCCCAGTGTTCATAGCAGCAATGTCCACAATAGTCAAACTGTGGAAAGAGCCAAGATGCCTTTCAACAGATGGAATGAATAAAGAAGATGTGGTCCATATATACAGTGGAATATTACTCAGCCATCAGAAAGGATGAATACCCAACTTTTCCATCAACATGGACGGGTCTGGAGGAGATTATGCTGAGTGAAATAAGTCAAGAAGAGAAAGTCATATGGTTTCACTTACTTGTGGAACATAAGGAATAAAATGGAGGACTCTAGGAGAAGGAAAGGAAAAGCTAATTGGGGTAAATTGGAAGGGGAGATGAACCATGAGACTGTGGACTCTGAGAAACAAACTGAGGGTTATGGAGGGGAGGGGGGAGGCGGGAGGGATGAGCCTGGTGGTGGGTATTAAGGAGGGCACGTATTGCATGGAGCACTGGGTGTGGTGCATAAACAATGAATCTTGGATCACTGAAAAAATAAAATAAAATAAAATAGAAAGAGGAAAAAAACTATAAAGCTGGCTTAAAATTTGAATCCTTCTGACAAAGATTTGGAAAGAAGTATATTGTTTAACATAAGCTTAACATGAACATATTTAAATATCACTCGCCTTTTTACTCTAATCAAAGCTATAAGGAGAAAAAAGCAGGTTACGGCCAAAACAGCTCATTAGGAACACAAATGACTCGTTCAGTTAATAATGATTAGATGCCTGGGCTGACACAAAAGGACAGGACTTGGCCAAATTCATTCCACACAGGTCATCCTAAAATTTAGTCAGGGTGATAACTTTGGAAGAAATTTATCACATACTAACAAGGGGATGGAGATAGAAATGGGTTTCATTCTAATATGTTCTGATACTAGCAAGCCAGTGGTAGAAATACCTATTTCCCTCTTCCTATTTTAGTCTAATACTTAATCTACTTCTCAGCGCTCCACCAGGCCTGATTCCCACTTTAGACAATGCATGTCTGACTATGGTATTACATACAGGATTGTTATATCTAATCATTAAAACTGATTTCTCACAAATAAATTTAGTACTGAACTATCAACTGTATCACTGATACTCAGTTGCTCTATTTATTTTTAAATGATACAATCAAATTATATGTTTTTCTGGGGCAATCCCAAAGTATACTTGATGTCCCAAGATTAAGTATTAAAAGTGTCACCTTCTATTCTCAAAATTATCCTGATTTATTTTTTAAAAGATTTTATTTATTCATTTGAGAGAAAGACAGAAAGCACACAAGCAGGGGGAGGGGCAAAGAGTGAGGAAGAAGCAGACTCCCTGCTGAGCTGGGAGCCCAATGTGGGGCTTTTAGGGATCATGACCTGAGCTGAAGGCAGAAGCTCAATCAGCTGAGCCACCCCGGTGCCCTATCCTGATTTGTTTAAAAAATTACATGTGGCCCCTAATTATAAAAGACACATGATGATCTATAGACCATCATATTGGCAATTACTGCCACCTAAACTTTGGTGAAGATAATTAAACTATCAGTGATTTTTAGAACTATTTGATAATGTCATCAAAATTTTATTTTTATAATCATGCTAATTATCTTTTACATCTTTCCAGTTCTAATAACTTCTTTCCCAATATCCCACATACATATTTAACTCTTTTTTGACAGAATCTACCATAGAACATCATGTTTATTGCAGTTGGTTTCTTGGGCAATTTTCTGAAATGGAGAGTAAGTTAAAATGAGAAACAATAAACTCTTAAGTGGTTTAGACTTCCAATTGGCAAAAGGATAAAATCCTGAAATTAGGATTATTTCTCAGGAGATAGTGCCTTTCTTTGTTAGCCATTCTATTTTTTTTTAAAGATTTTATTTATTTATTTGACAGATTACAAGTAGACAGAGAGGCAAGCAGAGAGAGAGAGAGGAGGAAGCAGGCTCCCTGCTGAGCGGGGAGCCCGATGCTGGCCTCGATCCCAGGACCCTGGGATCATGACCTGAGCCGAAGGCAGAGGCTTTAACCCACTGAGCCACCCAGGCGCCCCAAGTTTTTTTTACTTTGTTAGCCATTCTAGTCTAAGAATTCTTTAATGTATAGATTCTATTAAGAAATACTTAGACTTTGTTTCCTATACTGCAAAGGCTATATGAAAAATCTTTGTCAATATTTCTGGACAAATATATTGATCAATAGTCAGGTCAATTCCATTCCCACCACCCAAAGCTGATCTGGTATTTTTGGATTATCATGTTCAGTTCATGAGCAATCAATTTGTACATCTGTGCTTCCAATCGGGTCAAACCAATGATCAGGCAAATCATCTAAAAATAAAAAAAAGTGCAGACTCACCAAAGATACTATAGAAACAAGTCAAAAGTACCTACAAGAAAAATATTTTTTAAATATCATCTTTTGAAAAATATAACTATTCAATGAAAACAATTTTTCATTTCCCTGTTGGCCTTTCAACAATAAGGATTGCTTCTACCATTCTCTGTTGGAATTTGCAAATTTCTCTTTCATTTTCAACCCATTTCTTTATTAGCTTTAGATGCCAAATTGCATCTGATGCTCTTAAACACGGTTTGTCTGGCTGCTTAATGTGCTTACAGAACCCTTGAAAAAGCATCAGCTGCTATGGGATCACATGAGAAACCATGGCTGCATTGTTAAATGGCTAAATGACAAAAGATAGCTAAATGGCAAAACAAATTATCTTGTCACTGAATAAGCAAACAATCTACTTGACCAAAGGAAATATCAGTCATACCAATTTGTGGTTGCATGATAGAAAAAAATAAATTAACTCTGTCCTTTGCAGCTGGTTTTGATGATTAGTAAGATGTTGTAAAAACAAAGCAAAATAAAAACTAAAAACCAAAAAAACTCAGTTATTAGACTCTCATTAGGAGAACTCACTTTCAAATACTATCTGTAAGGTAGAAGCTGGTGCTTACAATTAATACACTAATCCTCCTATTTTCGGTTGAAAATTATCAGTTTGCCATAGCACATGACAGGGTCATGCATACAGTACATAGTCAACTGAATATTAATTGAGGACCAAAATTTGGCTGAATAGAAACTAAATAGTGCCAGCTATGGCCATTTTCCTCCATTCCACAAAATATTAAGTACCTAGTATATTTTGCAGAAGATCAGGAAATCACTCGCCTTCTGAGCAATCACAGGCAAAATAAAATATCCTAGAAAAAAAATTTTCTTTTGTATCTGCTATTCTTAAGCCTTTTTACAATATCACATTCAAACAAGACCATTAGGTCCTACATACCTATTTGAGTCACAAAGTACTATGGACTCCCAGATTACACTAGGAAAGGACAAAAACAGTATTCTGTGATGTCATAAAATGGGGAATTTTACATAACCAAATACTCTGATTAATAAAATGCCATTTATGTATATATACACAAATGTATATACATATATATTTTTTATACTTGAATTTAACACTAAACATATATTGAACATGGTCAATTTTTGACTATTTACAAAACACATCAAAATCTTCCAAAATCTTGAGATTATCATTTTGAAGATCAACCTTTTTTTTTAAATTGTGGAAGATTAACAGATTCACAGAAATGCTAGGTAATACATAATGGGAAAGCTGGATCTTCCAGCTTTTACTATAAGTGGTACTAAGCAACATTTGTTTTACCCTTGCAATTATCTTCTTACAGGAAAAACTCTCCGCCATTTCATGGACTAAATAAAATTTTATACAGGAGGAGTCTAATGGATACAGAGTTTCTTGTTCAGAGAACGAAAATGTTCCAAAATTAAATCATGGTTACAGGTGCACAATCTTGCAGATATACTAGCAACCACTAATTGTATACTTCAAAAGGATGAATTTTATGATGTGACTTATAGCCCAAAAAATAAAAAAAACAAGTCATTCTCCTTAATAAACAATCTGACCTATTTAATGTTCAATAAATGCATAAATACAATATAATTAATATACAGTTCTGATTATATAATCATACATAATTTTAAAATCTTACTACAGGGATAACAGCAAAGAAGGCAGGAATAGGCTAGTTTTGTTTTATTTATGAGGGTGGGCAAAGGAAACAGGGCTCCCATCAAGTTGAGGCACTTTCTTGGAAGGGGGTACCTGTAGGATGCCTCAGCTGAAAAATGTATCTAAAGTCATCATCATTCAAAATACAAAATATTGTATACAAAATAAGAAATTGGGAAAAAATTCACCATAAAACTTCAGCAAAAGTACAGTAAGACTACAGGAAATTACTTAAAAGCAGGCCTCAGAAACAGAAAGCAGATAAAATAATACTTTTTATGATGGCAGCTACAAAACTAAATACTTTTCTGCTAATTTCAAAAACCTGACAGTCTTTTCAGGCAAACCATCTACAGTGGTAGCTCCACTGGGTTTCCTTAAAGATGGCCGACCCCATACATGATTCTAAAATATTTTAGGAATGGGGAAATAAGCACATGTTACCAGGCACTTCATATCAATTTATCTACCAATATAACTGGATATTGTCCCCTCATCCTCATAACTGTAGGACCTGGACCAACTAAACTGATGCTATCTAGAGCTTATTCATTTAATTTTGCCTTGATTTAGTTAGCGTGGAGATGTCATTTAAAAATTACAGGATATCTATATTCTCTAAAATAAAAAGCATTTCAACTATCTTCCTAGCTTTCCACTGACTCTATTTGTCAGCATAATACAATTCTCCCTATGGACATTTGAGTGGCACATATAATAATAGTCACAATGATTCAGAATAATCTAGGAATGGTTTCTTTATTAACTATGCTTTTCAGCTTAATTTAGAATATTTTAATTCCCAAACCTACAGTAAAAATCTTCCTCAAACTGTGTGTACTTATCTGCCTTATCAGATAGAGTGGCCATAACTGAATAGTTCTCTCATAATCAGAGGTAACAGTAAGTGTACACTGCATTAGAAATTGAGGTAAGGGGCGCCTGGGTGGCTCAGTGGGTTAAAGCCGCTGCCTTCGGCTCAGGTCATGATCCCAGGGTCCTGGGATCGAGGCCCACATCGGGCTCTCTGCTCAGCAGGGAGCCTGCTTCCTCCTCTCTCCTCTCTCTGCCTGCCTCTCTGCCTACTTGTAATCTCTCTCTCTGTGTCAAGTGAATAAATAAAATCTTTAAAAAAAAAAAGAAATTGAGGTAAATGATAACAAATTCAGAATAATTTTGGAACATTGTTTTAAATAAGTGAAGCCAAATTGCTTTCTTGATTTCTTGTTATTTTAACCTATTTTTAAATGTTTTATGCAAAAAAAGATGAAAAGAACTAAATTATAAGGAGTTATAAATCACAGAACAAGAAATCAGTTATAAAAAAATAAGTATTTTATTTTACTTGTGTTCTAGTTAATAAAAGTAAAATCATAGACTGAAAAAGGACCAGAAACTTCATCTTTCCCATATTTAATTCAGTGGTTTTCAATCTCGAATGCACAAGAGAATCACCTTACAACTTCCTGGACCCCCTCCCATAGTGCTTCAGGTGGTCTGAAGAGGTGCCTAGTCATTGATTAGCTTTTAAGTTTCCCCAAGTGATTCTGTTGAGGAGCCAGAATTGAGAACCACCATTCTTAAATCTCACTCCCCACACAACTCAAACTTTACCCACTTCTTTAAGCTTCTCTGTATAGTTCTGCTTAAAGTAAGGTTTTTCTCCCCTAAACTGTCTGTATATATACCTGTGTATATAACCACCTGGATCTTACCCATCACCGCTTCTTGATCTACCTGGTATTTCACTTATATGGATATATCTTTCACTCAACTACATCTGTGCCTTTGGAGCTGACATCTTTTTGCACATATTAAGTCCTCAACACCTATGTATTGTATGAATGAATGCATGAATGAATGAATGGATGGATGGATGAAAATAAATGCAAATGCTTTCCCATATTCCTGATACTTGGTCTCATGTCCCATTCTACTCTCTTACTGATCTCCTGGCACCTTGTTTCCGCTTCCCCACAAACCTTTTCATGCAACTATTCAACTATTTATTAGAGTGGAGAAGACAAGACTTTGGAGAAATAAAGAGGGCTATATTACTAACAGACTGTAATCAGCAAAATTAGAACCATAAATATCTAATTTACCTTCCATTGGTAATACTGCCAGCTTCCTTGGGTTTATTTCATATCTACACGTTTTATGTTTTAATAAGAAGGGGGCCACTCACCACTGTGTTGTCTTCCATTTTGTACAATGTGCATTATTACAATCCAAGATCTACTTAATGTCTATGTTTTATTTTACATAATGCTGTGACACCACATGGAAACTAAATTTTAAGTGTCATGTTGTTTCAGTTTTGAAAATGCCACCTTCAATCTAGACAAGTTGATGTTTCAAACTGTAACTATTTAGAATAATGGTAAGCTTCCTTTCATGACAGATCATTTCCTACCTAACTTCAGATATTCTTGATTTGTCATTGGATGAGATAGATATATAACTTTTGCCTCTCTAATGGATAATTAAGTTGGGTGACTTCTTTAAAATCCTATAGGGATATAGAGGTCCATTTCTTGAAGGATACAAATGAAGCAGTTTAAAGAAAGAAATATCTGATTATTAAAAGCACTGTAGGATGAGTGAACAGTGGACCAATGGTGACCTTCCTCTCTAATGATTCTTTGTCAACCACCACCCTCTTCTTAGCCTCAATATATTTGTCTCCCAATACTTCTAGTCTCACTGATCTCCCTTCACAATGTATAGACTTTCCCTTGAAGAGATCAACTCCTTTTTTCCTGATGACAAACATTCCAAAATATGAATCTAATCATTCTTAATCCTGAGTTTCTGACATGTAATTTGACTAACTTTGGGGCATCTCTAACTTGATGTCAAAGATGACATGACTGGATAAACCTGTCATCTCCTCCCTAATCAAATTTCCTTTCCCTCTATCCTCTCTCTCAGTGAACAGCAAGTTGTCTGCCCACATGTAGCTCAAGGGAGGAATTTCGGGGATCTTCACACAGGTCTCCAACTCTTCATTCACCCCCCTCCTTCAGGCAAAACACTCTGGCAATAAATCATCTCCTTTGTATCCCTGAAACGTGGCTGATTCTTCCATCCTTCTTACTGCTACTATCATCACTTCTACCCTACATAACATTAACTGTTGAATTGTCTATTGAAAAAAAAAAAAGATCTAATCACCTCACTCCCTATTTAAAATCCCTCCCAGGCCAACTATTTTTTTTTAATAAGTGAACATAATACAGCATTAAAATATCTCTGTAATCTGGCTCTAGCTTATCTTTCTCCTTGTCATAATTATCTCAAGCATTAATTGTCCTCTCAGGAAGTTTCCCCCGACTCCTCAATCTAGGTTAAGAACCCTGTTTGGGATCCTAGAAAATGCTGTGCTTATAGGATCAGAGCATGTATTGCAATGCACTGTACAATTAGTGTTTACTTGACTACTCTGTCATCTAAAGCGTGAACTCCTTAAAGGCAGGGGGGACCGTATCTTCATTAAATTTTAAATTCCCAGCACTTAATATAATAACTGGCAGAGAGTAAGCAACTAAGAAATGTTTAGTGAACAAAGTGAATAAATAAAAATGAAATGGCATTTTTCTTACATCAAGCAAACACGTATTGGGGGGTAAAGGGAAAAAAGTAATAGTAAAAGAAAAAGAAAGACTTCCAAAATGAAAAGAGGTGTGCTAAAGGACTGGGAAAACACCAACCTTCTCTTCCAGTCTACAAATGGCTTAAACTGCCACAGAGGTTAGTATGACACCTTTATATTCCTAGTCCCTTTTGGCCACATTCTGAATCTCAGATGGTTGAACACAGCATAGAATTCTCGTTAAATCCTGAGACTGGTGTCAGAATGAGTTAGGAGAAGTATGAAATCTTTTTTCTCTCCTTCAACACTAAGAATTGTTTGCATTATGCTAAAAAAGACAGAGCCATTTTGCAGCTCTATTCTTCATAAATATGTTCCTTACAGACTTGCTGAACACAGCAAAATTAAAACATCCCTTTTTCATTGGCTTTCTCCAGAGAAGAAAGCAAGCAAAATTTAAAAAGAATTTTTAATAACTGTAGAAATCTTTGGCTTAAAAAAAAACAGTGTATGAGAAAGTATGCATGAAATTAAATCCAGTCCAAGGCCTAAGATTAAAAAGTTGTCAGGGCATGTAAGTGATCAATTATGACATCTATGAACTTGGAGCCAAGAGACCTTGATCTCAAGTCTTTGTTTTGGATAAGTCATTCAAATTCTCCTGGCCCCAGCTCCACATTATAAAATACGGATATCTCTCCAGCCTGCCTCATAAGATTATTTTAAGAATCAATTTCATGGATTCCAACATGTATTTTAACAAATACTTTTTTGAATGTCACTGTTCCAGGGACCATTGATACAGGCCTTCTAGAACTCACATTCTAGTAAGAAAGAGCCAGAAATCAAGTTAGTAGATGGATGTATAATGAGCACTCATAAGGAATGTATACCAGAGCAAGGGGGCAGAGAATGACCAGGAACACATGCATTTGCCAGGGAAGGGAGGCAGGTTTTCTCTGAGGAACTGATTTCTGAGAGGAGATCTTAGTGAATGAGAGGGTAAACTGTGTCAACATCTATAAGAACATTCCAGGCAGAGGAGCTGCAAAAGAAAAGTCCTGAGGTAGGCACATGCTTAGGACTGTCCAGGAACAGCAGAGAAAACCAGGGTGGTTGAAGCCAAATGACTGAAAGGAAGGGGAAAAAAATGAAATAAGGTTAGAGAGAGACTAGGGCCAGACATATGCGTGAAAGTATTTTGTAAACTATTACTGATTACAAAATTATAAGGCTGGAGTTCACCCTAAGTGGCATGAAAGACCAGCATCATTCTTCATAAATTTTAAATGGTTTGTATTTATTACTTTAGACCTTGAAATAGTGTCCTTGATTGCATTGGTATGGGTTACTTTATCAAATGAACTAACTTCACCACACATGAGCACAGGTGCACACACGCACAGTGCAGAGCTTTGTCTCTACTCTCTAAGTCCTGGGATCAAACAGTCTGGGATTTCTCATTTTCCTTCAGCATCAACAAAGAGTACTATATAGTACCATAGAGACCTCCAAAGTCACAACTTTTGTTGATTCTAAAGCAACAGCCAGGTCCTTGTTATAACTGTAGCCTAACCTTGGTTTCACTATTAGAGAAGAACACCGAAAACTTAGAGATGAGTCAAAACAAAAATGACCAACAGCAATCAAAGTATTGCTATAGGAAACCAAAAGAAACAAATAAATGAGCTAGGACACACATGGAGATTGTAAAGAAAAACCATAAACAGAAAGAGGGCACACAATTTTTTATTTGTTAGATGACGGCTGAGGTTGGGCCACTAGACAATGATATAACCAGATCCCTAGAGAACATTTGGTTCTATGGGGATCTCAAAAATATGCAGCCCACGGAGAGCTTAAAAATAACAGGAACTTCAACATAGTGAAATCCACAGCTACAGTTTTAGAATTCCTTTTCCCTGACCCTCTCCTTTGCTACTTGCATCTACCCCTCTAGCAGACTCATCTGCCATCTCCAACCTGCCCCTCCTATAGTCCTCACCTCTTAAGCATTGTGCCCAATGCTTGCTCGCTCTCCGGTTAATGCCTACATGGTTTTTTGTTAAACATCTCCCCCGGTATGTCTTTCTGTGCTAGTTTCTCAGTGTATCAATGAAGGAATGTAACCTTCCTTCTTCCTCAAATCGGTTTTCCCTTATGACTCCACAATTTCTGATCAGTGCACCAAAATTCTTGGTAACTCAAGCTCAAATCCTCAAAAGACATCTATGAGGCCCCTCCCCTCTCACCTACTCCCCAGTTCAATCAGTTATTAAGCTCCATTAATTCCCCTGAATGTCATTTGTCCCCTTCCCTCTGTTGGTTCCACACCTCTACCTCTTGCCTACAGAATAGTGGCTTCTCAGCATACATCTTCCTCTAGCCTCCCTCCTTTTAATGTATTTTACAAACTTTCAAGAGAAGTTTGTAAAGGAATTTGGACAAAATTAGAGATCACTACCTGTATTAGTTTGCAGAGTGATCACAGATCACTCCAATACCTTACTACCTAAATTCTACAAAAAATCCAAATTTGAATAATTCTTGGTCTCCAGATTTATGAATATTTGATCTTGAAGAATACAAAAATACTTCCCTTCTACAATTCAACATGTTCCAATATGCTGCACTGACAGTTCCTGGTATGACAGAAGGTTATTTGGTGTTGTTCCCTGACTTTACGTAAGAACTAAGAGTTAAGTGTAATGGCATATTCATTTAGAATTTCACGTGCATCCCACTGATGTCAGTAGATTGGCATTAATTATACTGGAACGGAATATTTGATGTATCTAAAGAAAATCAGTCATGTGGAACAGTACATAGCCTCAAGTTTCAGGTACGAAATCTGAATCTTAATTCAGAAAGCCTGACACTCATATAACCCCCACTGTGTAAAATTTCTGACCTTCAGATAAAGCCTCAGTAATGTTTTACATTTATTCCATAAAGCACTAGAATGAGAGACAGTGTATGCTTGCTTCCCTGAAGCTTTCATCGTTCTCCAGTGTTTTATGGTAAAATTTTTTCAATTTCTAAGCTGCAGAGTCAAAATGCTGTGACCAAAAGCTATGGGTCATATTTTCTTTGTATTACAGAAGATCTGGATTGATCATCTTTTTGTGTGCAGTATGTATCAGAGTGGCAAGGAATGGTTTCCCATTGTATAAACTTTCTCCCAACAAACACCCCCAGCTATCTATCTTTTTTAACACCTAACCCAAATGCAACTCCCACAGATAATTTCTTTCAGAGTCTAACAATCCATAAAGTTCAAAGTGTTCTAGAACTTTTCAAAACTATAGTCTGAAACTACAATTCACATTGTATGCCTGCAGATGCATGCAAGCACACATACACTCTCACACATTAAGTAGTCTTTCAGCCATCTCACCAGCCATGGATAGGTTCTGAGAACCAAGATAGACAGGTGGAGGCAGGAAAGATCTGTGGTTGTGAAATGAGGACCAAGACTATTTTAGAGAGACTATTTTAGAACAGCAGTGATCTGTGAGCCAAAGAGGCTATCCAGAGGCACCTGGGTGGCTCAGATGGTTAGGCGTCTGCCTTCAGCTCAGGTCGTGATTCCAGGGTCCTGGGATTGAGCCCCATATCGAGGCCTGCATAGGGCTCCCTGCTCGGTGGGGAGCCTGCTTCTTCCTCTCCTTCTACTGCTCCCCTTGCTTGTGCTCTCGCTCTCTGTGTCAAATAAATAAAATCTTAAAAAAAAAAAAAACACGAAAAAGGCTATCCAAAGAAACATCCAAGACGAGGGGGATCAAGTGAAAAACTATGGTCAGAAAAAAGATCTTCACCTGGGTTAACAGAGTCTGAGAGGGATCTGAATAGACAGCTCTTGAATTCCCTGAAGCACCAACACATAAAGCAGGACCACATTCTACAGCAGACTGGGCTTTGCCTGTAGGTAAGGAGGGTACTCTTACAGCTGAGAAGGCTATTCACACACAAGATGTTTATTACATGGGCTAAATGTCCATTCCGAAAAAAACGGCCATGAAAATTGTCGTACACTCAAAAGACTGGTATACAATCATTATACTTGATGTTAATAAAAAGCTTCTGGCTACATGGGGGAAACCATGTGTTTTATTAATAAATAGGAAAAAAGCAAACTAAGTGGATACAATATAACTGCTTAAATCAAAATTATGTGTTAAGAAGAGGGCTGACAGATTGTACCAAAATTTTAATTAAGACATTATAAATGATTGCAATGTTTTTCTTTTTTGTTACTACTTTTATTGTTGCTTCATTTTCTGCATCTGTACATTTTCTTAAATTTTTTTCTTTCTGTACATGAATTATTTTGTTAAGAAGAAAAATACTAATAAGGCTTATTTATTTTCTAGGCTATAACGCCATGAATTGTGCTGTCACAAAAAGAGGTCAGAAGTGGAATAAGAGGTCCCGCGTTTGAGAATAAACCTGATGCTATCTGATAGTGTGGATTTAAGCAAGAGACGCAACCTCTATAATAACAGCCATCATCTTTTGACCTAATGAACATGTAACTCATCAAATATTTGACCACGGTAACTCATCAAATATTCACATCAATGAAATAGACTGGTCTAGTTCCACCATTACATAGATAAATGAACTGAGACCTAAAGAACTTAAATAATTGCCCAAGATTACAGAGCTAGCAAATGGCAGAAAGAGGAACAGAACTCAAAACTGTGTCTCCTCACCTGTTCAATTATAAAATAAAGATATCCTGTGAGTCTCAAACAGTTCTACTTATGAGCTTCCATGAAGGCCAGGACCCTATATTAGTTTCGCTCACAGACATATCTCAAGCACTTAGACCAGTGCTTACTTAGCACACAGTAGGTACTGAGTAAATACTTGTTATAACACCTACACAGGAGATTGAAATCATGGTTTTGAGAGTTCTGGAACAGCTCTCAAAAGTCACCTTCTACAAGCTGAAATTTCTTCGGAATCTCACAATTTATCTTAAAACTTTATGTGGACTTTGTATTCTACTTCATAAAATCACATATGTGGTTTAATAATATCACCACAATATGTGGTTTAACCTGAATATTTTTCAAACTATTCAACTCTCAAGTAACTTTAGCCTCCTTTCCCTCATGAAATAAGTAATACTGGAGCTTCAGGAAGATTCAATAAACTTGGCCTACGGTTCCTTGAATGCCTGGCACACCTCACATACCACCATGTGTACATACTTGGGCTAAGGAGCTTGGACCTAAGTACCCTCAAATGTTCTTATCGGCTCAAAAATGCTATGCTTTTGGAACAGAGCATAATCTCCCAGGTAAAAATGAACTAGTAAGACATACAGTGGAACACCTTTGTTCTAGACATAAAGATGTTATGTCTTTCACCTAAGCCTGCATTAGGTTTTTTGGCAGCTAAAATTAAAATTAGTTCATTTTAAGCTTATCATGAACCAAACCCCTAGGTCTTTCTTATAGGAACTGTAGTAAGCCAGATACTCCTCATCTTACACGGGCATATTTTTATTTTTTGACTCTGTGTGCAAGATTTTACCTTTCCTCCCTAATAAAATTAGTCATTAGGCTCAGGTCATCATTCCAATCTGTTGAGAGCTGTCTTGAACTCACTTGTGTCACTGATCATAGTATCCTTCTGATGGAAAATTGTCAGATATCCCTTTCGTATCTTCGTCCAAAGCATTTACAAAATAAATACATAAATAAAAACAGTGCGGGACAAAGCTTTAGGGCATGCCATTAGACACCTTCATCTAGGTCAAAGATACTCATGATCGAGAGGAAACACACGCCTTAGTAAAAGGATGTATCAAAATCCCTGTGTGGGCATGAGGTATTTTTATATTTTTCAAAAGAATAAGAATTAGCTTGAAAGGACTAGACACACTGAATTAGGATGACAATAATTCATCAACATTCCAGGTACTATTGATCAATTACCTGTGAATTTGCCCATCTGCACTTTCATCTGTTTCTGTCTACAGGATACATTTTAAAAAAATAATGTTGACCATATGAGCTTCTAAATCAGGATCTATGACAAACCATTGCAGTAGTTTGTTTTTTAATGAGGTTAATTTGGCATTATTTGGTTTCATTGCTTTTTTCTCTGAGAGTTCAAAGGCAATAGGAGGTTTTTTTCTGGAAATGAACATACATTTCACAGTATAAAGGTTCTGGAATTTTCCTTTATCTATCACTTTTAAGATCATTTTTACCTATCTGAAGCAAATGTTTACAGAACCCCACTATATCCCCTCAGTTTTCCCTGAAGGTCACTGCACACTTTCTCCCTCTGTATCTGTCAGAAGACATTCTCTGCCAAAGGAGCCTGCTAATCCCATGAATCCCCCTCAGAGAGATAATTCTGAGGCACATTCCACAGTCTCTCAGAAGGACCTAAGATAGCACGAATTAATTCCCAATCAAAATAATTCGCTACAATGTCCCTCTGCTTGCTTTCCTCCCTTCCTCTCACTTTTCCATTCCCATTCTGTTTCCTGGGATCACTTCCCAAAAAACCTACTTGCACCCAAATCCTTATCTCTGAGTATGCTTTGGGGAAGATCAAAACTAAGACGCCATCTCCAACCTCCCAGCACTGTTCCATCTGTGTGATTTTCCTAAAATTACTGCAAGTGTTTGCCCAGTCACATCAAATGTAGTTTCACTACCCATGGATACAGTGCATTTGCGCCTACAGAATAGAAATCGCTGAAAACCTACGTATGGGTGCTTTCCTATCACTGCCCCATCTCTTTTGTGCTTCAGTGGTGCTTAGTCACGGCTTATTTTACATTTTACAATACGAAAGTTATCCTTCTTGCTGGAGAAGATGAAAACAAAATAGCAGTTAAGCAATATTCTCTTTTCCTCTCTCAAGATACCTCAAGGTCATGTTGAAAGTCTTCAAAAGAAGAACTCAAGGTTAAAAAAACATACATAGTTCCAATTAGCATCTATCTGTAAGTTACTAAGAGACTAAGCAGTTCGGCAAGTGGGAATATTGGTCTTATCATCCAAGAGTCTAAATTCCAAACTAGGGTTCTATTATTCTTTCAACAAACTCTTCTTCAGTTCCCAATTATGTGTCAGGCACTGTGCTAGAAAATGGGGAGCTACATCTGAGAACAAGATATGCCCCCTGACAATAAGGAGCTTACATTTGAGTGGAAAGTGTCTGGCTAGGTACAGGCAGGAGCAACCCATTTGACCATTCCACATCATTCCTCTAGAGCCATTCAAGTAGGATCTTGAATTTTTATATTATATTGATACTTAATGCAAATCCTAAAGCTTCTGAGTCCTTTTAATAAACTGGCGTATTCTTCTGCCTACACTTTTATTACCCAGATGATAACACAGAATATTCCTCACAGCTACCAAAATTCTTTGTGATGTTCTAATCCCTCTTAATTCTCTTCCACTGGAGATTTCATTTGGCTGAAAGTAAATGGCACCTTATTAAAGATGGAAGAACATGCTGGAGGCAGAGGCACTGAGGGGAATGCGCTGAGACTATGTAAAATGGTCCTATGGGGAAGATCGCCAGATTAGCAAGTTATGCCAAAAATGACCACCACATGGTCAAGAATAGCAGCCTTAGGACACTAAAGGTGCCTTCTCTGAAACTGCCACAGAGTAGAACTTTTCCAAATGTGGCCTGACCCTAAACTGCATTAAACCCTGGTAAGAAACCGAGGTCCCACAACACTGGTTTCATGTGGTAACTCAGAGGACAGATTTAGGAATATGTCACTTCAGATATTGCTTGTCTTTGCAAGAAGCCCTTTCAGGCCGAACATAAAAAGTTCACTAGAGACATACTGCATGATTTTTGTACACCGTTTATAATGACCTTTTTCAGAAAATGCACTGTTGACATGATTCATTCTTTTTTTAGACTAGCATAGCAATTGCTTTTAGAAAACTCAGCTATTGAAATACCTGAGTCTAAAAGAAGAAAATTCGCTTTCTATTACATTTCTTTCATTAAAGTGAGTCAGATGTATCATTGCTGTTTAAGTAGAATTATTTAACTGGTTTTTTCTGGAAGAAAAACACCTCAGGAAACACAGTAAGAGGTTTTCAAGCCCTCCCTATGGAAAAAGTTTCTTGCTAACGTCCCATTTCCCCTTCTCCCACTGAATAAGCCTGATACCCACTGGTTGATGAGATGATAAATTATAGAGACAGAGACAACTTTGGCTTTCTGCTCCTTTACTAGCTTTGTGGCCGTAAGAGAGTCACTTAGTCTTCTTGAAACTCAGTTTCCCCTTTTTTCAAAATAAACTCTTTAAGGATTAAAAGAGATGACATATTGACAATGCCTGACACAGAACCGGTATTCTGTAGAGTAACTGAAGGTCATGGAGTTAGTAACCACAAAAGCAGCAGCTGTACCTGGAGACAACGTGCAACTTAGGCCTCTGCTCTGGTGCTCTTACAAGTTCCATGCCCTGGCTCAGGGGGGTCACAGGTTTGGTAGATTTCCTCTTAATTTTCACTCCCCGTATCTTAGACAACTGAAGTTTTCATGCATACACAGGGACTCAGAATCAGGGACAAAACCAACTTAATCCAGTTTCTGAGGCTGTCATCCCAATGGCTCTAGCATGCCTACGTGTAATTTATTATTCTTAGAGATTTTTCTCTCCTTATCATAGAGGGTAAAGAGAGAAGTCCTTGTCCATCCCAGAATGGTCTCCTTTAGGGGATGAGCTTGTCCAGCAAATACTGTTTATGAAAATCAACTCTTACTTATTAAATCTTATTATTTAATCAGACTCTTATTAAAGTAGGAGTTAACTTTGAACGCTAACTCATTGGATATGGGCATTTTCTAACAACATGAAATGCTAAAGAATAAAAGCCTATCCTGTCCAACATACAAAATATCTGATATACAGGTTAATGTCAAGATACATGACACTTCTAGACTAAACACTCAGTGTTTGTCAAATTGTTTTACTTGTCAACCACATTACTGTATAGTAAAATACACTGTCAAAAAGCATTTCTTTGAGAGGGCATTTCTTTTGTTGGTTTGCCTGCTTTTGCTGTAAAACTAGTAAGCCACGACAATTAGCATAGGTGCAGATCCTAAAAGAAACAGGAGTAGCTGAAATGAAACCATGCTACAGGCAAGTCATTGTTATAAAAATGAAGCATGAGACCTAACACCAGCAAAAATGCTGTTACTTCCTCAGGCTCGTCGTCACCAAATACATCCTTTTTGACACTTGCTGGAATGATAAACATTTTCCAGTCTGGTAGGTATTTATTTAAAGTAAACTTGCACAAATGGCATTTTAATACAGAAGACAATCCAAATTCACAAATTTTATACACTTCAAGGAAAACATTCAGACAAGATCAAAGAACTCAGAGACAAAACCAAAAAAAACAAAAAAAAAAACAAAAAACCTCAGTATGTAAAATTCAAATTTTACAAGAAAATCAATATGAAGTCTTTTTTGGACAGGTATTGATGTACCACATTTAAGCAGATCAGAACTCTTCACTGATAGTTCAAAAATATGAACTCTAAACAAAGTTTAAAAGCAGAAGCTTTTTTGCAGCAGAAACATTTCCGCACACTGGTTTCCATGGTAACATCTATGCAGAAATATTGCACTAGAGAGGTAAAGTACTTGAAAGAAGCAACATTTTGTCATCTGGTGGACCTCTGGAGTTGGACTTCTGCAGTTTTTTAAAGGGCCTTCATTATTAATTTTGGGGGCTCATTGGGACCTATAGCTTCCTCAGATTATGGATTTCTTTTCCAATCAATAAATACACTGCATTTTTTGAAGAGAATAAACAGCAAAGATGAGGTTCCACTTGCTGTGAAGGTCATGATCACCACCAAACGTTTCTTCTTTTTAGTTGAGAATTGGAATGAGCTTATGATGACCTCAATGTAAAATGTCACATCTCACAGAGGAGGTTAAGCCAGAGAAAGAAAGATATTAATGCTCAAGGTAAGGCAATCTTACCAATCCTCCACAACCCACCTTGGTATTTCATGCTCACGTAATTATTTCCCTTTCAGTTAAAAAACCAAACAAAACAACAAAAAACCCACTACTGCTCTAAGCTCTATGGTTTTTCCTCTCCACGGTTTTTTTTTAAAGCTACATAAAAATAAGAAATTTAGTTTTGCTGTTCACCGCTGAAGCAGGACAGATGTTTGAGAAATTACAGTTAACTTCAATATATGCAAATCTTATTTTTCCTAAAGGGGAAAAATTGCTAATGATGTGCTTGCAACTACAAACTTCTCCTCACCTGAGGAGGTCATTTTAAGAATTACTTGTTATTCAAATTGGAAACAGAATTAATGCAGAACAGCCTAAATTGTTTCTTGGGCATATTACTCTAATGATGGGTAAATCTGAGGAAAATTATTTAGAAATATTCATTCCAGGGATTCCAATGATCAGTTTTACTGAGTCATCAATTCCTTAATTACTCAATAACACAATTGCTACTCCACCCCCATTTCTAATGGGAATAATCTCTGTCACCAATTTGGTGATTCCATTATCTTAATACAGCTAAAAATAGGAATATTTATAGAAACCATTACATTTCAGAGAGACTTATAGCCCAGTTTCAAAAAGAAAAGATACAGTTTTGAAAAATAAATCAGAATTTAGGGAACAGGCATAAATTTAAGAACACCAGTACACTGCTTTCATTATCTGCATGTTTGAAAAATCTTAACGATACCTTTAAAGACTTAGAGAGTGCTTCGTTTTGTTTTGTGATTAACAGTTGATTGAGAAAACCTGAGTCCATTAAGTGATGAAAATTACCAAATCGCGGGCCTGGATGGCAAGAGACAGAGTGTGTGTCACCAACTGCATAGATGACCTACACAATATTTAATCCCTGAGGACCTCAGTGTCTGCCATGGTGAAGTGACAAGGCTGAACTAAGTGATCCCTGATGTCATTCCTGGTATTTACTGCTAATACATATTTGGAAGACTCTTATAAGAATTTTTTTAACATGACAACTAATTTTTATGAATGTTTTTAAAGATAATTAAGGTTAAGAGGATAGACATGTATCTGCATATACGTTAAAGAAAAGTTCAGAAGAATACATGGTAGTTCATGGGAAGAAATAGTGTGGGTGTGTTTGTGTATGGAGAATAGACAAGTGCTTTGTCTCTATACCCTTCTGAAATCTAAGAATGTTTACACCACAAGCATTTAACTTTTGCGATCAAAATAATGTAAACCAAATACACAGGAAAACTGCAGCACAAATATTCCTTCACAATTACTATTTTTGAATTTCAAATATATAATTATTATTCCATGGATGTACTGTTTTATTTTTATTCCAGAAAACATTTAAGTTTAGAGTTGTCTTAACCCTGATGTTCTCCTTTTTGTCCGTTATCCAGTTTTTACTTAATTTCCAAGCCTATTCACATATTCCCTCCACCTCCCCCACCCCTGCCCTGGCTTTTTCATAAGCATCTCCATTCCAGTATCTACATAGTAATACAGTCACATTCATTTGTCTCTCACATTCATTTGGTCTCTCTCTCTCGAAGCCCCAAAGACAGAGACTTTGTCTTACTCTTTATTTCCTCCCAAATTCATTTTTTTTAAAGATGTTATTTGACAGAAAGAAAGAGATTACAAATAGGCAGAGAGGCAGGCAGAGAGAGAGGAGGAAGCAGGCTCTCTGCTGAGGAGAGAACCTGATAGGGGGCTTCATCCCAGGACCCTGAGATCATGATTTGAGCTGAAGGCAGAGGCTTTAACCCACTGAGCCACCCAGGTGCCCCATCCTCCCAAATTCTTAGCACAATGCCTGGCATTAGAAGGAGACTCTGTGTATTTTTGTTTAAGATTTATTTTATTTTACTTATTTGAGAGAGAGTGTGCAAGCACAAGCAAGGGGAGGGGCAGAGGCAGGGAGCCTGACTTGGGGCTCCATCCCAGGAACCTGAGCCAAAGGCAAAAGGCAGAGGCTTAAAACCCACTGAGCCACCCAGGCACCCCAAGACTCTGTGTATTTTATCCCTGGAACATACTGTGAAATCTGACACCTTACAAACTCTACTCAGAGATTTTTTCTTATGCCATTGAAAATGTAAGGAGAAAGAAAAAATAAAAATCCTATTGCAGGGGCACCTGGGTGGCTCAGTGGGTTAAAGCCTCTGCCTTCGGCTCAGGTCATGATCTCAGGGTCCTGGGATAGAGCAAGGAGCCTGCTTCCTCCTCTCTGCCTGCCTCTCTGCCTCCTTGTGATCTCTCTCTCTCTCTCTCTCTCTCTCTCTC
>LNAC01000033.1:4148095-4402514 GCA_002007465.1 Ailurus styani | reverse complement strand
GTGGGGGGTAGGGAGGGAAAAATAATGAAACAAGATGGGATGGGGAAGGAGACAAACCATAAGAGACTCCTAATCTCACAAAACAAACTGAGGGTTACTGGGGGGTGGGAGGGTAGGGATAGGGTGGATGGGTTATGGACATTGGGGAGGGTTTGTGCTTTGGTAAATGCTGTGAAAGATGTAAGCCGGATGATTCACAGACCTATACCCCTGGGGCAAAGAATAAAAAAAAAAATTTTTTTAATTTTTTAAAAAAAGTGTTTGCAGAGTTGAGTTTACATAAGTAGTGATGTATGCTATGCTCTTGTAACTTTACCCTCTGTATTATTAACTTCATGTGGAGATGGAGAAGACACTCCAAAGAGCATGTCCATGGGCGCCTGGGTGGCTCAGTGGGTTAATGTCTCTGCTTTCGGCTCAGGTCATGATCTCAGGGTCCTGGGATCGAGGCCCGCATCGGGCTCCCTGCTCGGCGGGGAGCCTGCTTCCCCCCCACCCTCTCTCTCTGCCTGCCTCTCTGCCTCCTTGTGATCTCTCTCCCTCTGTGAAATAAATAAAAAATCTTCAAAAAGCATGTCCTTCACCAGCCATAAACACCTGCTCAGCCTCACTCCTTCTCGAGACCAGGACATACCTGCTATTCCTTGTCCTCACACCAGTACAACTATTTAAAAACACAGCAGAAAGAACCAACACATTCAAGGGGTCAGTAGCTAGCATAACCCAAAATCCCAATTTTTCAGGAGCAAGCCCTGCTAACATGCATTGTCCTGGCATCCAGTTTGGCCTAGGGGATCCCTTTCGTCCTCAAGTGTCTTTTGGATGATAAGTTATATGGTCCTCTTATTTATAGCCATGATTCAACTGTGTCCTTTTTTCTCTACTTGGAGACCGTGAGGGGAGGTTCTGGAAACATCAATGATAGGCAAAATTGTGCAAGGAACAAAGACAAGGTAACTGGAGGTTGAGTAGGACATTTTCTGTTGCCCCTTAATTAGTACCTAAAACTCAAAACTGAGAATAGACATAGAGCATGTCATATTTTTATTTATTTACTTACTTACTTACTAATTTTGAGAGAGAGAGAGAGAAGGAAGCGAGGGAGGCACAGAAGGAAAGGGGGAGAGAGAATCCTAAGCAGGCTTCCACCCAGTGTGGAGCCCGACCTGGGGCTTGATCTCACAACCTTAAGATCATGACCTGAGCCGAAATCAAGAGTTGGACACTTAACTGACTGAGCCACCCACGTGCCCTGAGTATGTCACATTTTAAACAGAATGGCCATTACCAAGAGTCAGAAACCTGTGTTAAAGCTCATTAGGAAGCAGAAAAACTTTCCCCAATACTCCCAAGTCATCAATCCAACCCCATCCAAATCCCAGTCCCTAGCACTTCTTTTAGCTTACAAACTGAAATGGACAGAAGAAAGAAATGTGGGAGTCCTGCATTATCCACAAGAGGGTGGCCCACACACCTAAGTAGAATGTAGACACTTTCCCAGTGAAGGGTGGGGGATTCCCAGGGAATCATTCAGAGAGAAGGGGGCAATTTGAGAAGAAGAGACTATTATCTCATTCCCCAAAGGATATCTGCTTATGCAGAAAACTTCTGAGATCTTCCCCACTGTGCCCTGAGAACCAGGGGAAGAAAACTGGCATGAGAAATCAGGAGAGAGAGAGGAGGAACCCGTGGAGGGCCTAAACATCCTCTACTTGGGAGTGGCAAAAAGTATGTCTTCCTTTAGGGTCATATGGACACAACAGAGAGAAGTGGCTTAAGTTGTCCTGCTGGTACCAGACCCAGGAGGAATCGCTGCCAGGAGACTTTCATTCGAAGAGGCTGAGTCCACACCAGAGCCAGATTTCCTCCAAGGACAACTGTGGGATAAGGCGACAGCATGCCCTTCACACACACCTTCCACAAAGGATCATCCCAAATACATGCGCACTTCCAGGGTGACAGCCTTTGGGCCCGTCACACAGAGGCCATCAGTGGCTAGGCAGTACTGTCCAGGCTGACAGTAACAATGAAGAAGCCACAAAAGGGCAAGTTAAAGAAAAGACACTAGTACCTTTCTCCTCCCCACTTACAATTATTAATGTGTAAGCGGAACTACAAAGAGAAGGAGGACAATGATGAAGAGCCCCAGAGGTAACGCAACCCTTCTCACTCTAGGTCATCCAGAGCTATAAGATTTAGGTTAGAGAGGAGACTAGAATTCTAAACTGGATGGGTTTTTTTGTTTTATTTTTGAGCTAGAAGTGACTGAGAAACTTCACATACTACCCAACATGATTTAGGATGCCATTCAGCAATAAAAGTTGAAATCAACAGAGTTGAGGGAAATAATTACAGCAAAGTAAAATTTCCAATACATACCTTACCAAGTTGAGCTACAAGAACTCAAAATCAGGATTTTTTTTTCTGTAAGT
Source organism: Ailurus styani (assembly GCA_002007465.1). NCBI lineage: Eukaryota > Metazoa > Chordata > Mammalia > Carnivora > Ailuridae > Ailurus > Ailurus styani. The sequence continues at coordinate 4,400,082 of LNAC01000033.1, read as the reverse complement.
TTGAGCTTTGTAAATTAATCAAGTGCTCAAAGATAAGTGCTCAAGGTTTTATGAGCCTGGAAAGTGTTCAGTAAGGACTGACTTCTAGTCTGCACCCTATGTTCACATCCTATGCATTAAATGGTTGCTCAACAATTCATAAATGCACATCAATGGTTTAATTTAACAGTGTCTGACCCATTGATTAGAACCTGGCTGTGGCCTCAAACCCTTGCCTGTTTGTTTTCCAAACCAGTTTCCAAGGTCATACTTTCTCTCCTCCAAACTCATGCATGCCTAAGGCTTGAAAGGATTCCCAGCTAGAAGGACATGACCATGGGTGTCCTCTGCCACACAGCCTGACTCCCAGGTAACAATACTTTCTGTCATCATTTTCTGTATCTGTTTTGAGAAACAAAAAACCTATCCTCATAAAAATGCTGGGAACTCCTCTAAGGAATGTTAATCTAAAGGCCATATTTGCTGCACTTTCAAAGGATGTATGTATTCTTTTGAGAACAATCTGAAACACTATATATCTATATAGATAGATAGATAGATAGATATAGATAGAAACAAACAAAGAAAAAAGGAAACAAACCAAAAAACAGACTCTTAACTGTAGAGAACAAACTGATGGTTACCAGTGGGGAGGTGGGTGGAGAGATGGGTGAAACAGGTGAAGGAGATTCAGACTATAATTACCATGATGAGCACTAATATATAGAATTGTTGAATCACTATACTGTACACCTGAAACTAATATAACACTGTTAACTGTACTAGAATTAAAATTTAAAAAGAAAAAGAAAACTGACCAAAAAAAAAAATCAATGGTGTTTTAAGAAAGCTAAAAGTATTATCCTGTCCCATGTACACCCACAATCTGAAATATTTAGAATAGAACCAACCTCTTGCTAGCACTCTTCCCCCTGTCTTTAGCATCATTTCACCACCCCACAGTCCTATTCTCAAGAGACTTTTCAGGAAACCCTTAATATTCTTAGAAAAATCACAGCATCCATTTGATGTGAAGAAACTCATGCTTACCGAAAGACAGGTTGCTTAATGTTCTCAAAAGAACAAGAGCTTTGCAGTAAAGGTAGAGTGGGATGAGCTCTCGCCTCTAGCTATGAAAATTTGGATTTATTACCTCTCTAAGCCTCAGTTACTTTATCCATAAGATATGGTAATTTGATCCCACCTCTGAGAGTTATAATGACCATAAGTAATATATGTGGAAGAGCTAGCACACAATAGTTATATATATATACATATATATATATACACACACACATATATATGAGTATATATATATGTATACATATATACATAAATGCTTTGCATATGAATTTGTAGCTCTTAAACTCAGATGCAGTTTCTGGACATTTTAATTGTATAATACTTAATATCATTAAAATCTGCTATATAGGGCGCCTGGGTGGCTCAGTGGGTTAAAGCCTCTGCTTTCGGCTCAGGTCATGATCTCAGGGTCCTGGGATCGAGGCCCGCATCGGGCTCTCTGCTCAGCGGGGAGCCTGCTTCCTCCTCTCCCTGTCTCTCTGCCTGCCTCTCTGCCTACTTGTAATCTCTCTCTCTGTGTCAAATAAATAAATAAAATCTTTAAAAAAAATAAAAATAAAAAAATAAAAATAAAATCTGCTATATAAGTGCTTTGGTTCTGGAGAGCTCATAAAATGGCTAAATGAAACATCATCAGCTTTCCCTCTTTTCTTCTTAATTTTCAATTATTTACTCTCTGATTTTGGCTAGCAATTCACAGATTGTTATTTGCCCTCTAAGATCACCTGAGGAAACAAGAAGGTTTGTTTGTACACAGCTCGAAACATAATCAAGATTCTGATTACCGGCTATGCTGCAACCCCAGGAGACTATAAGACAGAAAAGATGATGAATAAGGTATTGCTTCTCTGTTTGATCGCATTTTCAACAAAACAGCAAAATTCAGTACTGTTCAGCAGCTTATAATTTTTAACAATTGATACTTGTAACATAAAGAAAAAATGATTTCCAAGACCTCTTTTTTACTATTAAAACCAAATCCTGCATTTCTAACCAGCTACATGGAAATCACTTTTAAGCAAAGAGCAGTCAAAAAGGTATAAAATAGCCAGTGACTGAGATCACTGTTGCAGTGAGGAGGGTGGGGGAAAAATATTTTTCAAATGTTACGATGGTCCTTTCCTTGCACCCCTGCCTCCCATTCCAGAGATAAACCTTTTAAAGGCCAATTATAAATATACTAGACAGATACAAGCCTGGTTAAGACAAAAGCCTTGAAGGGATGGAGGGGCATTATCGGCTTTTAACCACCCAAATGATTGCAAAGAACCGCCGACTCAGAAACTGAACTCTGATGACCTTCTAGTCTAGCCACTCACTCCATATTGAAGTTTCTCCTGCAACATACCTAAACCACTCCAGTGAGAGAACTGCGTTAACTTCCTTCCAGGCAACCCATCCTAACCCACTATAGCTTTAAAGCTCAGGTCAAACTCAGAAAAACCGGGCTCTGAAAATTTTATAACTATAGAGCTACTTCGCTTCACAAACAGGGTCTTGAGATGAACTGCCGGAGGACAAACAAGGAAGGGGCAGACTTTTGGAGATCCACAGATTCCCAATGAGGTGCCTATCTGTGAAGCCTAACATTAGAAGCAATTCTACCACAGGTAGAAAGTGGTTCTCTGAAGATGCTTGTTCTCAGCTGACCAGCATGCCAAGGGTCAAGAAAATTGAGGACTTCCATCAACTCTAAGGGCTTTAAAGGTTGGCTAAGCCTGATGTTTGAGCCTGAATTTCAAAGGAACAAAAAAAAACAAAAAAACAAAAAAAAAACACCGCTTTTATCTTGCTGAATCTAGTCAATATCCAATTACTCAACTGGTACCTAAAGTTTGTGGAGCCCAATCCTAGACCAAAAGGGTACATGAAACCTGAAGTGAGGTAGGCCTCCCCCTCGATCACCACTTTTTCCTCAGTGGAGGGAAGACCTGCCCAGGTGACTTCTTCCTCACTGACAGAAGCCTAACTGGAGAAGTTTGTGCACTGGAACTGCTTTATTGCCAGCTGCCTTGACAATGAAGATGACAGGATGTTAACTAGAATTATAGTCATAATTTTTCAATATATATGAACATAAAATCATTACACTGCACACCTAAAATTAATTTAATATTATGTGTCAGTTACACATCAGTAACAAGAAAATGGCTTCACATTTATCTTCTCACATGAATTTTTTTTTTTAAGATTTTATTTATTTATTAAGAGAAAGAGAGAGATAGTGAGAGAGAGCATGAGCAGGGGGGAGAGGGAGAAGCAAGTTCCCCACTGAGTGGGGAGCCCAACGTGGGACTCCATCCCAGGCCCCTGGGATCATGACCTGTGCCGAAGGCAGATGCTTAACCAGTTGAGACACCCAGGCGCCCCTCACATGAATCTTCTAATGAAAATTTTACCTCCTACATCTGAAACAGCAAGAAACTGGGCTTTACCAACCAGTTATGGTGCCCATAGATGCCTTTTTCATCTTTGTACTCCCAACGCCCAGAGCACTGTCAAGCATATAGCAGGTGCTTGGCAAACATTAGCTGGGTAGGCGAAGGACTGAAATGTATTCAAACACTAACCTTCAAAATCATTTCTTCATGTTGGAGATTATCAGAATCAGAGGGTTCCCTGCAGTTTTTCCACATCTGCAGTAAGGTTTTTGTACACAATGATGTCCAGAAGGCAAGCCTGAAGAGAGTCCTAACCTAAAGAGTTCAAAAATAGAAGAAATACACATGAGATAAAAACAACACATTTCTGGCATTTGTTCACCTGATCTCTGTGCAATAGAAGTTTTCTTATTTATATATTTAGAACATAGCTCAAATAGGATCTATTCAACAGAAGCACAATTTCTTTCTGAAGCTCCACGTGGACCACTATGGAAGTTGGGTAAAATTTACCTCTCATTTTAGACTTTTTTAAAGCCAAGTTGCAACAGCTTGGCTTAAAAAACAAGGGAATTCTTTATGCAAGTGACTTGAAAGTAAGACGTAGAAAATATAATGAAGGCATCTTAGGGATCATTTAGCCACTCCTAAGGGGGTATATCAGAAATACCTCAAAAGGGTGTGAGAGAGAGACAGAGAGAAAGAAATAGCCCTCAGAGATTCTCTCCAAATAAAACATAAAACTTTGTGGTGTTAGGTAGTGTTAGACCACATCTCCAAGGCCTTGCCAGTGCTAACACTTGAAGAGGATAGTAATAATAACAATACCTGTTTTTAATGTAATCTTTTCAAACTCAGATACGAGATCACTCCACTGTTTAGGGTCCAGGGAGACAGATGCCAAGGGTGCAATCCTTCAGGACAACTGAGCTGGGATGTCCTGATGGCTCACTGTATGTTCTGCCCACTCCATGGGACCGCACCAACATCAGCAACTTCCCGTTCACGGGGAAGGCCCCCACCCTAACCCCCGCTGGGACGCCTGGCCTGTCATCACCACGAAGCTGGTGGGCTTCAGAGACTTTGACTTGGAGGTGGGAGGGGCATTGCTAGCCCTCTCCCCCCCACCCTGCCCTGACTGAACTCTTAGTTTTTTTAAAAGGCCTTTAGCGCTTGCCCCAGCCAGGTAAAAATAAATACATAAAACTCTGTAGGGTTTCTCACCAGCATGAGCTCAGCATGAGGATCTTCAGGGATGGAGGATTACTAAATACTTTCTCACCTTCTTTACATTCACCGCATGCATTTCTCTCCTGTGTAATTTCTCTTGGACGTAATATGGTTAGAATGGCTTCAGATGGGTTCTCCGCACAGATTATATGCATAGGGTTTCTCTCCAGGTTGAGTAGATGCCTGCTGATTAAAGGACACGTGGTAACTGAAGGCTTTCTCACTTTCATTAATTCAAAGGGATTGTCCCCCATTGAAAATCTTCGCCTTTTCCTGGCAGTAGATGGCTTTTCCCACATTTCATTCTGCTTTGCTGTGGTCTCTTTGGTTGAAACTTCTGGTCTGCACAGATGTCCTGGAGAAATCTCTCCTGGGTCCTCAGCTCCTCCTGCTCCTCCGGGGTGAGCAGCTTTCGGCTTTAAGCAAGGAGTTCCTCCTGAGGCCAGGTTCCTAAAGCTCTCCGACCTCACGTCTTTGTACAGGATTTTCTGAGCAGAGTCCAGCAATGTCCACTGCTCCTAGTGGATAAGTGTCCCCGTGTCCCGGGACCAGGTGGTCATCAACCCTGGAGCCATGGCTTCCCACTCCACGTGCCCCTCCTAAATGTCGGTGGGGTCTTGCGCAGACACTGTGAAAAAAAGTGTCAAAGTGTCTCCTTTTTAAGAGACAAGAACAGCAGGTGTCACCATTTAAGTGGTGATGGTGCTTGAAGTCCCCGCAAGGCCAGAAAAACCAGAGCCGCTCGCGGTAGCCAGCGTCAGTCTCCGCGGGGCTGGCCCAGCCCTCGCGGCGACGGCCAGTTTCCACTTCCTTCAGATCTGGGCCCAGGAGCGCCTGAGGCAGGGGCGGGGGCGGGGCCAGGAGTGTGGGCGGAGCCGCGGCGCAGGGCGGGGTCTCAGCACCCACTGGACAAACTGTCGATCTCATTCCAAGGCCCAAAGTCCTTTTGCCTAGCTACTGCCTTCCCTTTCTGGCCTCCTCTCGTTTCCTGCACCCGCCTGCGGCGTACCCTCTGCATAGTTGCCAGCGTCACCTCGGCCACACTGAGCCTCAGTTTCCACAAACTTGTAGTCGTAACGCTCTCACATCCAAGCCAATTTACGGCACATTCCCCTCGAGGACCTCCTCCAACAATTGATAATGAGGCATTAGGTTCGTCAAGCAGCTCACTTCTAAAACAAACAAAGGCATTATTCTTCAAATCTGGTGAGGACAGATAGAGCATGTTCAAAAGAGAATAGAATAGGAGAATAGGATATAATAGAAACCGAGGAGACCTCATTTTTTTCCTTCCACGTGCAAGTAAAGTTTCATTATTAAGGGTTTATAGAACATAAGTATTTATCCCATAAGTAGTGGGTAACAATGACCTCTGTGAAGAGGCAGAGTAAATATAACCCTATTATATTTATGAGATCGATTACATGGTCATTGTGCTTTAAAAGTCTAATTTACTCATACTCCATTTCAATATCTAGTTAAACTAAATGAACATGAGTCCTGGATAAGCCTCGTGTATCTCACTATTACACAGCAGTTTCAAAATACGGTATGCTTGTTTTAGTATTGTTTGCTTGCTAAAATTGGGCTTCATTAAGGAAAATATGCATATTAAGCAATTTTTAAAGTTCTCTAGAGGTCAAACTTTATTAATCAGTGTTTATATCTCTGGAGAGCTAGCCAAGCCTCCACGGACTCTTCCCACCTGAGCTGTATGCAAACTACCATAAAGATGAGGATCTCACTATGGGTGGTTTTCCATTTTCTTGCTGTAACACAATTTTCTCCATTTTTGTTTATAGTACTAAATGTCTCCTAATGTAAGATCGGGCCAGAAGAGTTGTGGGGCAAAGGGGAGGAAGTAGATTCTTGCCTACAGCATTTTTAGACAGTAGCAATTAATTTCCTTCATAGTTCATGCCATACTCTGACTCATTCAGAATATTGCTATGACTTACTGATCCAACAGGCATTCGATTGTAACTGGGAAATGAAGAAAACAATGAAATGAAGTAACTTTTTTGTTAACCTAAATGATGATTAGTAATTGTTTGAGTGAGACACTTATTTTTTGGAATCTTTAAGCTCTGTGATATTAATCATTTGACCAAAAATTCTTGGGCCCTAGCAGGTAATCCCCGACTTTTTTTCAGGGAAAAGAATGTGGCCAAAGTAGGTCTCCACATCTCTGATCTGGGCAAGTATGCATACTTTATTTTATTTACTCATTTTAAAAGGTGACCTGTTTTTTAATACCTTTCCTTAACTTCAAAACTGGGAATCAATAAGCATTTGATCAGAAAACATTAAAGATATAAGTACTAGAGCTGCAATGATTGCTATCAGAAAATCCAAAAATAATCAAACTCATGGTTCTTTAATTTATATGCAACCTTTACTCACTGTTTTATGATTAAAATGCTCCTTTGAAACTAAATTTATTTTTGCCCTCTTTGCAGGATGATCGATGATTAGGATTTTATTTGCAGTCTGCCAAAATCATCCATTTACATACCACTGACCACCCTCTGCAATAGTGACACTTTTATTGATGAAGCTCAATTTTCTATTAAGAACTAGAAATGAAATATGATGTGTATGTAAGTCAGTAAATAAAAGAAACAAGTGACTTTGATGGAATAATCTAAAGCAAAAACAATATTTTAAAAGATGAAACAGGAAAATAGAGCATCCCTTTCTGACTCCTATATGATGAAGCCAGCTCACATCCACCAAACAGCACAGGGACTTCATAAAAACCTATCACATTTGCCTTTTGCTCCCCAAATGTATCCGAGTAAGTTCCTATTTCCCTATTTTACTGCCTCTTACTCTGAGCTCTCCTAGCACCTCAGTTCCCCCAAGTTCCCTCACCCTTACACACACTATTACACATCACCCACTTTTTTGACTCTATATGTCAGGCCTAATTTCCCACCAAATCCTTTCTATCAACTATCCAGTTGAGACTAACTGCTTGGACTCTTAGTGGATACAACTTTCATCTCTTCTGTCACCTGGAGTATTGCCACAAGTAACAGAGTTTTCCCAAGCCCCAGAAAACATATAGGCCGAATAATCCCACCCTACTCCCTCAAGTGAGGAGGAGTTGATGGTTGATTATTTTAGCACGTAAGGGGCCAGAATTACAAAGACTGGGGTGACACAAGAAAGAAGAAATATGGGCTTAGGAAAGGAAAAAATAAGTGATCAACACATACTATTTGGTACTGATAAACCCATAATGACAGGTCTAGTTTTTACTGCAAACAAAAAGGACATTAAGAACATAGAGAAAATGCAAAAGCCCACAGGTAATTAAACTTTTTTTTAACATTTTCCAGGTCTGCAAAATATATAGGAAAACAGACATTATCTGATTAACATATCCAATTTTTTTAGTCCATAACTTCCCAAACCCTCTCCAGGCAAAGTCCTATGGGGATTCTGAAAGTCCTACTTCTATTTGTTCAATCATATTTATTTTATGTTATATTATATAAATTATAGCAATTATTGAATAAGTATAAAAGAATACTTATATGCAGAATTTATAATGAATACTCATGCTGCCACCTTATCCTAGCTCACAAGATAAAACATTGTGATTTTGGGCGCCTGGGTGGCTCAGTGGGTTAAAGCCTCTGCTTTCGGCTCAGGTCATGATCTCAGGGTCCTGGGATCGAGCCCCACATCGGGTTCTCTGCTCGGCAGGGAGCCTGCTTCCTCCTCTCCCTGTCTCTCTGCCTGCCTCTCTGCCTACTTGTAATCTCTCTCTCTGTGTCAAATGAATAAATAAAATCTTTAAAAAAAAAAAAAAACATTGTGATTTTGATGCTCCTGTGTGCTCCCACTTGATCTCCCCTTCTGCCATGTGCTTCACGTAGTTTTACTTCCAGTAGTTTTGTGTTTATTAACCCCATACTTCTCTTTGTGGTTTTATCATATATGGCTGTAACTCGACAATGCAGTATTTAGTTTTGCATTTGAACTTCATGCAAATGACATAATTCTTCCGAAAATTACCTATTTCCTTCAAAACTCTGATTCATGCAGGTTGACCCATAGAGCTAGAATTCATTAATTCTCAGTCTTGCATTTTTGTTCTACCGTATGAATACACCAATTTTCGGTTCAGCTGGAGTTTTGAGTTACTTAAAAGTTCTTGGGTATGAGATTAGCAGAGGTATTTAAATTTATAAGATAATCTCAAATAGTTTTCCAAAGTGATTTTATCAACATAGTCTGTCAATTACTGTGAGATAGGTGTTAAAATATTCCACTATGATGATAAATTTGACAAATTTTACATACAGCTTTTTTTGGGGGGGTAGCCTTGTCACTAAGTTCGGAGAAGTTTTTGATAACTTGCTAGGGATTTGAAACTCATTGTTAAGTAATAATTTTTTATGTCTCTAGTAACGCATTATTTGAACTTTATGTCTTAAAGTTTATTCAGTATGATATTAATATAGCTTTTTTTTACCATTCTGTACTATTAGCCTCCAAGATCATTTTTTCAACCTTTTACTTCCAACTTTTCATGTCCTTACATTTCAGGTGTGTATCTTGTAAACAGCCTGAATCTAGATATTTTTATATAATCTGAAATATTTTCTTTTAAACTGGAAATTTTAGTCAATGTAAAATTACTATTATTTCCTCCTTTCTAATCCTTAGTCCTTTAATTTATTTTTAAAATATTTTAATATGCTATTTATTTGTGCCTTCCCTTTTTTTTACCTTCTTCAATTTTGCCAAATATTTTTCTTGTTTTCAATTTTATTCTTTATTTCTATTGTATCCTGACTTTGTTTCATTGATTTTTCTTTTGCTCTTGTCTGTTATTTCCTTCCCCCTACTATTTTTTAGATTAATATTATTATTCTTTTGTTAATATCTTAAGATGTATACTTAGCTCATTAGTTTTCAACTTTTATTTTTCTCTAATATGAGAACTTAAGGCTAAAATATTTTTTCAAAACATTACTTTTATTGCCTCCCACAAATTTTACATTAAGTATTTTTATTTCCTTCAGTTCTTAGCACTTTTTCTTAATATTCATTATGAATTTCTCCGTGATTTTTGAGTAATTTAGAAAATTATTTTAATTTCCAAATATTAAGAAAATTACTTCTCTTTCTTTTTTTAAGCTCTGACTTAACTGCATTGTGCGCAGGGGTCTTGGCCAGAACAATAATTTTGAAATTTAATGTAAACTTGCTTCGTTGCCCAATGTAATCAATTTTATAAATGACCAATTTTATAAAAGCTTGAGAAGAATGTATATTCTCTGTTTGACACAGAATTCCATATATGTCCATCATTTATTTTTTTAATTTAAAGTCAATTAGCCAACATATAGTACATGATTAGTTTTTGATGTAGTGTTCAGTGATTCATTAGTTGCATATAACACCCAGTGCTCATCACATCACATGCCCTCCTTAATGCCCATCACCCAGTTACCCCATCCCGCCACCCACCTCCCTTTCCACAACCCTCAGTTTGTTTCCTGAAGTCAAGAGTCTCTCATGGTTTGTCTCCCTCTCTGATTTCTTCCCATTCAGTTTTTCCTCCCTTCCCCTGCAATCCTCTGTGCTCATATATGTCCATTAAATCAAGTGTGCACCTGTCTGTTGTAATCTTGTGAAAAGTTTGCTTAGTTTTTTGTCAGGTTTTTCTACCAGTGATAGAGAGAGGTATGGAATCTCTCACTATGATGGTGGCAGGTTTGTCAGCTCACATATATTTTGAGACTATTTATTAGCTGCACACGAGTTTTGAATTATATTTTCCTAACGAAATCAAGTTTTTCTCATTGTGTAGTGTTTCTCATTGTGTTTCTGTATGCATTAGGTTTTTTGCTTTAAAATCTTTTTTTTTCCTGAAATTAATATAGTACACTAGGTTTCCCTCATTAGGAATTTCCTAATAAACCTTTCTCTACCCCTTTCACTTTCAACTGTTATGTGTCCTTACACTTTAGAGGCATCTTTTGTAAATGACATTTATCTAAATGATTTATCAATTTGCATGCAATCTCTGTCATTCAACTGGTGAGTTAAGTTCATTTACATTTATTATAATTACTGACATAGTTAAAATTATTTCTAATCTAGTTCTTTTTCCTGATTGTCTCACTTATTTCTCTTTTTTCCTGTTTTCCTGCTTTTTTAAGTTTTTGTTTCATTTTTTTCATTATTGCACTTTTTCTTCATATATTGATTTGAAATTTATACTTTCTAGTCATTTAATGATTACCTTTAACATTTTATCATGATTGCTTAACTTAACAAAGCCTAACATTAAACCATCCCTGAACTTTAAAACATATTAGCATTGATCATCTCCTCCTTTCCCAGTTTATATACTATTAGACAACACCATCATTATTTTATTCAGGCAATGTTAATCTGGACTGTTCAACAGTTTTTTTTCTTTTGTTTTTGTGACTGTTTTTGCATTGTCTTAAAAAAATGGTCTTTAGATTTTGGAGGTTTCATGAGAACAGATTCTTATAGTAGGCTCCTGTTTCTTGGGTTCTTTAAATCTTCAAATGTCTTTTTTAGAATATATCTTATATAATTTACCTCATTTTTAACTGTAAAAATATTTACATCATTTTTAATTGCTTTCAATAGAAGTGTTATTTAGGGAAGCTGCTTAATTTCTGCAGAAAATAGAAGAGCAACTCACAAAAATCTATGAATATTTGTAAAATAGGACCTAAAGAAGTAAATTGGGAAAAATAGACTTTTTATAGTATTAATTGCCATCTTTAATATAAAAAGATAATCCAACATTAGCTGAGCCTGTGTTTTTAATTAGACTGATTTGTAAAGCTCTAGGCTTATTGCATCCTCTGTTTCCCAGGTGGCCATTGGCACACATTCCTGATTTAGTAGAGGAAAATTCTACTCTGGCCTTGAAACAGAGCCTGGGTAATTGGCCCATGTAAACACTGTAGCCATGGCCTTGGCTTCCTTAGTAGCATGTACTAACCAACAAAGCCATCCCACTAAGGTGACCACCCTCATAGATTATTCCCTACAAAGAAAAAAGGCTGATTTTTATCCTTAACTTCAACCATAATAATGATGCACACACAGAAATATAGCTGATAAATGTAGATAGAATGACTAAACCAGAAAAACACCATTTCCATCACCAATGTAATAGCTGACCCAGACAAGGATTATTATTGGACACCAAAACCACCAAAATTCACAGTCTCTCATATCACCCTACTAATTACATATTAAATGCAAAGAGGAAAATACATTTCCTAATATAGAGTTCTCACATTAAAAAGCCTTAATCAAATGTACAAACTTAACATCACCAGCTGTGGGACAACCTTATGGCAGTTGATGCAATAAGAAATACCAAAAGGAGGGGCGCCTGGGTGGCTTAGTCCTTAAGTGTCTCCCTTTGGCTCAGGTCATGATCCCAGCATCCTGGATCGAGCACCATATCGGGCTCCCTGCTCAGCGGGAAGCCTGCTTCTCCCTCTGCCTACTGCTCCCCCTGCTTGTGTTCCCTCTCTCACTCTCTCTCTCCCCCTCATAAATAAATAAAATAAAATCTTAAAAAAAGAAAAAGAAAAAAAAAGACCCCTGGGTGGCTCAGTTAAGCATCTTCCTTCAGCTCAGGTCATGATCCTATTGTCCTGGGATGGAGCCCAATGTCAGGCTCCCTGCTCATCGGGGATCTGCTTCTCCCTCTCCCTGTGCCCCACCCCCACTCATGTGCACACACACACTCTCTCTCTCTCTCTCAGATAAATAAATTAAAAATCTTTTTTAAAAAGTAAGAAATACCAACATTATTTGTGTCATATCTTGCCAGAAACATTTAGCCAGATCCTAATCATGAAGGAAAAAAAAATTTTGAGGAAAAATTTTTTAAATTTTAGAACATAGGACATTCTACAAAACAATAGGCCAATGTTCTTCAAGGGAAAAAAAAAATCAGTGTCATTAAAAAAAAGAAAAAGGGAGAGAGAGAGAGAGAGAAAAGTAAGCAGAATGTTCCAGATTAAGAGACTAAAAAATGTAATGGAAGAACTTTGACCGGATCTTAGATTCTTAAAAGACATTTCCTCAATTGAATATGGACAGTACACTAGGCAATATTATTGAATTAACATTATAGATGTGAGATTAGCTTTGGACTTAAGCAAGAGAACATCCTTGTTCTTAGGATTTACGAGCTGAAGTAGTTAATGATAAAGTGTCATGATGATTTTAAGTTAAAATAAGATAAAGAGGGAGAGATAGATTAGGGGAGCATAGAGGGAAAGGAAGCAAAGGTGGCAAATGTTTACAATTGAATGAGGGATATATAAGTGTCCATTTTCTTAAGTTATAAAGCTTCTCAAAATAAAAAATTGGGGAAATAATGCAGATGACCCATTCTCTTCCCCTCCTTCACTAAATAAGAACTCTAATCCTGAAATGGAGCCTAAGAGATGTAGGTAGATAGAATACATTTTGGAGTTAAAACTGATAAACAGTGAAACAAATGTCTAAACAAGTTATGGCATCTTCTTATGGACTTAAAACTTAGACTGTGTGATTGTCTGGGATGATTTGATGTTACAATCACTCAAGCTAGGGGAAATAAAAATTTCCCTGTCAAATAAATAAATAAAATCTTAAAAATAAATAAATAAAATAAAACAGCTAATGCTTTAAGTAAATTATCTATAAAAAGGCATATCAGCAGGGCATACAGCTTGAAAATATGAAACTACTAAACAAGTAACTTTGCCTAAATATTGAGTTGTTTACATAATAAACAATTATTAAATAAAACAATTATTGGGGCACCTGGGTGGTTCAGTATATTAAGCACCTGACTATTTTAGCTCATGTCATGATCTCAGGGTTCTGATATAGAGCCCTGTGTGAGGCTCCACGCTGGGCACGGAGCTGCTTAGGATTCTCTCTCTCCCACTCCCTCTGCCCCCCCCCAAAAAAAAGAAAGAAAGAAAGCAATTCCTTTACCAGGTGACAATTCTTAAATAATCTATGGAGACATTTACTCAAGACTCAAAAAGAGTACTGTATCCAGAAAATGCCTTAATCACCTAAAGAACTTTCTATTTTGTTTTTAAAGATTCCCAGGATTGAAGATTTGTCTTGTTAATTAACACTTTTATCATTAAGAGCTTCTTTCTGTTACCACAAGCTATCCTTGTTACGTTTAATACCATTTTTCTTATTTAAACTAAGCTGGTCAAAGGTATGTGCTGATACAGTGCAGTCATACCAATCAATTCCAAGTTCTTTCAACTTGCTCTGTAAGGACTCATCTTCAATTCTGTTTTCTTGCTTAATATATCTCTCTTGCAATGGAATGACTGACTGGAAGGGCTGGAAGGGACTTTTAGACCATACTGTTCAGTGGTTTTCAATATGGGCGCTGAGAATCCATCATGATTTTCACAGATGTATCTGTCCCCCAAACAGCAACCCAGAGTGTTCCAGAAAGCTGACATTTATAGTAAAAGCTTGAGGTCTACACTTGAGGCCCATGTACTTGGTTATTCACTTTTATTTAGTTCTTAATCTTTTCAATATTTTTTTTCTTTTCCTCTGTGGACCATGCCAAATTTCTGAAAAAGCCATCAAATTTAAAGACTGTAAAATTAGATATACACATAGTCCAAAAAAAATTTATAGTTTTTAAGTGAAGTGCTGACCAAATGTAATTACAGTAAAATTTATTTATAATTTATGTCCCAGATGTTGTACTCGGGTTATTTAGAGTGCCTTAAGTAAAAAGAACAAGAATAGAGTATCAAAAACAACAAAGTTGTAGCTATGTTGCCTATAAGAAAGATTTCACAACAGTAACAATTCACTTTTTAAATATAAAAAAATTCCTTTTATTTTATCTTAATTAATCTTGAATAAATAATATAGTCACAAAGTTCAAAAATCAAACAAAGTATGAAAATGTTCACAGTGACAGCATCCTTCCCAGCCTGGTCCCCTGGTCCCCTGTCCATCATGTCCCCCTCCCTTCCTCCACAGGGAGGACAAACAGGGTAACTGTCATTATTGTGTTTGTCCTTCCAAAACAAATTTATACTTAAAAACATCAAATACAAATGTATTTATCTATCCTCCTCCATTTTGCATGAATGTAAATTTCTACACATGCTGCTCAGAAACTTTTTTTTTTCACCTAATATATCTTAGAATATTTATTGAACCTGGCACCTGTTAGGTGCCTGGCACCCTTACAGGAAGCTTTAAGAGAATTACACAAATATTCTTCTTCTAATTCTCATCACAGTATTCTCCCAGAAGTTCTCATAAAATAAATTGTCAATAATTGGACCATATTTCTTTATATGAACAATGTCATAATTGGGGGATTGCTTCCATGACCATCAACCGAATCAAATAAAATATAATTATGACCAAAATATATTATTAAGTCAAAGATAGAAAGGAATCTTTAAGTCAATATTAAATAATTAATAGAGTTATTTCTCGAATACATCACTATACACACGTAAGTACACATTTCCAAATGATTATATAAGCATGCAAACACAGTTCTAACATAAATTTTACCTATCTAAAAATATGTTCACTACAAACATATTTGATGATATTTTTCTTGTCTTCTTAGAATTTTTAAGGTGTTTTTTCCCCCGTGATTCTGACACCCAAATTCACCTTTTTTGCAAAGTCATGTGCTTTTTTTTCCCCTCAGTAAATAACTTACACAGAAGAATTCAAAATCATTTCACTGATACCATTCTTTTGAAAAATAATCATTGAAACATATATATATTTGAAGTCTTTTCAGTGAGGGCTGCGGTTTTAAGAGTTCATTTTAAAACTCTCTTAAATTGATCATTTTGTTCTTATTTTCCTTTGTCTTTATCTTCTAAATAATATCGATGAGAGCTTTAAAGGGAAAAAGGAGTTGCACAAGAGTCTTCTGGGCAAAGGATGTGAAAGTTGTGGGGCCAGGCTCATGATCACTTGCTTTGGCCAAGGGGAAAAAGAGTAAGCAAGTGGAAGGGGAGCTTGCTCTCCATTGTGGAAGATGTCTCTCTCTCTCTCTCTCTCTCTCTCTCTCTCTCTCTCTCTCTCTTTTTTTTTAAGACTGTCTAAATCAGGGTCCCTGGGTGGCTCAGTGGGTTAAAGCCTCTGCTTTCGGCTCAGGTCATGATCTCAGGGTCCTGGGATCGAGCCCCGCATTGGGCTCTCTGCTCAGCAGGGAGCCTGCTTCCTCCTCTCCCTGTCTCTCTGCTTGCCTCTCTGCCTACTTGTAATCTCTCTCTCTGTGTCAAATAAATAAATAAAATCTTTAAAAAAAAGACTGTCTAAATCACTGTTTAGCATCTTGACTTAGGAGGAAACCCTCAAATAAATGTACAAATATAGATGAGCAATTAAGAAAATGCTTTGGCAAAGTGGAATCAATGAAGTTGTAATCAGCAGGAATTGCCCATTTTAAATCTGATTCTTGGTCACAAATTACTTACAGTTCTTTTTTTTCCCGTCATTTCTATTTTTAAAAACTCAAAATACAATCTCTAATCTAAAGACATAAAAACACTAATTTTCACTCAAGAATAACTATTTTGATTTAATGATTTTAAATGTGGCATGAGGTTATGTTTAGTGTTGTGTAGGTGTTCACCACAACAGATGTCTTAAGAACATTTTTTCTGTTGAGTACTCACATCTCCCTTTCTGTTCCTTTTACCCAACAGCCCTCAGACCCTGCTCCCCAAAAGAATGAGTATCTTCACACTGCTTCTGGCCCTTCCCAGCTCTTTATTCAGGACCACTCTCTCCCTGAAAGTTAAAGACCTCCAAAATGGCCAGCCCATTCCAATACCCAATCACATCCCCCTTTCTCCTGGTAAAGTTCATGATTTGGGAGTGATGAGTACTGACTGGAGAACCCAGAGCTGTCAGAAAGGCAGAACGTGAAGCAAGTGGATAAGCTAAAAGGAAGAATGCCAATAGGATTACACTTGTATGATTACAATTACATGCTACCACCGATTACAGAACACACCAGTGAATTTGGTTGCAAGGTTGAGTTCCTGATGCAAAAGTTGAATGGGTGTCCCCGGCCATGATCCTGGCAGTGAAACTGAGCTCCTGGCACTTCATACATATTGGCATAGCACAAAATCACTCTCTTCAATACAACAGTTCTGCAGGTAAGGGTTGAGTGTTGTGTCTAGATGCATAGTCTTGAATGTGATCCTCAGCCCACTCAAAGATTTTAGTACTTTTTTATGTATCTGTGGTCTGTGCTTTTGGTAAACCATCCAAGGTAAATTCTGTTGTTTGCAACTAGAACTTCTACTTAATAAACTCTACTTAGCAGAATTGTGAGGCTCCAATGAGATACTGTAAATTAATTAATGTAGGTTGGGCTTATGAGAAATTCTTAAACTTGTGTTCAAAAGGAAGGATAACACTGAATTGTGTTAAACACAGTCAACTCTGTGGCTTATTCTACTTTTATTGTATGGCCTGGCACCTTATATAATTTGGGCCATTTGGGAAGGGTGAACAGTAGCTAAATATATATTACAGTATTGGTTTTACTATGAAGATCTTTACTTAAAATATATTTAAAACCCTTCATTCAAGCAAATTATTAATCAAAGTAATTTTCATTATGGATTTATTTGCACTCAGCAATCCTTGTGGTGTTACCCATCTGAGTCTCTGAGACACAAGACACAAGACTTTGTGGGCAGGCACCATGCATCATTCATTATTGTACCAGCACTGGGCCTGACATATAATA
This sequence comes from Ailurus styani, assembly GCA_002007465.1. Taxonomy (NCBI): domain Eukaryota; kingdom Metazoa; phylum Chordata; class Mammalia; order Carnivora; family Ailuridae; genus Ailurus; species Ailurus styani. The sequence goes on along the minus strand of LNAC01000033.1, from coordinate 4,382,604 downwards.
GATATTCAATAAATGTTCATTCAAATAAGCTAAATTATAATGAGAAGGACAATAACCTTAACACTATCAATTTCATTCGTCTTTAGTAGAGGCATTCTGTGTATATGTGGAAAAGTTTGCACTAGTCACTTGGTGTTTTACTCTATTTCCTTGTAGACATTTTTAAAATTCCGAACTGATGAGTAACCTCTCTAATTCCATGTGATAGATAAAATAGTTGTATTATTTTACTGAAAAAAATGCTTTTATGCCAAACAAAGCCTTAAGCTCATCTGTCTCCCTTAGGGTTAATCAAGAGGTAATTATGTGTATATGTACAAAAGGTGCAACAACTAAAAAACAAGGTCTTTATCTGTGATCCACTATTGTTTGCATCTACCTGCACAGACCAACAAGAAGCAGAAATGCCCTTGAGATCATCACTGAGAAATCAAGTTTATTTCTCCTGGGTTGTTTCTTATTGATCAAGTAACAAAGCTGACAAACTAGGAGGAGAGAAAGGAATGCTGATTCATCTGGGAAATGACCATCTCTTACGTAATAGTTTTTTTCCAAGGGCCCTTCTGTACAAATTTAACAGAAGTGCATTTGGATGAAATTCTAACTAGATGCTCCCTGATGATCTCAACCATGAAACCACCAAGTCATTCAGCTGGAATGTATTATGATTCTTTCTTCCTTGATGCTCTCATTTCATTATGGAAACTGATGCAAAAGTAATGAGCCATCCTACATAGATCTTAGTTAAATGCCTTATTTTAAAGATTATTTGATCTGATCATAAAGAAGAAAGCTTAACTTTATTTCAAACTTTTACCTTTGCAATTTTTTTTCCAAGCAGAATTACAGTTCCTAGCTTGCATCTAGTATATGTAAACACTTACTATCTTTAACATCTCAAATAACAGAAGGCTTCTGGTGTTTACTTCCATAAGGTAGCCAGCAGGATGTAGAATATTTCTGACTAAACTCATCAAAGAATGGAATACTTTATATAGAAGTACAGATTAAAGATTAGTAACTTTCCCTTTGAAAAGATAAAGAATAAAAGGAGGCTTGTTTGAAATGAATAAACTCTTGTAAGTGAACAGAGATCGTGTTTCCAAGTGTAACAATACTAACTGCTATAAACTCAGTGTGTCCCCCCAAAATTCACTTGTTGAAACCTAACCCCCACTGTAATGGTATTTGGGGGTGGGGCCTTTGGGAGGTGACTAGATCATGAAGGTGAAGTCCTCATGAGTGGGACTAGTGATCCTATAGATCCCACAGAGCTCCTTGTTCCTCCCTTTGGCACTGTGAGGAAACAGGGAGAAGACGGTCATCTGTGAAGCAGAAAACAGGCCCTTATCAGACATGGAATCTGCCAGCACCTTGATCTTGGACTTTCCAGCCTCCAGAACTGGTGGAAATAAATTTATATTCTTTATAAACCACCTGTTCTATGGTATTCTGTTATAGCAGCCCCAAATGACTAAGTTATAGCTCTAGTGTCTTTTACTTAAAAACTCAAAATTTTGGACAAATAGAGGGATACATAACTTTAACATAGTTGAGAGATGAGCAAAAGTCTCTGGTGAGAATCCCTTCCTTGATAGTCCCTCCTTTACCTAGTCTACTAAAAATTGATTGGAGTTGGCAGTCTCCTTTTTAAAACCAGAAGCAGTCCCAGGAAAGGATCAAAACCACTAAACATTCATACCATAATGCAGAACCACCATATCTCCTTCATCCTAAACATTTATAATTTATACACACTGCTAAATAGAATCAAGCACCAAACTCTCCCTTCCCATTGCTCATAACTAAAATACAGGATCCAACATTACCTTTGACTGGTGAAGTGCAGGTGTCTCCTTAGGTGCTAGGGAGGCTGGTGGGAATTTCAGGTCTGACCTCTACAACAATAAAGCTATAAAAAGACTAAGCAAAAATGTTGGGTAAGCACAAAGATGACAAACATCCAATAAAAAGTGATAGGGTAGGACTCACTGTCCTTATCGTTCAGAGAGATTATGTGAAGTAACTAAGATCACAACCAGAATATGGCAGACTTCACAGGACATTCTTTTCCTGACTGAATGTCAACGTATCCCAAATTAATACTTCTAAAGAGAGTATCCACACACTAGATGACCAATGGACAGATTTTAACAGGTAGAGGTCAACTATAGACCTGTAACTATGGTTATAGTTCAGATTCAGTAACTATGCTTTAACCCAAAGGCAAAGCAAACTATGTCTGAGGATGCTGTCACAATTACACATGACATCACCGAGACATCTCAGCCTCGACCAAAGCCTTTGAAACAGGGAGTCTAAGGAGTTGGATAAAGGAAGTTGAACTGCAATCCTTTGGATGTTTCAGAAAGCTTACAGCCTATTTGATCACTGTGGACAACCAGAACCCTGGTATCCATGTGTGTGGGAACTTTATAGGCTGTACTTAAAGCATGAGCTGCAAATGGGCAAGAATGCTGTGTTCACACCATACCAGTGGGCATTGGCTACAACTGTGCCTTAGCAGAGGAGAAAAAAAGAAAGCCTCTCTCTGCTGTCATTTATTCTACTCTCCATCCTTTTTTCTCTATGTCCCAGTTTGCAGGCCTGTTTTTGCAAAACTATTTTTAAAACTGACAACAACAACAAAGCATGCCAATGACTGATCTGCCCAAACAGGATTTTCATGCCACTGCAGGCTTCACTGATGCCCTGACACAAACAGAACAGGCACCTTTTGTGTATGAGCACTGAATCATAAGATCTCAGACGTAAAATAGTCCTCAAAACAATGGAAATCGGTTACATTTTGTCAGATGAGTAGGGCTGAGAAAATGTTAAAGCAGATGTGGGGTATCTTCTGTTCATCAAACGTAGCTACCATTGTTTCCTAAATGATTTAAATAGCAAACACATCTTACATCCGTACGAGGGACCTAGAATACAAAATACAAGTTAAGTTCTTTAAATCTATCACTAATAAATATTGGTAAAACTAGGAAGGGGTACTTTCAGGCATATATTAAGAGGGCACAGTAACTTTAAAGGACTTTAACACTGAGGTTCTAAATGCAGAGATATGGATGTCTAAGTCATAATCTTTCTTAATACTATAATGGGGAAAATTGGTCCATATTATGCAGAACAGCTGCTTTGTTCATCTATATGGGCTATGCCTTATTGCAGTAAAATTATAATGAAACTGAACTGGGGTCTAGAAATAATCATTCAGATAACTATCTGTTACTATCAATGTCAAATCTCCTGCAAAAGTTACTCCTTGTTTTATTGGCAGGTGCCATCTTAAAGTATAAAAACTGTGAAGTGAGCAAACATGGAAGATCCTAAGAAAGAAAAGTGCCTGGGTGGCTCAGTCAGTTAAACATCTGCCTTTGGCTCAGGTCATGATCTCAGGGTCTTGGGATCAGGTCTTCCCACATCAGGTTTTCTGCTCGATGGGGAGTCTCCTTCTCTCTCTCTCTCTCTCTCTCTCTCAAATAAAATGAAAGAAAGAAAGAAAGAAATCTGATTATCTGTGACTTAAGTGACTAGGAGTTACCTAATAGTTTGCTAAAACTATTTGGTTTTTCTTCTAAAATCAAATAGATTTTTTTAAAAAAAATACAAAACTAATAGAATTAAAAATGTTTCACATCATTTTAAAAACTAAACTGAATTTGCATCAAATCATTGAATTTGGCCTCTTTATTCTGACTGCATGGAGAACAGTTCTAGGTTATATTAGAATATTAAATTTGCCACTGAGAAGTTGGTGTTCTTAGACATCATCCTGTATCTTGGAAAGTCTATTGCTTTTGTGCCCTCTAATTCTGTCATTTTTCACTCTACCCTAGATTTTCATTTCATTTTAGGCACCCCACTCAGACATAGCAAGGATTTACTGAAAATTTTATGAAGTTCAAAATTGAAGTAACATTGTAGATGAGAAGGAAAAGTGCTATCTGTTGATCAGTAATTTGATTTAACTTCTGTTTTGTTTGTTTGTAGTTTTCCAACATAAATGGTGCTAGATGCCAGGGCAAAGTCCATAAAATGTCTTTAAAATCTGAGAGTGGAATTCATCAGTAACCCATGCAGCTTTTCCATGAGTCCTAAAATTTGAGGTAGCACAAACTGATCATTTGCTATTTCCACCTTTAAATTCACTGACAAAGGAGTTAATTGTAAATGTCTTGAGGTTAGAGAACCCTTTCTATAATCATTTTTTCTTTTGGTAAAAAAAAAAAATCCCACACTTCACAAATTCAAGGAGAGTGACTTGGATTGAAGAAAGAGCATGGATTATGTCCATTATCACCAGCTTATAAAAATAGAATAACGTTGAGAGCTAAGCTAATGATGCAAAGAATTCCCAGTCACCCTTGATCTTCTCTTTCCAATAGAGTTTCTAATATTCTTACATTTCATTTTTGTGTCCTTATTTTACTTTTTGGTCATTAAAAATATTGGGCTAAACCGCACTGGTAAACCACAGTCTAGGCTTTGTGCCATTCAAAGATTAAATAGAAAGAAAATATCTTACTCATCATAGGAAAGAAAATAGTCTTTACCCTTATTTATTTCTATGGAAATATTGCTAGTGAGTTGAAAACATTTTATAACTAATGAAAAACAAATAATTGCACTAGATGAAATTCAGAACACAAATAGCAGAAGAATATACTACTAAAAAGTTCATTGCAGTTATCTCTGGATGGAAAGAATACATATTTTTACTTACCTTTTATTAGTAGCAATTTCTAACTTTTCAGCAAAAGGCATATATTGCTTTTATAAAAAGAATAAACAATAAAAGTCATGTTTAATTTAAAAAAACACACAGCCAGAACTTAGTCCACAAAAGAACTGCAGAGGCCTCTATTCTTCTATTCAATCCTATGGTCTTGCAGGAGGATAAGGATTTAGGAGAGACTCTTCACAAATATAGAAAGATCAGCTGGAAGTAAATACAGTGCAGTGGTTATAGGCATAGATTTTGAGGTCAGACAGACTTATTTTGGAACTGTACCTCGGCCTCTTACTCTGTGTGTTTAGCCAAGTTTCCTAAGCTCTCTCAACTTTCATCTCCTCCATTGTGAAATGGAACTAACGATGCCTACCAACAAAGTTCAAAGTCGCTGTGTGGATTAAGAAATCGCACAAGAACAAGACTACAGCAACATAATACAGGCTAAATAATAATAACTTAATAGTAATAATAACTTAATAGTAGTAATAATAACTTAATAGTAATAATAACCACAACATTATCTAAAATGTATAGTCTCTATTGGGTGTCAGGCTCAATTCTAAATGCATTCATGATTTACCTCATCAAATTGTTAACGACTCTCAATAAAGTAGGTCATACTATTTTCCCATTTTATACTTGAGGCTACTGAGCTACAGAGAGCCTCCAAGTACAAAGTCTTGACCTCCTCACCACCATGCTACATGATGTCTCTTAAGACTATCATTTTTCGTAGTGAATCATAATGATAATTTGTATTTGTAGATTTGTTCATAAGAATTCTTTGGCGATGTGTATAGTATTTTAGAAGCTCAGAAGTTTAGAAATCTTCTGGCTCTAAATTTTATGTTAATTGAAACATACTTCAAAGACTATCAATGAGGGGTAATAAAAGGGAGTTTAATTGAAAGTTCTGAAGCTGTGATTGATCTCCTAGAGCGTTTGTTACAAGGCTTTTCTTCCAAAAGCATTTGGGACTGGGGTTTGTCCTAATTAAGGAAATGAGCATCTTAGGAGCTGTTCCATGGCCCCTCCATATGGCATGGTGGGAGACCAGCATTATTTTACCCTTGGTCTCCTAAATGATGTTTTCTTCTCTTTGGAGTCCCAGAATGCTTCTACAACCTTAATGGTGATTCCTCTTATAAGAGACATAAGGAGAAAGATAGATAACAAGCCTTCCAGAAAAATCTGTTTTCCTTAAGGATATATGACAATGTTTTGTTATCTTTAGAATTTCCACTTTCCCTTTTCTAAGAATAAATAACCCCTCACTTAATATTCTAAATCACGATCCCTAAGCTTTCTCACTCAAATTCTTATGAAATAGTAAGGAAAACAAGCTTATCACATTAAGAAAAAACCTAGTGAGATACTTTATACTTTGATAGGGAAAGCTAGTTTACTTTTCTTTTTTTTTAAGATTTTATTTATTTATTTGACACAGAAAGAGCACAAGCAGGGGGAGCAGCAGAGAGAGATGGAGAAGTGGGCTCCTCATTGAGCAGGGAGCCGGATGCAAGCCTTGGTCCCAAGACCCTGGGATCATGATCTGAGCCAAAGACAGATGCTTAACAACTGAGCCACCCAGGTGCCCCAGAAAGCTAGTTTATTTTTCTTGAGTTCTATGAGGACTACTGTCATCCTTCATATCAAGTGGGTGCATTTGTCTACTGCTTCTCCCTATGCAGAGCCTAATTTCAAAGTTTTCTGGGAATATATGTATATAATTTATTTACAAGAGCCTCAAAACTGTATCCACATCAGAGAGCAGTATAATAATGACGGCCACTTATGGCAAGAGGTTCTTTTATAAATTGCAGAGCGTTAATGCTTTAATTTACTCTCTCAGAATCTAGATGGTGATTGAATTCGTAAGTTTATTCTTTCCTCTGGGCAAGCTTCATGCTGATTTATAAGGTGTGGAACTTTTAGTCAGGTCTGTTCTTTAGGATGTTATTAATCAAAATCTAGAAGAAGATGGCTTTTAGACTGAGGCCAGAACTCCTGGATTCTAGCTGTAACTCTGCCACTTCCAAGGTCATTAGCCTTGGATAAGTTTACCTTTCTGAGACTCAGTCTTTTCAACTGCAAAATAAAAAGCTTAAACAGACAATTTTCCGTGGGCCATTTCCAGTTCCAAAATTCTAGGGTTTTTAAGAGATGTTTTAGTTTTATATACTATAGTTCATAAAATGAGAAAATTGGAAAGATACCCTGACTCATCAAAGGCATGTAAACATTAAATTTTTATTGTCTAGAACACAATAGTCACACATTAGCAGTAAGGATTATTTATTTTTTCATTCATATTTTCCTATGAATATTGCATAGACTATATTTCCTGTGTATACAGAATATATTATTCAGATGTACACACATCAAAAATTGTATTTATAGTGCATAAATTGTAAAGGGAAACTACTTCTTAGCCTCTGCTTTCACCAATCTTTCCATTTTAATTAATCAAGTACTCATTCATTCAGTAAACATTCAATAAGCATTTTTGGAGCATGTACATGTCATGTGATATAAACAGACATTCCACTATTTATATTTAATTCTCCCTAAAATCTCAGGGGATAAAAAAGCCAAGTATTAAAGAAGTTACATCTGGTTCAATGACAAAGAGTTGATAAGTAATGGAGCCAGAATTTGAACCCAGACTTATTGGACCTGTGCCAAATATTTTTGTTTGCCTTCTAAACCCATTTGTTCTCCATTCTTTTCCACCCTGCCCCCATCCAGAATACTGACCTGTATGATCACATCAATATGCCAAGAGGAATGCCCAGAAAGAGATACTAGAGAAAATAGGGAGTGAGGACAGATGACAACAAATTATGTTCTTGCCTCCTTCCCTGCAGGTTCACTACGAGCTGGCTGAATCCCTTCACCAGAGCTCAGGGTTCCACTGAAGATGGCCCACTCTACACAATTCTCCCTTCCAGGTTATGGTCACATTCCTTACACTAGTGGATCTAGTTGTTGTAATAGGTGTGGGGTACTACACTTCACTTAGGATTTCCTACATTCTGCCCTTGCCTTGGGAAACAGTTCCTTTTTAAGCTCTTCTCAGATTATCCTAATTAGAATGTACTTTCTCTTTCTTGCTGCAACTCAGACTAATATAGTCACCAAATCTCTTTCTACCAAGCCATGCCATTTCACAAGTTAGGATGCAACAACCAACTGATTAAATCAAGAATTCGAGACCAGATATCCTCCAATGGTGTCAGCAAAAGCTAGTATTTGAAAGATATTATCATTGTTCTGTTCCTGTATTTCTCTTAGTTAAAAGTTAAAATGAAATCAGCGAAGATAAAGGATTCAAGAATGATCAAAATTCTGTAATTGCCTCAGTATGTTTTGCATTAGAATGATTCAAACAAACAAATCTAACCCACAGTGGTACTAAGTAACTGACCTATAATCAGCTCCTACCATTAGAAGGAAATACTCTTGACATGCTATCCCTTCAACTACCCACACTTCGAGACGGGGCCTAGGATTAAGTTTGAAAAAGAATTACAACACAGGAGGGATCATGTGACATCACCAAAGAAGTACACCAACTCTTTGTGTTGTTATTTATATTGCTTGCAGGTTGACATAAACTAATTTTTTTGTCTCCTCTCTCTGAACAAAAAGTAGTGGGAAGAATTTCTGCTGATTCTATCAAATAGGCAGAATTCTAGAATTATTGGTGTTCTTCCATCCTAGCCAAGGAAGATACCTACACACCAACCTCTTTGTTTCAGTCAATTAGATAACGAGCCATGAGCTTTGAGAATTTGAGGCCTGAAACAAGCAAGGACTGATTAATCTAAATCGTTGCAATAATGGAAAAGACGTGTTTAAGCATCAAAAAAGAGGTCTCTAGACTGTGAATAAGTAGCCTGGGGTCTATTGACCTGGGATTTTAAGTCTAGGTTTTTAGGAATCTTTGAAACTACTGAAATATGTGAAAAAGCTTGTGTGCATGTGCTTTTGACTAATGAGAGATTCCATGCCATTAACTGGAGTCTCAAAGAGACCTAAGAACTAAGGTTAATAGGCAAAAAGGTCAGTATGTCTGTTTCATTGCAAGACCAGATTATACAGATTAGTAGACAAGATTATTCAGATATTATTCCGATTCCATGCACTCATCAGGCAATCTTCTGATTTTTGCTTTAATTTCCCACATAGAGTTTTGGAAAGATACATATCTTAACTTCAATTATTGCTTTAGCTAAAAATCAGTTTCATGGATTTGAAAAAGGTCCTTTATGTCCTTTTTCTCAAGGCTTGAGGTTCCCTAAATAAGTTATTTACTGAATTTCCAGACATATTGGACTGGAGAACTGGACCCAGAAACAACGACAATGAAATAAATCTCTGATGTCTTTGAGATCTTTCCTGACCACCAACCATAATCCCACAACTACGTAGCCTCTCACTACTACAGGTTTAATCTGGAGTTTTAATATGCCAATACTGGATATCAAAAAAGCTCACATGTTCTAGTACTTTCCTTCCCTTATATGTTTATTACTTTTTTCTCATCAGGGAACCAACAGTGAGCAATTTACTGACTGTAAAATAATTTTTTTCATTTGAAAAATAGATGTCCTGAGGATATAATAAAGAATAACATTTGCTTAGAGGGAACAAGGTAATAATTGTTCCTTTCTATCCAGATCAGTGGACTTCACTTTTTGTGCTATGGGGTAAGAGGTAATAATATATTTGGTCAGCTTTGTCCTCAAAGAGTTATTGATGTGATTTTTAAGAAGTTATATTTTTCTATTATTATGTTCACATGAAGGAGTGCTCTCTTCAAAGGAAATATGCTAGAAAGAAATCCATTATGATGCTGTAATGAGTGTCCTTCACCAAATGCAGGATAGAGAATTAAAGCTGTAACTCCAATGTTCTTATTCATACTGGGAAAGATTCTATATCTCTAGTTCCCATCACAGAATGCTCAGCTGTCTTTTAACACCATTATATCCAAAAGAGGCACTCTTAGTTTCCTCTGTAGCATCCAAGGTTCTTTCAAACCCTCTCAAAATCATCACCCATGCCTTCCAAGGCATTGATCATTTAATGATCTCTATCATTCTTGAACTGCCTTAACCACTTGACACTAATCACTCCCTTCTTCAAAAACTCTATCTCCTTGGTCGCTGTTTAACTGCTGAGAATATTTTTTCTTTTTTCTTGGTCTTCTCATACCACTCCACTCCCCCTCCCTCCTCTCCATTACTGACTATTCAGTGCCTCAGCCCTTCTCTTAAATGTTGTGCTCTCCCAGGTTTCCCCCTTGATAATTTTCTCATTGAGAAATCTCACCCACCGCTTCTATGGTAGCAACACCCAGATCTTCATGCCAGGCCACTCTGCTGAATATCTAGGTCTGGCGCATCAAAATGCCAACCAAGCATCCCTATATGGGTACTTCAGATTTACCTGCCCAAAATGGAATCCATTATCTACCCCACCTTACCCCTAGCCAAACTAGATCCCCCCTCTATGATCTTTCCTTAGCTTAACTTTGTCCCTGTTTACCCAGGCATTCAAGTCAGAGGGGATTAACACTCTAAGACCTTGACACAAGTGATAACATTTGAGCTTCATCTTCATGAATAAATAGAAAAGTACCAATTTGGGGGTGCTCAGTTGGTTAAGTGTTCGACTCTTGCTTTCAGCTCAGGTCATGACCTCAGGGTTGTGGGATCAAGCCCTGCATTGGGTTCCACTCTGAACATGGAGCCTGCTTAAGATTCTCTCTCTCTCCCCCTCTCCCTCTGGCCCTCCCACCCTGCTCACAGACACACACACACACTCCCTCTAAAAATAAAAATAAAATCTTTTTTAAAAATTAAAAAAAGGAAATGTACCGATTTGGAAAGAGCATAGAAGAGAATTCCAAGACTGAGACAAGATTTTCAAAACGTTGTTGAGTTGAGCATTTTTCCTTATGTGTTCTTTCAAGTTCATAAAAAAAGGAAAGGACAAAGATAGGGGGGAAAGTCATTGAGTCATAAACAGCATGATGTGTTTAGAGAATGATAAGAAACTATATTGGGCTGGATTATAGAGTTTAAGTAAAGTAGAACTTGGCAGGAGATGAAAGAGAAGTAAACCAGGGTCAGATTGTAAAAGATCTTGTGTGTCCTGCTAAGGCTTTGTACGTTATTCTATAAGCAATAGAAGGTCTCCTACAATCCTCAGAGAACAGTCTTTTTTTAGCAACACCTTGTAGCCTTTACACTGATTCTAGCCTCTTCCAAATTCTCATCAGATCTGTCCTGAACCATTTCTGGGAAACTCATAACTTTCAGAGAGGCATTTAATATCTGTTACTCAAGGTTCATGGGGGCTACAACAGCATAGTACTACCCTCATAATCTTCTTAGGATATTGTAGTGAACATTTGTTGTGTTAGGCAGCCATCACCCACTTCCCCATCTTTTGGAAACAGAAACTCAATTTTCAGGGTGCCTGGTTGGCTCAGTCAGTTAAGCATCTGGCTTCAGCTCAGCTCATGATCTTGAGGTCCTGGGATCAAGTCCCACATTGGGCTCTCTGCTCAGCAGGAAGTCTGCTTCTCCCTCTTCCTCTGTGCATGCTCTCTCTCTCTCTCAAATAAATAAATAAAATTAGGGAGGAAGGAAGGGAGGAAGAAACTTAATTTTCCTTTGAGGATCACCTCTCTTCCACTGAAGTCTGTGTGCTTTAAGTGGAGGTGACTCTGTCCAGCTCCTGCACCCTTTCTTCCACCAACTGGGCCATTTCATCACTCTGACCAATGTAATGTTTTCAGGGTACCCGTGACTCAATTAAAGCAAATGATAGTCAAGTCTAGATATTTTGTTTGTACTATTTAGGGAGATGCTATCTTTTCTATGGAATCTGAATGTGGGAAGATGTTAAGAGTGTAGCAACTGCAAACCAGCTTATCCCCACCAAGAGTCTGAGGATAAAGACAATGTGGAATAAAACATACACAAGAGACATCCATAGCTGTGTTTTGAGTGCCATGGGGGATACAGTACAGTAAATGCAAGACCTCTACCTTCACTAAGCTTAAAATATATCTGAGAAAACATAACAACTGTAAGAGAAATACTTAAGAAAAAGAAGAAAATTGGGAAACTACGCTTTTCTAGTTATACTACAAGGAGTCAAGGACATAAAACAGGAGTGTTCATTTCTTCTCTACTAAGACAAGCAGGAGAATCTGCCAATCTGCCCAAACATGAGGAAGGTGAGGTTGAAGAAGTATTAAATTAGGCATTTAGGCTTCCTTTGCCTCTCAATCTTCTTCTTTCTCCCCATCAGCTCGCATTCTTAAATATTAATGGGTAAAGGGCGCCTGGGTGGCTCAGTGGGTTAAAGCCTCTGCTTTCGGCTCAGGTCATGATCTCAGCGTCCTGGGATCGAGGCCCACGTCGGGCTCTCTGCTCAGCAGGGAGCCTGCTTCCTCCTCTCCCTGTCTCTCTGCCTGCCTCTCTGCCTACTTGTAATCTCTCTCTCTGTGTCAAATAAATAAATAAAATCTTTAAAAAAAAAATATTAATGGGTAAAAACATTCTTACCCCTCACCCTCCTNACTTGTAATCTCTCTCTCTGTGTCAAATAAATAAATAAAATCTTTAAAAAAATATATATATTAATGGGTAAAAACATTCTTACCCCTCACCCTCCGCCGGCTTTATTGTGAACTGTCTTATAACCATGTTTTTCTGTAGAAAAGGAAGGGTGTTGGCATACTAATTTCAAAACAGATTGACAGGCAACAGAAAGTTAGACTGAGAAATGTTCACATGATCTGAGTGTGATCCAAGGATGGCAATGGAAGAAAGATGCTTAAGAAACTGCAAAATCAGGAGAGTGGATGACTGAGTCAGACTGAAGAATGGAGAAAGAACTTAAGGGAATTTGAGCAAACCAGGGCAAAAAAAAAAAAAAAGCATTAGTAAGTAAAACTATCCAGGCATAGAGGAAGCACCTGGAGGAGAGGTATTATTAATATATTTTTTATCATGCTGAGAGGAATCTAAACGAGTGGAAGAGATATAAAATGGATGTTTCAAAGACAGTTGTTTTGAACTGAAGCTAAGGAGTAGAACTGAGACCAAAGTACAGAGCTGAAGATCAGAGGACTTTAACTGCCTCATCCTGGAAAAGCCCGGCACTGTTTCTCTCTGGCTCGTGCTGGATCTAGTAATGAGGCCATCTGCTTGTAATGTTTGCTCCGTGTGTGGCTTATGCCCAGAAATCTCCACGCCTTCCAGCAAAGTCATTTTTACACTGTACTTGACAGACAGAGCATGTGTTTGTGCTAAAAACACTGCAGGAATGGGGTACTGGGAGGAATCAGAAAAGTCTTGACCTTGGAAGAAGACAGCCATGGGCCCTAAGGAGGTAGTATCAAAGACCTAGGGGCAGTAGAAGCTGAGGAACCTACTAGAAGTAATTCCTTACACTCATACCACACTATGGTAGGCAAGAACATCTGTTTGCAGTTGCTCTGGGGGAAGACAAAGCATGGTGGCCTCATTCTTTGATTTTAAGTAACTTTACTTTCTTCAATATTTAGCTGAAAGAAGTAAACCCAAAAAATGACTTTGAAAATCTTAGTGGGGACCCTACTGCCAACTGGATAAAGTCCAAATTACTCATCATGATCCTTTGCAATCTGAGCCCAACTTATTTTGCCACCAACCCCATCTCAAGCCATTTACTACTCTACCCACTCACATTTTTGACAATCCACAAATAGGGCATAACCTTCAATGCCTCCACACCATTGAAAGTGTAGTTTGCACTACCCAAAATATAATTTTCACCCTTTCCCAAGTGGATTATAATCCTTTTTTTTTTAAATTTGACACAGAGAGAGAGAGATCACAAGTAGGCAGAGAGGCAGGCAGAGAGAGAGGAGGAAGCAGGCTCCCTACTGAGCAGGGAGCCTAATGTGGGACTCGATCCTAGGACCCTGAGATCATGACCTGAGCTGAAGGCAGAGGCTTTAACCCACTGAGCCACCCAGGCACCCTAGATTATAATCCTGATGGAAAAAATATTTCTATCCAGTTTGCTACTTCCAAATAATAGATACCGTGACTAAATGACATTCATTATATTCCTTTTCTTCTCAGCATCTTTCAGTGACTATTTTCTGTCACTCCAAACCCGATGTCTATTCTTGTCCATTTAAGACCTAACTGTTCCCCCACTTTTCCCTCACAACCCTGACTGATTTTAGTACTGTTTTCTTAATTAAGCAAATTGGTTTTGGTTACACACACACACACACACACACACGCGTGCGCGCGCGCGTTTGCCCCCTGACTGTCTTGCTTGGAGGGTGCTGGGAAGCGAGGATGGGAAGGGATCTAGCAAGTCTGAGGTACGAATGAGATCTAAGAAGCAATCACCCCAATATTGCTGACAGAAACTAGAACCAGACCCCCAAGAAGTAGCCAGCAACAGAGAATAGGAAGACTGGAACAAGTAGGCTTGGAGGGGATGAAACCTTCTGAGGTGTCGACCACTAGCTCGTGTAAGAGAAGGAGCCACGGAGGCTACCCTGTTTTTAAACAAGGAATACTGCCTCTGCCTCCCTCTAGACTCCTAGTTCTTTCATTTTTTACTCCAGTGTACTTAACATACCCTGCTATATTTGTTTTGAATGTGCAATACAGTGATTCGACAACTCCATACATCCCCCTGTGCTCATCAGGACAAGTGCACTCCTTAATCTTCACATCTAATTCACCCACCCCCCCACCCCCTCTCCTCTGGTAACCATCAGTTGTTCTCTGTAGTTAAGAGTGGTTTTTTTGGTCTCTTTATTCTTCCTTGGTTCATTTGTTTTGTTTCTTAGATTCTACCTATGAGTGAAATCATATGGTATTTGTCTTTCTCTGACTGACTTAGTTCGCTTAGCATTATACCCTCTACATCCACACACCTTCTTGCAAATGGCAAGAGTTCATTCTTTTTTATAGCTGAGTAATATACCATTATATATATATATATATATATATATATATATATATATATATATACCACCCCTTCCTTATCCATTCATCTACAGGTGGACAACTGGGCAGCTTCCATAATTTGGCTATTGTAAATACTGCTGTAGTAAACATAGGGGTACATATATATTTTTGAATTTGTGTTTTTGTTTTCTTTGGGTAAATACCCAGTAACGGAATTCCTGGATCATATGGTAATTCTATCCTTTAATTTTTTGAGGAACGTCCATACTGTTCTCCACAGTGGCTTCCACCAACAGCGCAAGAGGGTGCCTTGTTCTAGACTCCTAGCTCTCATTTTCCCTGCCATTGCATATGATGCCCAGAACTCACCAACTCTAGGAAATCCCAACTCCACTCTGATGTTCTGCTATGTTCCTTGCCCTTGTATTTTCGTCGGCTACTTCAAACTGTGCATGTCTGCCTCCACAATGAGATTGCAGGCAATCGGAGAGCAATGGCACTATCCTACCTAAGTTTCTGACATATACTCCAACATATAGGTCAGTTTGTGCTGAAACTGTATGAATTATGTATGACTGTAAGAATTAGAGGCATTTTAGCCCTACCACCCATGTCATAATTGTTCCGTGTATGAATTGAATGGATATTTTCTTTACCTCTTTTGCTGTTGAGATAGGTAATTTATTTTTTTACATTTTAACATCATCCATGTTTCATGAAGTTGAATGAAGTTCCCTTTTGTTCTGCAGCACCTTGCTGTATTTCATGTAAAGAACATTAGTCATACTCCCAGGTCAGGAGAATTACCTATTTGGATTGCACCATTTGTATTTTGTGAATAACTCCTTCTTGGCTGTTTGTCCAGTTTCATCGTGGTGAGGACGTGAGGAAGCACTGTGAAAGAGAAAAACTGTTCCTGATTTTACATATTTCACATGTCCTGGTTT
Source organism: Ailurus styani (assembly GCA_002007465.1). Lineage (NCBI taxonomy): Eukaryota > Metazoa > Chordata > Mammalia > Carnivora > Ailuridae > Ailurus > Ailurus styani. Next base: position 4,366,906 of record LNAC01000033.1, on the reverse strand, counting down.
TACATGTTTTGTAATATATTAATAGCATCTTCAATTATTGCTTTCAAGGAATGTTTTCTTAATGAAATTTTAATTTCATTAATTCCAAATCCACAATTATTGGAACAGAGTGGGTTGAAATGTGACTTTATTCAGGAATATCATTCTTCATGGTCAGATTATGCCTTCAAAGTCCTTCAAATCTTCCACCCTACAAATGGATATGTAAAATGCTGTACAGACACTCTCGGTCATTGTCAATGACAGTCACTGTTCTGCCCTCCAAGAGAAAATATTGTGTTCACTTAGGTTAAGATACTTTATGGCAGGAAAGTTCATTTCAAAATATCTTACAATGCAGATTTTTTTACTAGAGCAGGTTCATATTTTTAACTTATAAATCTTCCTAAAGTAAAGAGCTTTTATTGCATAGTTAAATGTCATTATACTGCTGGAACAAGTAGGCTTGGAGGGGATGAAACCTCCTTCAGTTTAAGTGGGTTTTGTTGTTGTTGTTGTTGTTGTTTTACTTTAAGAGGGGCTTTATTTCTAGCGGCTTTTTCAAAATCTAATTTTTTGAAACAAGAGTTGGAATCTCTAACTCCTTTAGAAACCTCATGATTGTTTTCTTTTCAATGCATTGTTTATATAGACATTGTCAGACTTCAGTTCTTCTACCATCTTCAGCTCATGTAACTAGAATCCTATTTTATAAAACAAAATAAATTAAGTAATTATGATAATGGCCATTTTGCTTTTGCTTTCTTTTTTCCATTTGAAATCCCACAATGAATATGTTTTAGGCTTTTTTCCCCCTAATCTGGACAAGTTAAAAAAAATTTTTTTTCTTTTCACTGATTTTATTATATGGTACTGCCATCTATGGGTCCTACTCAAAGAAAAATTTTGGCTTGGGAGAAAATTTTTTATGATTTGGAACCTAAAAAACCATCTTAGTCCTCTCCTCTTAATTATAAATAAGAAATTCGAGACTAAATGTTGCTAAATAACATCAGTATGGGCACATGGTTGGTCAATAATAGAGGTTAAATTATTGCCTATACTTAATGTTTTATAACTGTACAGGTGATATTTAATTCATATTTTTTTGCTTCTTTTATAACTCAAACAAGCAGAAGTATCTGGTTACTAACATTTGAAGGTGTACTGTTTTTAAAAGTGAAGTAAAGATGAGCTATTTTAACTATATAAACATCTAACCATTTAAGGATCCCTACATTAAGTAATTAACTTACATATTTGTTTTGAGAAATTTTTAAAGAGTAAGGCAAGATTACTGTATTTAAGGAAGTTTTACATCTCATTATGGTAAAAAGATATTTGCATATGAAACTTAGGTAAGTGTTATTTAAAGGTAGGAGGAATAAGAATTCAGTGTAATTTTTAATTTCTTTATAATAATCTCCAAACACAAGGAGGTCAGTAGAAGAAAACAAAAGTGTGACTATTATTTCTGAGAGTAACTACAAAAATATTTTGAAAGTTTATTGGCAAAAAAATTCCAGTGAGAAATTCGTTTTATATTTCTTCCCCAAAAAGTTCAAATTTAATAAAAAACACATTGGAATATGATTTTCAACCTTCTTTTTTTGTTGTTCAATTTAATATTGCCAACATTTTAATAATTTTTGCAACAGTACATGTGAATGAAATTGATCTTAGATTTCCTTTTTACTCAGCCTTGGGAGGTTCTGGAGGTCAAAGTTATACTAGCTTCTGAAAATGAATTAGGAAACTTTTATCATTTTTTATGCTGCATAGCATTTTAATGGTATTGGAAGCATACTAAATTTTATTCCAAAATTTAACCTCATTTTAGGTCATCAGCAGCTTCCCAGGGACTTCTGAAAATTGCTACCATACCCTGAATATGTTTTGGGTTTTTCTATACAAAATATTTGTTGTTTTGTTTTGTTTTACAGCTTCATTGAGGTATAATTGATATACAGAAAGCTGCACATATTTATGTACATAGTTTGATGAGCTTGGGATATATGTATACATCTATGACAGCATCACCACTATCAAGCCAAATATATTCATCACCTCCAAAGGTTTGCATCCCTTTGGAGTTTTCTCATTTTATTTATTTTCATTTTTTGTTTTTGCTTTTTCTCTTGTAAGCATGCTTTGCATGAGATCTGCTCTCTTAACAAATTCTGAAGTGCACTTTCACTTCTTTTCTGACATCAACACATTCCCCAACTGTGCTAACTTAGTGTGATGACTCTGAGATGTTAGCATTTCCAAAAATCATGTCATATGACCACTACTGAATAATAAACACTAGACACACTAGACATTAAAATCTACACGTGAAAAACTGAAGTTATCAGATAGTGGATCAGCCCACACTCTCCCACCTACCCGCTGATTCTCCCTGACCTATTTTTGAAATACAATCTAAGTTCATGGTGAAACAAGGTAATTATGAGGTAGGTAACTATTTATTCAAAGAGAATGATTAGGGTAAGTGAGCAAGCTATAGTCAAAAGTACACTATGTACACTATTTCTTTTTGTATTTATTTTCTAAGGAGATTCACAGTTATTTTAATGATCTTTTGGAGGATGCAGAAAGAATTTATTTCAATAAATTTCTTTGCTGTGTAGTAGGCTAAGCCTAAACACCTGACTTAACTTAGTACAAAGAATGGGCCTTACCCCCTCCCCAAAAAGGCTTATAATGAATGCCCATTGTAAATAGGAAAATAAATCTTTTCTCAGTTCTCCCTGTACAGAACATACTTGTTCTTGTTTACTAATCACTTTATAAACAGGGTAGGAAATAATGTGGAACTGTTTCAAATAAATGTAACCACATTCTGCCAGCACTTACTGAAGATTTCATAACAAAAATAATTACAATGATCATTTAGAATGTTTACTATGTGCCAGAGTTCAAGCTGTCAAAACAGTATTATAAACTTACTTTATACAGAGTTCTGGGTTAGATGCTACAGGAATTACAAGTTGGAGTAACAGCCAGTCATGGTCCTTCCAAATATTGTAGTCTCATGAAGAAATAATTTTACAAATCACTGGAAAACAAAGAAAATCTATGCACAAGAAAGGTGCAAGCCAAGAGCTACTGGACAAAATTACTGGAAGAGATATCCTTTGAGATTGAACTTTAAAAGCACAGGTAGCATTTGAATGAAAGTTGAGGCCAAGAGTATATACCAGGAAGAAAAACACAGCAGATAAAAGATAAGTAAGTGGAAAATTTCAGATGTATTCAAGTAATATCAAGTTACCTATTTTGGCAAGAGCTTCAGTTAACATTAACTTTTAGAAGATAACCTCAAAAAGTTGAATTAGAAATCTACTGTGAAAATTCTTGTAAATCAGGGGCGCCTAGGTGGCTCAGTCTTTAAGTGTCTGCCTTTGGCTCAGGTCATGATCCCATGGTCGTCGGATCAAGCCCCCTATCAGGCTCCCTGCTTAGAGGGAAGCCTGCTTCTCCCTCTCCCACTCCCTGTGCTTGTGTTCTCTCTCGCTGTCTCCCTCTCTCTCTCTCTCTGCCAAATAAATAAGTAAAAATCTTGAAAGAAAGAAAGAGAGAGAGAAAGAAAGAAAGGAAGGAAGAAAAGTCTTGTAAATCAGAGTTGATTTGTGATGGATTTAGACACAGAAGGTAACTAGAAAGTTCTATGAGCTCTGATCTGGAATGGTGACAAAGAAGCAAGAGGGTATAGAGCAATCAAGGAGACTATTTACAACTTTAAAAGTGATTGATATGGAAAAAGGATATAAACCAGAATGGTAATGGTAAGAAAAAACAAGTGGACAATAGACAATTATGGGAACCATTATGATGATGGACTATCCCATTCCTTAGCATTCACTGACTAGATGTTAGAAGGAGACAGGAGTCAAACACACCTTACAGGTTTGAGTCCAAAAGACCTGGAAAATGAGGCTGCCATCAGGAAGAGGGAAATCAGGAAGGATACATCTAGATGGGAGACATGACAAGTTTCTCATGACAATATTAAATTCAAAGTGGCAAAAAGCATTCAAATGCAATTCCCAGGAAGGCACGTGGAAGTACAAATCTTGAGATCAGGGTGGAGAAGGTCATGTGAATTATTTCCACATTGAAGAGATCACTGAAATCATAGGAGTAGCCAATGAAAGCAACTGGGAAATCCTTATTTCCAGAACTGCAGGCAGATAGATAATTGAAGAAGGACATAACAGAGGTCTTCAGATGGGTGAGAAGAGAACCAGGGAAAATGCTATAGAATGAAAAAGAGAAACAAGTTTCAAGGAGGGAACTGTCAGATCCTGTTTGAAGTTCCTTGAGGAACACAAATTAAAAATAATTTACATTAATCATTATCACAAACCTGCATCAATGTGGAAAACACTGCCTATTACCCGTTGGTCGTTAAGTAATTTGTAGACATACGTGAGCTTTTGTAAAGTCCTTCTAATAATGTGATATACAAGATATAAAGCATGCTTTCTTTTCTTTTGTCTCCATGGGATATTTAATAGCCATATAGCCACAGTCTCCCAGTACTTGGATTTACCGTGGAAAGTACTTTTCCTCCCTGTTATTGTTGGCAAAAGCTGCATCATTCTGGTCTGTTCAGAACTCAACAATCTGTACTGCCAATTGTGCTATTACAGTGTCTCTTAAGATTTCCACCACTGTTCCTTTATTCTTGGTACTTCCTTTGTGATTTATGAGTTGTTTTATGGCATTGTAATGTGGCTCTTGACATATCGTTGCAACACACTAAATTACCCCGATTTAAATAAACAACTTAACATGTGAATATATTCAAGCATTTTTAAATGTGGTATTTTTCCCCCCCTTGATTTGGCCTGAAAAGCCAATGGCATAAAAGTTTAAAAACACCCTGCCATAGCTTATAATACGCACAGCTTATAATTTGCACAGTGTTTCCTTTGCTGCTTCTATTTGTGATGTTACTGGAAACTAAAATTGTGTGTTTTTGAGGAAAGAGATTATACTGCTTTACTACATGAGGATTTCTTTCATTTATCATCACAATATTTCCAAAATCACATGCATGCATATGCTTATATAAACATATTTGCATAAAAATATAGATACTTGTACAAAATATTGATAATTCAGTCCTTAATTGTGTTTCATATCAAATAACACAGATACAAAAGGTCAATAATGAACAACACACTATTTTCCTTGTAAATATTACTAGCCCAGCTCTCTGTGGTTAGAAGCATGTTGTTGATAGTAATCTGTTACATCTGAAAAAGGATGAGATTGAAGACATGCCCCCCAAATGTGCTACTATCTTGAATGCCAAAGTTGCATTTGTTACCACTGTTGACTCAGGTAGGAGGCAGCAAATGGCACAATACGGGCAGCTGTAAGGTCCAGGAAGATACAAAGAGCCTAGTATGGAAATGTTAGTGAAAAGATGAAAGGGATTTGGATCATTTCCTGACACCACACACAAAAATAGACTCAAAATGGATAAAAGACCTCAATGTGAGAAAGGAATCCATCAAAATCCTCGAGGAGAACACAGGCAGCAACCTCTTCGACCTCAACCGCAGCAACTTCTTCCTAGGAACCTCACCAAAGGCAAGGGAAGCAAGGGCAAAAATGAACTATTGGGACTTCATCAAGATTAAAAGCTTTTGCACAGCAAAGGAAACAGTCAACAAAACCAAAAGACAACTGACAGAATGGGAGAAGATATTTGCAAATGACATATCAGATAAAGGGCTAGTATCCAAAATCTATAAAGAGCTTCTCAAACTCAACACCCATAAAACAAATAACCCAGTCAAGAAATGGGCAGAAGACATGAACAGACATTTCTCCAAAGAAGACATCCAAATGGCCAACAGACACATGAGAAAGTGCTCAACATCACTCGGCATCAGAGAAATACAAATTAAAACCACAGCGAGATACCACCTTACACCAGTCAGAATGGCTAAAATCAACAAGTCAGGAAATGACAGATGTTGGCGAGGTTGCGGAGAAAGGGGAACCCTCCTACACTGTTGGTGGGAATGCAAACTGGTGCAGCCACTCTGGAAAACAGTATGGAGATTCCTCAAAAAGTTGAAAATGGAGCTACCCTACGACCCAGCAATCGCACTACTGGGTATTTATCCTAAAGACACAAAGGTAGTGATCCTCAGGGGCACGTGCACCCGAATGTTTATAGCAGCAATGTCCACAATAGCCAAACTATGGAAAGAACCTAGATGTCCATCAACAGATGAATGGATAAAGAAGATGTGGTATATATATACAATGGAATATTATGCAGCTATCAAAAGAAACGAAATCTTGCCATTCGCAACGACATGGATGGAACTGGAGGGTATTATGCTGAGCGAAATAAGTCAATCAGAGAAAGACAATTATCATATGATCTCTCTGATATGAGGAACTTGAGGGGCAGGGTGGGGGGTTGTGGGGGGTAGGGAGGGAAAAATAATGAAACAAGATGGGATGGGGAAGGAGACAAACCATAAGAGACTTCTAATCTCATAAAACAAACTGAGGGTTACTGGGGGGTGGGAGGGTAGGGATAGGGTGGATGGGTTATGGACATTGGGGAGGGTTTGTGCTTTGGTGAATGCTGTGAAAGATGTAAGCCTGATGATTCACAGACCTGTACCCCTTGGGCAAATAATAAAAATAAAAATAAAAATAAATCAAAAAAAAAAATGAAAACTCACCAGCTTTCAAGACAAGACAAACTGAGGATGGACGGTTCTCAGTGGGAAATAGCATCAGATCTGCGTCAAGAAATATTTTTAATAAAAGGAAATCTGGATTCTTAGAAAAGAGTACCTGTCCAAATGTTCTTTTCCCTGCTTTTATTACTTGAAGTGTTTAGTTCTCATTCCTCATTCAATAATAGTACTACCTGCCTAATTGTGCTCTCAAGAGTATATTTAAGTACAATTTCTACATTCAGTGATTTGGTCATTAAATCAATACACTATGACATCATGTTTCTACTGGAGCACACTCAAAGAACATAACCCACTCAGCCCTTGGATTTTCCTTTTCTTCTCCTGAAAACATTCATGGGAAAATATGGCATTTCAATTCTACTGTAATTTCTTCCTTCAGCAATGGAGCACCTGTAAGACTGCCTTGAACTATAAGCCTGCCTTGAACTATAAGCCTACTCACTTGATGAGCCTTCAGAGAGGCAGCCCTGAGCTCTGAATCCCGTAGGATTGAGTGGGGGTCATACTTGAGCATCTACCTCAATCCAACCTCCAAATTCAGTTCTTAGTTCCACTGTGGAGGCCGAGAAAAACAGGAAATTCTTGACCTTAGCAGCTCATTTTCTCAAATATCTCAGTAAAGATAATGATTTATTTCTTCCTAGTGTTTTTCGCCCCTTCAGGAAACTTCATAGTCTAGAAACCATAAGAGACCAAAAATTAAATTTCTTAATAGGAACTGTCAAATATAACAATCCACTTTATTTTTTGGTATAGTTCTCCAACAAAGTTTTGGAAACCATGAACAATAGACAACACCAAAAGTACTCGTCTTGTAAAATTCACAAAGGACCTACTTGAAGATTTAGTAGGGTAAATAGGAAAACAAGTTAAAGATGCTAACACATATCCTGAGTTTAGGTAAAATTTTATTTATTAATTTCAGCACCTCATCCTTGGTGAAAATGTGTACTAACAGACAAAATATACATTTCCCCTCTTCTTAATGAGTTTAGATGTTTAAGCTCAAATATTAAGTATAGTCATATTTAAACAATCAAATTATGAGTATATAAAAATCAAAGGAAAAGATTTTATTTCTTTAACTGTCAGAATTCGAGCAGCTTACATGACAGCTTACATTCTCTTGTCCTTTCTTCTGCTTCTATTATTTCCTAAGATCCATAATTTCCTTTCTTGTAGGCATAGCTTTTGTGTTTGTAAGACTTTATATAAAGTAATAATATTGCTTCTGAATAAAGACATATGTTATATTTTCAGATTCCTAAAGATACTGGCAAATTCTAGGTTATTTAACATTAATATTTTAATAAGCATATAAGCAAAGGACATACTTAAGCTTAATTGAAAGTCAACAAGGTAGCTTGTGTGTTAGGTGCTGTCATCACCATTTTACAGATGAGCAATTGTAATTCAGTGAATTTTTTTTTAATTTTGCTTTAGCTTAAAATTAGTAGGTGAAAGCACCACCCAGGTTTGGCTCTTTTTGCCTCATCACCTTTCCCTCCACATCTGTTCTAAAGATCCAGTGTCATCCCCTGATGCTTCTCACCGCCTACCTCACCTCAACCCTCCAAACTCAACCATCAGGCATTGCTTTGCACCTCTGAGCCTTTTCCTTCACTGTTCTGGAATTTCTTACTCTGCTTATGCCCGCCTGTAAACGAAATAATTTTGGGAAAAAAATCACAGCTCAGAAGTCACCTTCTCCCAGGAAAGCTTCCATGAACTCCCTCTTATATTTTGCACCTACTACACTGCACTGTAATCTTCCTTCCCCCTATGTCTTCATCCTTTCTCCTCCTTGTCCTGAATCTCCTCCCAGATTGGAAGCCATCTGAGGACAGGGACTAAGATTGTTCATCTCTGAATCAACAATAATTAACTGTTGAAGACATCACTGGCCCTAACTGAAATTTGTTAAATTAGGCCCTCAACTGTGGCCGTTACTGGCCACACTAGAGTCAACCTTAACAACCAGCTAGTGATTCAGTCCCCTTGTGAAGCAGGCTCTGTATAAACAGCAGGTGGATATGACAGAAGATGAAGTAAAAGAAACTTGTAATGATTTGATAATATTTTTAGTGTGTTGTTTTCCATTCATTACTAAGAGAAAGACTTAAATCCCCATAAACATTTCTAGTCTCATAAAATAAGAATGGTGTCCATAGATGAGTGGTCCCACTATCTAATGACTGTCAGAAAGTATTACAGGATCAGTTATTTTAAAAAATAGCATTTTAATCAGTTTACAGCATATACTTTCATATGGGAAGGAATCTTATTTATCTATGTGTTCATATTTGTATCTACTGTTGTATAACAAATTATCCAAAATTTAGTGGCTTAAAACAAAGTTTCTGAGGGTCAAGAGTCTAGGAACAGCTGACTTGGGTGAATGTGGTCTCTCATTAGGTAGTAGTCAAGCTGTTGACCAGGGTTGTAGTCATCTCAAGTCTCAACTAGCCCTGGAGGATTAATTTCCAAACTTATTTCCAGGGTTGCTGGCAGGCCTCTTAGTTCCTGACTGGGGGCTCGCTGGGGGTTTCAGTTCCTTGCCATGTGGGCCTCTCCACAGGGCTACTGAAAATAGGGTGGCCTCTTTCCCCCAGATCAAGAGAAATGAGGAGGGAGGAAGAAATGGAAGGAGAGAGAGGGAGAGAGAGAGAAAGAGAGAGAGCAAGAGAGAAAGGACAAAGGAGAGGGAAGAAGAGAAATAAGAAAAAGAGAACACTCAGGCTGAAAGCCACAATCTTTTTTACAGCCTAATCTTGAAAGTGACATCCATAATTTCCACCATTTCCAGTTTGTTAGAACTGAGTAAGTCCAGACATACTCAGCAGGGAGGAATTGACCAAAGGACACGAACACCTGGAGACAGGGGATCCTTGGGGGCCATCTTAGAGGTTATAAAGTTACAAGTTCATCCTGGAGTATTCACCTGGAGGATACATTGCTTAAAGCTAGATGTATTTTGGAGATAAAGATATGTATGGCCAAGCTGGACCTTTGGTTACACCTACTTTAATTTTGTTTAGCCTAAAATTACTACAGTCATACTTTATATTATTGAAACTTGAGTTCTAAGTTATTAGCTGATGCATGTTTTAGACTAAGTCCCAAATTAATTTGTTTAAAAGCTCTTGGTACTGACTCTAAGGGATATAATTCTGTTTCATATTATCTTGTAAATATTAAAGAATTTCTTTTACCCCAAGCTTGGCTAAATTATTAAAGATAATAATTTGGCTCCATAATTAACTGGCAATACAGACCAGCCAGCCATACTCCAAGTATTGGCCAGGAAATACAATCTCCAATTGTCTGCATACAACATTTTAGCCCAGCTGAGAAAAACCAAAATTTTGGATGACTGACTGAAGTACATGGAATCCATTTGTTCCTCTAACGACTCTAAAACAGTGTTTTTCGAGTGTGGTTCATAGACCTCTTATACCATCAAAGACTCCCAAGGTGATTATCCAAACACAGGTTCTAGGAATCCACTTCCAAACTACTGAGTCAGAATCTCTAAGGGGCAATAAGGATGAGAGAGATTCATGAATCTACCCTTAAATGAGCAACTCATGACCTTTGCTAATGAAAGATCGTTAAAGAATGATCGTATTGGTCCCCTAGAAAACAGATTCTACTGAATTATATTCTAGCATCAGTGCTATTTTCCAACATTGATGAACCTTATGAGAAATAATTTACAAGACTCGATATTTTCTATATCTAAGAATCCACAGGAAAATTTTCTCAATGGTTTCCATAGATTTAATTCCCAAATGAATGACTTGATTCTATGTTACCACCATTATGAATCTAAACACCAATCCTTTTCTTTCTCTGACTGATCACTAGAAAGGTCAAAGTCAATCTGTAGCTCACTCTGGCCCACCCATAAAACTTCGTAGTTTGAATCTGATGTACTATTTTCATTCTTGCCTTCATTTTACATGGCTGGCTTTATTCTCCTTTACCTTGCTTTTCCTAAAATAATTTGAATCTACTTAACTTTTCTATATTTTATGTTTCATTGTAAGTTTATTTAAATACTTACTGGAACAAGGGAAATCAAATGATTTTTTTAAAGATTTTTTTATTTTATTTATTTATATGACAGAGAGAGGAAGATCACAAGTAGGCAGAGAGGCAGGCAGAGAGAGAGGAGGAAGCAGGCTCCTTGCCAAGCAGGGAGCCCGATGTGGGGCCTGATCCCAGGACCCTGAGATCATGACCTGAGCCAAAGGCAGAGGCTTTAACCCACTGAGCCACCCAGGCGCCCTCAAATGATTTAAAGACCTGACTATTTTGAATGAATGAATGAGAAAAACATATATAATTTTTTATTTCACCTTTCTAAACTTAGTTTTATTTATTTACTTATCTACCTATCTTTTACCAAGTCCCTGAGCCAAGGTCTAAGTTACTTACTTATCCTGAGCGTTCCTTGAGAAATGTTAGCTTAGAAGTACACTTACCATGTGGCTTCCCGTCTATATTATTTCCCTTTAAATTTGTACTGTTTTTCCTTATAAATAATTTTACCAACTTATAGAAGATACAAGAATTATCTACACTTTAATTTTAGAGATCTAACTAGCTTTATTAAACAATTCATGAATCAGGTATCATCCCATCTAGCAGAGGCGTGCTACCAAGGAATTGTTTTTAACTCACTCAAGATCCTATCATTTGAACACAAATAATAGTATTTTTGTTTTGGTGTATTTCCTTCAAGTCACATTTTGTTAACCTATAGCACTGTTCAATTTTACTCAGCGAACATTTTCTGAGTGCTATGGGCCAGTCAATATGTTACATATGGGGACGCAAAGACAAAGACAAAATAATAGCCTTCAGACAGCTCCCAGTCTGGCAAATTATGTCAACATGTAAATAAGTAATACAATACAATGCAACAAGTGTGTGGAGATCTAGAGCCGTCCACAAACTGCTAACCGCTAAGTCAGGACCTACAAGATGAACAAGAGTTCTGTTGGTAACCGTTGGAAAGGCATTTCACACTGTCACAGTGTGATGGTTTGAGTGGAGCAGTTACAGAGAATGAGTCCAGGAAGGTAGAGAGGTAGGAATCAGGATTGAAGGGTGTTACATGCCAGGAAAGGGAATTTGGATATTCATTCTAGAGACAATTGCAAAATCAGAAAGAGTTCCAGGTGGAAGAGTAACATGATCAGATTTGCATTTCCGAAATCATTTTGGTAGCATTAGAAAGGACTATTTGGAAGAAGGGCTGCCATAAGGACAGATAAGCCATCTGGGAGGCCCTGGCAACAGTGGCAAGAGACAGTCTGAACTGGGTCATTGTAGTTAAGGTGAAGAGTCAAGGGACAAAACTGAGAAATGTTTAAATAGAATCAACATGGCTCAGTGACTATACAATAATAACCATACAATAGGGGGCCAGGTGGGAGCGAGGTAGGAAAAATGAATCTTAAGTGATTTCAGAGTTTCTGGTTTAGGCTGCTGGAATGACAACGTTGCATTAACTAAGAAAGGAAACATCTGTTAAAAAGAGTGGAAACAGGATTGCGGGGGAAGGGTAGAGACTAGTGAGAAGATGAGAATTATCTGAGACATCATCCTATTTGAAGTGCTAGTGGGGCTCAGAGAGACATCCTTTGTGGCTCTTGCATATATAGAGTTGGTAGAGATTTGGAGAAAGAAATTTGGGAGCATACCCTAACAGCTGGTAATTAAAACTTGCTAAGCCTTTGTTAGGGCTGCTTTAATGTGTGCTGGAGGGAGGAGGGGAGGAGGCAGTAAAAACCTGATGGAAATGGATGGAGTGGCTAACGAGGAAACAGAGAACCGGCACAGATTGGAGCCAAGATTTGGCTTTAACTACAGAGACACACAAAGCCACAGGAGAGACTTCTTCAATTCAAGATGAGAGAGGCTAGAGTATATTTTTAGTTCACAGAACAAGCACTTACAGAGCAGATAAGGATGAGAGAAATGAGAGAGAAATTAATCAGTGGAGTAAGAATGCAAAGAGGGAAAGGGATGGGAACAAGAGACAGATGCAGAAATCACCCTGGAACTGGGGAGGAAATGCTTCTTGTAAGAGGAGAGGGAAGAAAGGGAAGATGGGTTATGACAGAATAATATTACAAATGTGGGGTGGAGGTTTAAGGACCTTCAAATCCATTAGCTTCTTTTTTTTCCCCAGTGATCCAAGATTCATTGTTTATGCACCATACCCAGTGCTCCATGCAATACGTGCCCTCCTTAATACCCACCACCAGGCTCACCCATCCCTCCTCCCCTCTCCCCTCCATAACCCTCAGTTTGTTTCTCAGAGTCCACAGTCCCTCATGGTTCGTCTCCCCTTCTGATTTACCCCACTTCACTTTTCTTTTCCTTCTCCTAGAATCCTCCATTTTATTTCTCATGTTCCATAAGTAATGAAACCATATGATAATTGACTTTCTCTGCTTTACTTATTTCACTCAGCGTAATCTCCTCCAGACCTGTCCATGTTGATACAAAAGTTGGGTATTCATCCTTTCTGATGGCTGTGTAATATTCCATTGTATTTAGGACCACATCTTTATCCATATGTCTGTTGAAGGGCATCTGGGATCTTTCCACAGTTTGGCGATTGTGGACATTGCTGCTATGAACATTGGGGTGCATATGGCCCTTCTTTTCACTCCATCTGTATCTTTGGGGTAAATACCCAGTAGTGCAATTACAGGGTCATAGGGTAGCTCTATTTTTAATTTTTTGAGGAATCTCCACACTGTTTTCCAAAGTGGCTGCACCAACTTGCATTCCCACCAACAGTATAAGAGGGTTCCCCTTTCTCCACATCCTCTCCAACACTTGTTGTTTCCTGTCTTGTTGATTTTGGCCATTCTAATGGGTATAAGGTGGTATCTCAATGTGGTTTTGATTTGAGTTTCCCTGATGGTTAGTGATGATGAATATTTTTTCATGTGTCTGTTGGCCATTTGTATGTCTTCTTTGGAGAAGTGTCTGTTCATGCCTTCTGCCCATTTTTTGACATGATTATCTGTTTTTTGGGCATTGAGCTTGAGACGTTCTTTATAAACCTTGGATATCAGCCCTTTGTCTGTAGTGCCATTTGCGAATATCTTCTCCCATTCCGTGGGTTGCCTCTTTGTTTTGTGGACTGTTTCCTTTGCTGTGCAGAAGCTTTTTATCTGGATGAAGTCCCAGAAGTTCATTCTTGCTTTTGTTTCCTTTGCCTTTGGAGACGTGTCTTGAAAGAAGTTGCTGTGGCTGATGTCGAAGAGGTTACTGCCTATGCTCTCCTCTAGGATTTTGATAGATTCCTGCCTCACATTGAGGTCTTTCATCCATTTCGAGTTTATCTTTGTGTATGGTGTGAGAGAATGGTCGAGTTTCATTCCTCTCTATACATAGCTGTCCAATTTTCCCAGCACCATTTATTGAAGAGACTGTCTTTTTTCCACTGGATATTCTTTCCTGCTTTGTCGAAGATTACTTGACCATAGAGTTGAGGGTCCATATCTGGACTCTCCACTCTGTTCCATTGGTCTATGTGTCTGTTTTTGTGCCAGTACCATGCTGTCGTGGTGATCACAGCTTTGTAGTAAAGCTTGAAATCAGGCAACGTGATGCCCCCAGCTTTGTTTTTCTTTTTCAACATTTCCTTAGTGATTCGGGGTCTTTTCTGGTTCCATACAAATTTTAGGATAGTTTGTTCCAGCACTTTGAAAAATGCTGGTGGAATTTTTATTGGGATGGCATTGAAAGTATAGATTGCTCTGGGCAGTATAGACATTTTAACAATGTTTATTCTTCCAATTCATGAGCATGGAATGCTTTTCCATCCTTTTGTATCTTCTTCAATTTCTTTCATGAGTGTTCTGTAGTTCCTCAAGTACAGATCCTTTACTTCTTTGGTTAGGTTTATTCCAAGGTATCTTAAGCTTCTTGGTGCTATAGTAAATGGAATCGATTCCCTCATTTCCCTTTCTATATTTTCATCGCTACTGTATAAGAAAGAAACTGATTTCTGTGGATTGATTTTGTATTCTGCCACATTACTGAATTGCTGTATGAGTTCAAGTATTTTGGGGGTAGAGTCTTTTGGGTTTTCCATATAAAGTATCACGTCATCTGTGAAGAGAAAGAGTTTGACTTCTTTGTCAATCTGAATACAAATCCATTAGCTTCTTGATACTCAGGAGATGATGTCATCTGCTGGTCATGGACAGGATGGGCAAGGTCTCAGAAGAATCACAGAGTGTGAATGGAGCTGCCACAGAAAGGGAAGAAGACATCCCCCAATGGCAAGGAAAAGAATGCCCAGCACCGTCCAGGCATCACTATAAATTTGTAATAGTAGTGAACTGGTTTATGATTTGCTTCTAGCCACACTTGGCCAACTGAGTAAAGAAGAGGAGAACCCATATTTAAGCAATGATTCAGAGTTGGGGACTATTTTTAATTTTTGTTAAGAAAGGGAACAATACATAACAATCTTTAATGATAAAAGCTAGTTTGCAGGATGGGCAAAAATTTAGGGAGTGCTAAACAACATGAGACCTCCCCCTTCACTTCAAGGAGTATAGCAGAATGTGTGATCTCCATAGGCAGGCAGTGTTCAGAAACCACTGAGTGTATGCTGTCTCTGCAAGCAGGCAACTCCCAAAAAGGATCTAGAAGAAGCAAAGCATGCTTAGATCCTCTTCCAAAATTCATCATTTAAGTAAGTCACTCCTTGTCTCCTAAAAGGAATAAGAGGAACAGAAGCCAGGAATTTTGTTCTAGTGGAGGTCTGGTCATGGGGATGAAAAGAGGAAAGAAAATGTCCCTTGTGCCTTAACAGAAGCTGGAGAAAAACAGGAGCTAGCAACTGGATGTGCTGGTGAGAGTGATTCTAGTGACTGTCCAGCCTAGAATAGGAAGGAAGCATGGACAAGAGAGGCTGATGGACATAAAGAAGACAACTGCCAAGGGTGATGATATATAAGAACAGGTTTTATAGGAATGAGGTAGATTTGGTGGGAAAGAGGGAGTTGGATGGTCTGATTTTTCTCAGCAAGAAAAGGAGCTCAAAGCTTCAGAAAGCAAGGAGTTCTGATGACTGAGACAGGAGGATGAAGCTGGCTTGGCTGCAGGTCACACTGCAGTTGAAAACATCAAGAAATTAGGAGGTGAGGTACTGGATAGGCTGACTACATGGACACTCAGATAACTCCCAATGTTGGCAAGACTCAAGGTAGAAAGAAGACAATCAAATACCAAAGTCCTTTAAGAATGTGAAGCAACAAACTACTCCAAGTGAGTAGATGACACTAGCTGCTGGGATGACCCTAGCAACAAGTAGGGGGAAAGGTAACATAAACATTGGATAAAGCCTGGAGAAGACTTTGTTTCTAGGTGGAAAAAAAAAAAGCCTTACTAACAGCAAGAGAGCATTAGGAAAATGGATTCATTGCCTCTTTCCCCTGTTATCGCTAGACCAAAATAATGAGCAACTTAATTTTTTTCTTAAGATTTTATTTACTTATTTGATAGAGAGAGAGAGAGAGATCACAAGTAGGCAGAGAGGCAGGCAGAGGGAGAGGGGGAGTCAGGCTCCCCACTGAGCAGAGAGTCTGATGCAGGGCTCAATCCCAGGACCCCGAGATCATGACCTGAGCCGAAGGCAGAGGCTTAACCCACTGAGCCGCCCAGGTGCCCCAAGAATAAGCAACTTTAACTCAGGGCCTATGAATGTGAAACCTCCACTCTTCTATACTGCCTTATTGAGTGTCTAGGATAAAACAGAATGATACAGGAGTGGTAAAGGACCATGGATATCTTCCCAAGTCATGTTCCCATACAGTATACCAGGTCATGTTCCTATATAGTGCATCCCTTTATGGAAGTCTCCATAGTCAGAGAAGAAGACCTACAACATAAAAATTATTTAATTTGCATAAATCAAGAGTTTCCTAATGATGTGATGAAAGAGTTGCCCAAGGTTATTAGTGAGTTAGGAATAAAATCCAGGTCCTTTTGAATATGAATCCAGGGGTCCTTCCAAGCATCCAGCAGTGTTCTACCTGTGTTCCCTGGAATCAGGTGCTGATAAGATACCTCAGAAGCCACCAGATGAGATAAAGAGGAGACTGGGTAGGTGGAGTTCTAGGTAAACCCAACTATTTCACTCAAAACAGCTTTGCTTTTATCTGTTTTATACATCAGTGTTCCACTTAAAGTTTGAAATTTTTTATGTTTTAAAATAGTCTACTACATAGATGCATGTTTAAGATGGAAAATGGTATTCTGATATAGGCAGTTGTGTGATTTTGTTTGGATCAAAATCTCTAATCACCCAAATAAATTACAGCCTCCTTAAAGGTCAGAATTTTGTCTTAAACTTCTCTGAATCGCCTGCCTCTTACCAAGGGGCTTTACACAAAATAGATGACCAGAAAAAAATATTTATGAATGGCAAGTTTGATGCCTAGACACTTTATTACTCAGTGGCCTTTTCCCAAATGTCTCTATTAATGGAGAGAAAACATAGGGAAAAGTCTTGTGCCAACAAAGGATCTTCATTTCCTCTAAAGTATGAGTATAAGCTGGGGCCCTTGAGAACAAGTCTTATTCACCAGCTAATGTGTTCCAACACCTGAGCAAGACAGGAGGCACGAGATGGGAACGGTGGTTAGAAGGTCAGAGCTCAGCCTCTTCAGTGTCCCAGAAACTAAACCCCATGAGTATAAACAGAGAAAAATTAATTCAGAGTAGCTAAGGAATTTCTCCTTTATTTTTACAAGAATCAGTATCACATGGTAGAAGGGAATGAGATAGACATAGATAAAAAACCTGTTCCATGACTTAATAACTATATGACTTTGGTTAAGTTCCTTAAACTGCCCCATCTTCAGTTTATTCATCTGCAAAATGGGGTGAACACTACATGCTTTACAGAGATGCTGAAGATTAAACAAGGTAATGTGTTTAACATGCATTGCACTATATGGTATCTCTACGTAGTGCATGTAGTTATTTCTTAATAAGGAGTAACCATTATTATGTAGGAAACAGCACAAGGTACAGTAGGAAAGGTTAGGTTTTGGTGCCAGTGGGGTAGTGGGGGGAGGGAGGGATACCCTGAATCTAACCTTTATCTTTGGTTCTACCATACAGATGAGTTAGTTAAAATCTCTGGGTCCCATATTCTTTATATGTATAATAAGTTGATGACAAACCAAATTCTTTCATCTAGTGATAGCTCCCTGAGAAGGATTAGAGATCTGGGACCTTTTCTTTCATTTTTTTCATCTTTCCACAACAATGCAATGCTCATAAACGCATAACCTATGTAGTTTAGGTTGTAAATCATGTGGCATTTAAGAAAGCAATCCCCAAAGCTAATTCCTGGCTTGATTTTCTTCTTTCAAAATTACCCATTATTTCATATTTTCCAGCACCCCATCGTTCCTGAGAACCTCATATTCCTCCCTGTGAAGAGGTCCCTGCCATCTTGCCTTCTCCATCATACCCCCCCATCCTCTCAACCCAGCATATCCTCTATTGCCCATGGTCCCCTAGGTGGGCAGTGCGTCCTTTGAATTTCCTCAAAGTTAGAAAGGAAGAGGCCAAGTGGTACTGTCTAAGACCTTTCTGATCTCATCACATTATGTATGGGAAATGATGTTTACCCCCACATGGAAATAGTTTTGTACTATCACCGAGAGATATTATCTCGTCTTCTCTACCCAGGGTCCATGAATTTGGTAATTTTGTGACTGTGTAAACTCAAAGCATAACAACACTTGGCTTAAGAGCTCACACTCTGTTCCCTAAACAGATGTCATAGCATGGGCTGAGAAACAGGCATGTTTTTACTAATTCTTCCATTTATTAGGTATTTTTGGTTTGTAATTCCCAGAGACATTGTTTGTGTTAGGAACAGCTCTGGCATTGCTGAAGAGTTCATTCTAGGGCAGAGGTTCTCAAACTTTGATTCACTTTTATTTTTGGAAGAACCACATGCCAATCAAATCAGAATCGCTGGAGGTAAGATTCAAGCATCAGTATTTAAAAATTAAAAAAAAAACAAAAAAACCCCTCATGTGATTACACTGCACACCCAAGTTTAAGGAACAGTGTTCTAGGGCAGTGCATCTCAAACTTGAACTACATAAGAATCCCCTAAATAGGCTTTGAAAAATTCTGATTCCCAGTCCCTATGCTAATTATATCATAATCTATGGGCCCAAAGAATCAGTATCTTTTAAAATACTCTGTGTGATTCTATGTGGCCCATTTAAGAAGTACTGTTCTGTAAAGAGAATGACAAGACAAGCCACAGACTGGGAGAAAATATTTGTAAAGCATATATCTAATAAAGGACACTACCCAAAATATACAAAGAACTCATAATTCAACAATAAGAAATTGAATAACCCAATTAAAAATTGGACAAAAATCTAAACATACACCCCAACAGTTGGCAAATAGGCATATGAAAAGATGTTGGATATCACATGTCAAAACATCTCAGTACCAACCGGAGATAATTCTCAATCCAGCTCTCAAGCCAGCAATTATTTAAACTGTATGGAACTAGAGAAAGAAGAAGAAGGTGAGAAAGCAGGAAACAAGGAGGAAAAACATCCTATAAAAATTTTGGTTGAAGTACAGATGTACCACCCTTAAAGGATCAATACCCCTTCCAGGAAAAGACAATCCAGCATATTTCTCAAAGCACAACTCCTCACACTTACATTACATGGGGCAGATTCTGGGCCCCACATAGACTTGCTGAATCTGAATCAACAAACATGAGGTAGAGAAATGAGAATTACAAATAACAAGCATGCCAAAAGATTCACATGCCCAAAATATGTCTGTAAAATACTGATTTGGAGGAAAGTGAGTTCTAGTCTCATAATGCCAAGTCATATAGCTCTCTTTTTAACTACCTGAAAAACTAAAGCTTAAGTCTCTGATGGCAGAATGAGAACAAAGCTCCAGCTGCCCTGAATGGAACTTGACACCCCAGTGTCCTTCCCAGGAGTGAAGGACAAGGATTACTATCATTCATTCAGAGCTTTTACTGAATTGCACCCAAGTGAGACCCAATAAACTTGCAATAAGAGATGCCATGAAAAAGAGGAATTTGGGACACCTGGGTGGTTCACTTGGTTAAGAGTCTGCCTTTGGCTCAGGTCCTGATCCCAGTGGGATGGAATCCCACATCAGGCTCCCTGCTCAGCGGGGAGCCTACTTCTCCCTCTGGTCCCTGCTTCTGCTATCCCACTCTCTCACTATCTCAGTCTCTTTCTCTCTCTCCAGTAAATAAATAAAATCCTAAAAAAAAAAAAAAAAAAAAACCACAGGAATTTGTTGTTCTGTCTCCTGCAACGAAGTCTTTGAAGATGCTGCTGGTTTAGAAAATGGA
Source organism: Ailurus styani (assembly GCA_002007465.1). Classification (NCBI taxonomy): domain Eukaryota; kingdom Metazoa; phylum Chordata; class Mammalia; order Carnivora; family Ailuridae; genus Ailurus; species Ailurus styani. The sequence goes on along the minus strand of LNAC01000033.1, from coordinate 4,346,755 downwards.
TTCTTCTTCATAAGGCACTCAGGAGACATTTCTTTCTTATGTTATAAATAGTGGTCCATCTTCTGAACAATTAGATACATTTTTTTTACCTTTAGAGGAACTGAACTGCTTAAGTAATCAGAATTCCTTCTGTACATTGATCAAAACAATTACAGTCTGAGGCTTATGCCTATCAAACACCAAGGATTTAATAATGTGTATTTCTAAGTTAATTTCAGTCCTAACTCTTTTCATGATCTTTCTCCTTTTTCCCCCTTGCTTTTTTCACCTACTTCCAATTTGTTATCTTTCCATCTTTTATGTATCCTTATAAAACACTTCAAAATACTCTTTTGGAAAAAAGCATGCTCTAGGCAGATAGATGGGTCAACAGAAAGATAAATCCTTATGGACCTCATTTTTCTCTTATAAATGAGGGATTCAGACCAGATGACCATTAATGTATCTACCAGGTCTAAAGCCCAAAATCCTTATATAAGTTTTGGAACACAATGAAATCTTTTTTTTAAAAAAAAGATTTTATTTATTTATTTGACAGAGAGAGAGAGAGAGATTACAAGTAGGCAGAGAGGCAGGCAGAGAGACAGGGAGAGGAGGAAGCAGGCTGCCTGCTGAGCAGAGAGCCCGATGCGGGCCTCGATCCCAGGACGCTGAGATCATGACCTGAGCCGAAAGCAGAGGCTTTAACCCACTGAGCCACCCAGGCGCCCTGAAATCTTCTTTTAAACATACTAAATTTCTAATGTGTCACTGCAACATTTTGCTAACCAAGAGCTTAGTCAGAAAAGTGAAGGAATATCAATTCAGAAAGGATTTAATATCTACAAAATGTAATTGCTTTTCACTCTGTCTGATTTTAGGATAGTGCTTTATGACTTTATGAAACCAATTGAAACAGAAAAATTACAGTGTCAGTAAAAAAAATCTTAATTTCAATCAACTTTGCTTATTCTATCATCTTCCACCCATTTCTTTAATCTTGTTCAATCTTTTCCTTCTACCACTAGATAGAGACATGAAATTTTGATTTGGAGGCAACAATTACAAAGTTTCAATTTTCAGACTGTAACAACATCAGACATTATGAATGTATTTACACTAAACTATATGCTTACAAACAGTTAAAATGATACATATTATGTTATGTATATTTCACAATTTTTTAAAAAACAAAAGTTAGCCATATCAATCACCACAGGTTGCTACCTTTAAACCCTACTCTGTGCATTAATATCTTTGTATTATTCTTTTCTAATTTATATGTTTGAATATTCCATATATTCAAAAAACTATAAAATGGCAGAGTTAATTTGTAAATTCTAATCTCCTTTCAATAATGTTGCTATTTAAAGAAACATAAACAGCAGTTCACAGAATGCAGCTGCCACAGAATTACCAGGGAGATACTGTTTTCTCCTAAATAATTTAGACACTTTTAAAATTTATTATCATTAACTTATTTGAATAACATTCTAGAGTGTTTCCTAGGATATACTTTCACTTCAAAATACTTTAGTGAGACTTCCATAAATCATCATCCCTGACTAAATAACACACTAGGTCTATTTTCAGACCCTCTGTCCAAACATTAAGATCTTATTCACATTCCCTAAACAAAAGTCTCTTTTGTTTTACCTCAAAAAAAGTGTAAAGTCATATATGTAGAGATATAAATGTAGCTAGAGATAGACATAGACACAGACATAAAGAAAACTGTTACTGCCAGATTGAAAATCTGCATTTAGCAAGCATGGGAAACATGGAAAACTCAAAAAGGTGAGAGACAGTAGGAGAGAATTTAACCTGATCTTTATTAAGACATTCTGTGTTTGCGAGGTGTCTGAAATAGAAAGTCTCATTGAATTCTTGTCCTCCAATCTCAAAACAACAGCAAACCACTAGCATTTGAGACAGACATACACATCTCTTTCCCCTATCCTCCTTCTACCTACTTTAATACCCTTGTCCTCATTCTAAACTGTTGGTTCTGTGATATCACTTCAGGCCCCATATTTGACCTCTTCAGGTATGACATTTGGACCTTTTCTATAATAGAGAAAAACGAGCACACGGTCTCACTACCTGCTTCTTGCTGACCCCGAAAAGGCTGAATGAATGTCCAGGTCCACCCACTATGCCTTCTCTGAGGTAGGCTTATTATTTTTTTTTAAGATGTATGCATTTTTTATTTGAGAGAGAGAGAGAGAGAGAGTCCAAGCGGGGGTAGGGGCAAAGGGAGAGGGAGAGAAATCCTTAAGCAGACTCCCTACTATGTGGGGAGCTTGAGTAAGGGCTCAATCCCAGGACCCTGAGATAATGACCTGAGCTGAAATCAGGAGTCAGTGGCTTAACCGATAGAGCCACCCAGGTGCCCCAAGGCAGTCTTATTTTTTCACCTGCATTTGCTGACAGAAAGTACCACCCTAACCAAACAATCTATCCTAAAGGCAGAAGGAGAACCAGGCCTTTTCTGTACTTGGAACAAACCTTAGCCTGATGGAATATTTTGGAAAACTATAGAACTAGAAGTAGCAGCCACTAGTCTCCCAACCCACATTACAGTAAATTCAAGAGTACTATGGAGTTTTATAGACTTGACCTTGGCACAGCCCAAAATGGTCCCATGTGAGTGCACTAAGTGGACAGAGGCTCCTTCTTAGGGGCTAGCCACACAGGAAACCCTCTATACACATTACAGATTCTTCCTTGGCCTTCTGTCTCTCATGGTGGGACCCCATACACTACCACTGATCAAACAGTCCCGCCCTTCATTTTACACTTGGGTTCTCTCACCAGGCCAGATTTGAGATGTAAAGAATGTGAGCCTTTTTAATACTCCCGACATACACTTTGAATAAATTTACCTGGCTGTTAAACCTTACTTTATCAAGTTATCACTGTTGGAGCCTTCATTTCGTATAACTCACATTATTATATAAGACTTTATATTAAAGCACATAGCCAAAACAGGAAAAAGAAAGAGCAATAAACAGATTTTAAATATACAGACTAAAGTCTATTAGAATAGCTTCTTTTAAAGTCCTTCTTTAGTTTTATATTGAAATAATCATTAATACAAGTTAATTCACCAGCATAATCACAATTAAAAGTGGTTACAAATAAGAAAAATGAGCAAATCACATTGTTATAAATATTTTTGTTGCCCTTTTAAAGATTTGTGAAATGTAAGGTTGAACACAGTAATTTAATGCCTTTTAAACTGTCACCTAAATATCATGTTCCTTTTAATTACAACTTCTCTTAGTCCTAATGAGTCATAAATCCATTACCGTTAAACTCATGACTGATTCTAGGCTAAAGAGTACCTCATAGTTCGCTTACATTTTATTATACCCCATTAAATTGCTTTTGCTATATTCTTTCAAATTTTTTAAAGTGTGTCTTTCATTTAATATGCAGTAATTTTATACAGTTAGAAAACAGATGCAATTTTTTAAATGAAAACCTTAAGTTTTATTTCAGAATGCACAGGCTTCGTCTTAATTGTCTTTATAAGACTGATGCTTAGCATAGAGCCTGGCATATTACTGGCATCTAATAAATGCTGATTGAATTAAGAAAAAATGTTTCTTACGCAATGAATTCCTAGAGTTGCTATGATCATGACACTATTCTCTAGGCCTTCCCATGCAAGACTTGAAACTTCTAGGAGGGCTGTTTGGTTTGGCTTTTTCACTTTCTTCTGGCTTCTTTTCCTCTTAGTGTGTTTAAGATGACATATTTCTTTCATCCTAAGGTTATATGGATTATAAAGGAAGCATCAATTTAATAATAGCTTTTCAGGTGAAAAAAGAAAAAAAAAGGAACTACCCAAGCGAATGTATACATCGATTTTATGATGTATCCCAATTGTACAAATGTGAAAACATGAAAACTTAGTGTGTTGGAACCAAGTAGGTAGAGCATAATGATGGTGACTTGTCATGTTATTATGACCTGTCTTTGTTCTGTTTTCCAGCCCATCAAATGAACTTATGAAGGAATGTGTAGTCATGATGCTGTTTGGGAGAAGTTTATGGGCAGTACAGAGAACATGTGGCGGGTTTTTCTACTCATGATGCTGTTTGGAAGAAGTCTATGGGCAGTATTAGATCAAGGCTATATCTTCCTATAGCCTTTTGTTCAGTGTCTATTGTACCACAGATTCCTAACAAATATGAAATAGCAAGCATTCATGTAACAAGGGAAAGGGTAAAACTTTCCACCAAGCATCAGCACCAAAATCCTCTTGAAAGAATGAGAATTTTGAAATGTGTATATAGAAATTTATATAACGAAGTTGTTTTTCATCTAATTGTGAGAGGAATTAAAGTTTAAATTGTTCAGATTTCTTTCTTATAACCTAATCTAAATTACTCTATTTTGAAAACTTGAAGTTCAAACAATTATCAGGTTTATAAAGGCCGATAAAAATAGCATAGGAGAATAATAAGAAGGAATGGAGAGACAAAGAAAAGAAGAGAGAATCAAAGGTAAAATATAGGTTAAGAAAGTTCTTGGGAACTCTGGGACATCCTAATCCAAATCACCAATTGTTACTTGTCCAAAATAAAATGCCTGCCCTGAATTTATTTCTGGAATTGTAAATGGCCTGAAATAAACATCCTAATAAGGCGCATGAAACAAAGCATAAAACTGCTGTCGCTGAGTCTCCTAAACAAGGTGCTTTATTACGCCCAGATGATTTTTAATTCAACTCTTAATTCTTCTTTGCCTTTGAGCATGCTTCTGCGTTGCTTTTCCCTAATAAGTTTTCATATATCCAGGAAATGCAAGCTAATTTTAATTTCCATCTAATCAAATCAAAGAGGAAGATAAGCATGATCCTGCAAATAAAATAATTTGATGTATCCCAAATTCTCCTCTAAATGATAGAAGGCTGCTACTATTCTTATTTGTGAATGTGAATAAGCAAAAGTTAATTATACAACAGTTAGAACAAATTTTTTTAAATTTTCCATCATCTCTTTATTTAATGCCACTATTTATATTACAAAGTAATCATTTAGAATGATTTTGTTAGTAGAAATTGTAACAAAAATAATTCTCAAATGCTTATCTTCTCTAAATAGAGATCATCTATGTTTAAATAATGATCGTAGTCCCATTGGGAAAATTCCTAATTTTTTATTCCAATTAGTGATTATTGGAATACAAAGGTGATGGTTTTTTTATAAGTAGAGCTCTGATTTTGTAATGAAAATAAACACTCAGTATATCAATGTAGAAATTACATATTCATGTTAGTATAAACCATCAGAAGATCATTTAATTCATTCCCCAGGTTTCTATGTAAATGATGCAAAATAAATTATACTTGTTGATGTTCTTAAACATGTCTAGTGGAGATTCTACTTCCTTGAACAATAATTAGTTCTAGTGACAAATTTCTGAGAATTCTTAGAGTCATCTACTTCTGACTAATCTAAATCCCTTCTGAAATGTTAATCTTATTTTTTCTCTAATGTCAAAAAGAGCCCAACTGGTAAAACTCTTTAAAAATGCATTTATCTTCTTCAATATGCACCAAACAAGATTGTGATATGAATCAGGAGTTTTTTTGATATTTGGGTAATGCTGACCTCATAGAATGAATTTGGAAGTTTTCCTTCCTCTTCTATTTTTTGGACTAGTTTGAGAAGAATAGGTATTAACTCTTCTTAAATGTTTGGTAGAATTCACCTGTGAAGCCATCTTATCCCAAACTTTTGTTTGTAGGGAGTTTTTTGATTACTGATTCAATTTCTTTGCTGCTTATTGGTCTGCTCAAATCTTCTATTTCTTCCTATTTCAGTTTTAGTAGTTTAAATGTTTCTTGGAATTTATCTATTTTTTTCTGGATTGTCCAAACTGTTGGCATACAACTTTTCATAATAATCTCTCACAGTTCGTATTTCTGTGGTTTTAGTTGTTATTTATCCTCTCTCATTTGTGATTTTATTTCTCTGAGTCCTTTCTCTTTCTTTCTTGATAAGTCTGGCTACAGTTTTGTCAACTTTATTAATTTTTTCTTTCTTTTTTTTTTTTAAAGATTTTATTTATTTATTTGACACAGAGAGAGAGAGAGATCAGATCACAAGTAGGCAGAGAGGCAGGCAGAGAGAGAGGAGGAAGCAGGCTCCCTGCTGAGCAGAGAGCCCGATGTGGGCCTCGATCCCAGGACCCTGAGATCATGACCTGAGCCGAAGGCAGAGGCTTTAACCCACTGAGCCACCCAGGCGCCCTATTAATTTTTTCAAGAACCAGTTCCTGGTTTCATTGATCTATTCTATGATTTTTTTAGTTCTTGTATCATTTATTTCTGCTCTAATCTTTGTTATTTCTGTCCTGCTGGTTTTAGGTTTTGTTTGTTGTTCTTTTTCTAGCTCCTTTAGGTATAAAGTAAGGTTGTTTATTTGAGACTTTTCTTGCTTCTTGAGGTAGGCCTAGACTGCTATAAACTTTCCTCATAGAACCTCTTTTGCTGTATCGCAGAGGTTTTGAACAATTGTATTTTCAATTTCATTTGTTTCCAGTTTTATTTTATTTCTTCTTTTATTTCCTGGTTGACCCATTCATTGTATAGTAGCATGTTATTTAACCTCCATGTATTTGCATTCTTTCCAGATTTTTTCTTATGGTTGACCTCTAGTTTCATAGGTGTTGTGGTAAAAAAATAGGCATGGTATGAGTCTGCTGACTTTTAAAGCTCCAGGCTCCAAGTCCCACTAGTTTAACAAACTCATGGAATTCAGCCTCTCTGGTTTTTAGAGTCAAACATTACAGGGGATTAGTCTTCTTCATGTGAGCCCCCTGGTAGAAGTGCTCAGTTTCTCTGCCCTCTCCTCACACTCTGCTCCCTCCCTCCTGAAAGCAACCTCCCTCCACCTTCCTGATCTTCCTAAACTTTCAGGTGCAACTTCTTCTCTATATTTAGTTGTGAAATTTGTTCTGTCAGTCTTCAGATCAGATCAATCTTTAGTTTGTTGATTTTGAGGTGGATGATATCTAGTAAACATGAGATGGGTTGAGCTCAAGGTCTTTTATTCCACCATCTTCCCAAGCTCCCTTCTAACAGAAGCATTTTTTTAAACATTCACAAAAGCTTAACAAAAATTAGTGTGAATAACTTCTTTATGACACAATTAAAATGACATTCTTTTTAGTCATAAATTTTGGCTGACATTGAATTTTATGTTTATGCATCTAAGCTCCCAATCCTTATGTTTTTATAATCTATTTCTATAATTCTGCTATAAAACTATGTTATCTCTTGGTATAGGAATTTACTTTTTTTTAATGTTTGTAGTCTTAGTCTTTCAGACAACAAATTTATGTATTCGTTTCATTTACTTTTGAATATATTCTGCCTAATTTTGTCAAAAATCCCAAGAACATCTTGGAGAAAAAGTAGACCATTTACAAAATGAGAACACATGCAAATACTTGTCTTGAGGTCATAAAATAATCTAAGCATAAACCATAAAGATGCTGCTGATCAATTTTTACATCTTTCATTTACCCACACAATTTATTTAAGGAGCTTCATGGTATGATTACACATGATATAGATGAAAATTCCCTAGATAAGAATTTATGAAGTTTGTTAAGAATGATAGTAGAGCTTTCCTCTGATAAGACTAGCCACCTCAAAACTTTGATAGGTTTCTGTGGGTAAAATACTTTGAAATTTCTCATGTGTCCTGAGGGCAGGGCACTGAGCTACAGACTAATTATTAAACAGCTCATTTGTCATATACTTGAATACCATAATAAGGACAAACCTAGGAAATCACACACACCATGTGCCACCTTTGAAATATTGTTATTCACTCTTTATTTTAACCATTTCCTTAAAAAGAACTATCAAAGGAAACCTCATGGTGTACCAATTGGTATTACTACAATAAGTATTACTACAATAAGTATTACTACAAGCATATTCCCCAGTAGGCATGTCCTCTCTTGGGTCCTTGGCTAAAGTAGACAGCAATGCTAGGTCTGGTGGTATGATGAAGTCTAAGAGGTGCTAGCTGTATGCACAACAAGCACTTACCACATTTCACAATCTCCATCCCACTCAACATAAGAGATGAAGGTGAGAGGGAACTGTGCTAAAGACTGTAGTCACAGGGGTGCCTGAGTGCCTCAGTCCGTTAAGTGTCTGCCTTTGGCTCAGGTCATGATTCCAGGGTCCTAGAATCAAGCCCCACATCAGGCTCCTTGCTCAGTGGAGTGCCCCCTTCTCTCTCTCCCTCCATTGCTCCCCCTTGTGCTCTCTCTCACTGTCAGATAATTTTTTTAAAAAATCTTTAAAAAAAAATTGCAATCACAATCTCTGCCCCAGTTCAGAAATGTATCTCCTCTGGGGCCTCATCTAATGATCTAAGTGTCTTCTTGTGAGACTTAGAAATCTTGTGACAGGCTACATGTTCCAGTTAGCACTGAAAAAATTCCCCAAGTGGCTTTTGGAATCTCCAAAATCTTGGCACAAACATGATAGCTTAGATTCAAATATTTCTCCCTAACATTCAGTCAACACCAAGACCGTGTAAATTCCAAAACCTTCAGCTTGATCCATATAAATCTAATTCAACCACAAAAGGAGAGTATGCATTGCTCTGTAATAAAGGAGAATGGAAGATTACATAGAGCATCACAATGCATCACAAAGGCAAAATCTCCCAAAAGGGAAAAGAGAAGGAAAGCTGTGCCTTCAAATCTCCGTCTAGTATAATTATCACATTTCATTTCCCAAACACACTGGACCTCCAACATTTTAGTCCATTAGCATAGCAAGAAGGGTTCCATTTTTCAGCCAGCCATTCATCAGTCCATCCATATCTCCACGCTCAAAAGGCCTTTCATTCACACATACACATACCATACCCATATATTCCTACATCTACTCCAGTAACTCATTCTCTTCTCTGTGCCCTGGATATACCATACCAACTTTCAAAGCCATTCAGAAGGCCACCAAGAAACCAAAATTCTCCAGTTAATGGTAACAAACTTGATAGAGAACATGAGTATTCTGTTAGAAGTCAGACTTAAAAGAATCCTGATCTTAGTTCTCCTTCTAATTTAGACCATGCACTTACCATTTGTTTCCTTTTTTAACATGTACATTCAAATAGGGATGTGTGGTAGAGACGGCTAGATCTCTACCTCTTGCATTGTTGCCCTACTTCACCCAGGGCAGGAATGCACCAGCTAAATGACAGTGTTCCCAGATTCCTTAACATTCGTTATTGGGAAGGGACTTGGTGCTGAACACAGGAAGATAATAGGATTGCTATGTAGAATGCCATGGAAGCTTCTTTAAGGGCTCTGACTGAGCTGGTAATTGCTCCCCTTTTGTCCTCCTCCCTTCTTTTATGTTGCTTAGAACACAAACATGATGACTGGCATACCTGCAGCAATCTTAAACCATGAAGTGACAGTGGAAGCCATATTCCAAGACAATGGAGCCAAACATAGAAGTATTTGGCTCCCCAATGATGGAGGAATGGCCATCCCAGCCATGGACATCATGCTTCCAGACATTGTTCACTGGAGATTTTCACAAGCTTCTATTTTATTTAAACCTCTGTTGCTTTGGATTTTCTGTTATATATAACTGAACTTAATCCTATCTGAAACAATGTTAAGTTTTTTTCTGACTTGAAATTATATTAAGCCCCTAAGTGCTGACTTATTGACATAACTATTGTCCAGAAAAATTATATTCACCATAGAAATATAAAATTATTCAATAAAAGATTGAGTAGTACTTCTGCAAAATCATAACAGACTCAAATACTGACTTTAGACAGATGATTGATAGCTCTTTATAAACATTTCTAAAAGACATTACAAAAGACATTCCATACTCTAGCTCCACGCATAACATTGCTTAAATGAGGCCCAAAGCAGACCTCTTATAAAATATGAGGTTAATTCATTTGTTAATACATCGTCAGCATCTTTCTCATCATTTTTAAATACATTTTCTATCCATTTTAATGGTTACCTTTTTAAATTTTGATCTCTCTCTTCTTTATCTATATTTTCTTTTTAGATGCCATTTCTGCTAAAATTCTGAAATGAGATATGAGTCACACAGACCTAACTCTGTTAACTCAACTATGCCAAAAAGCAGGAACACACTGCTTACATACCAATTAGTTTTCCTGAGTTAAGGCCCTGAGCCCTGCTCAGTAACATTCTTCTCTCTGGAAGATGCACATTGAGATGTGCCTCTGTAAAATAAATGTGATCAAAGACTGGGACCTGGACAGAAAGCAAGAGGCCAGAGAAAGGAAATGTTTTGTTGAGAAATGCTTTGACAATTAGGATTGATAATTAATGTATCACAGAAGCACTTCTTGTATCTTAGAATACAGGTCTCCAGGATAAGTACAGTGAAACTCACCAACCTCTACTTCTGATCTCAAATTTGCAATTCCTTGACATTTTGTCCTTGACATCCTAGAACTGGAAAATGAGCTTGATTTAACTTGAGGAACTCGAGTTGTTGAAGCCTAAAAACTATAAAATCTACATCATCCTGTATAGTTGGAACATAAGACATACTTATCACCCTATCAAATTTTATTTTAGTGTTAGTAGTCAGTATGAACCACTTCCTCCAAATTAGAAACATTTCACTGATTTTATAAAAGCATCTGGACTAAGATTTGGCATCTAAACATGTTCATATTTCCCACCCCAGTACTCAGCTCTAGCATCTTCAAGATGCCAATGCTATACACAGAACAAAACCCTTCAGATACCTCTCTACTTCCCCCACTTTCCCGGGATTCAACCACTGAAACAGAACAGTAGGAGATATATAATAAGACAGTTATTGCAAGAAATTGGCTCACACAATCGTGGGTGCTGTCTGGGCAAGTGTGAAACCCACTGGGCAGGCCATCAGGAAAGACAAACTGGAACTCTCAGGAAAGAGAGAAGCTGCTGACCACAGGCAATTTTTTTTCCTATTAGGGAAGACACAGCTCTGTTCTTAAGGTCTTTTAGCTGATTGAATCAGATCCACACAAATTATCTAGGATAATCTCCCTTATTTAAAGTCAAGTGATTATAGCCTTTAATCACATCTACTAAATACCTTCACAGCAATACCTAGATAACTGGTAAGGACCATCACACCCTCCTCCATAAATTCTTAGGCAGTAAGGTAGAGGGGTCACCCTTGGCCCTGGGTTTTGATTTCTATTAACAAATACTGAAAATACAGACAGGCTACAACTATTAGAAGTCCTGATCTTCACCTTCCCACAGAGAGTTTTGTAAAGGCTTTCAAGAACCTATCATTGCACACTTTTTTATCTTCTCATTTATGCCTCGGTCTCCATGACTAAGATGATCATGTAGTAAGTACCCAGTTTAACACTATCCCAACTGAGACCTGTGACACAGGAAAGAAAAATCTCCACTTCCTATGGAATAATTTTCTCTCCTGTTATCTCAAGGAGGAAACAGAAGAGAGCAGCAAAGATGGGACCTGGTTTCAATCCAGCAAACTGGTTTGACTTTCCTCCAGGCAAAGGCCACTAGGTTCTCTTACCTCCTCTTTTCCCCTCTTCTTTTGTCATTTATCACAGCAAAAAAGCACCCGTTTTCATCTTGTAACAGCTGTCCTGGGGCTCTTAGTCTGCTTTCCCCACAGTATCGCAGTGTTTTTAGCCAAAATTGTTGAATTCTGGGGCAAAGGGCAAAACCCTAAAAAATGGTGATTTTACTCTAAATAGAAATTAGCCATGACAAAGTATTGCTCAGTGGTTGAGTTAGAATTTCAGGGTTGAGGAGGAAGAGAGGAAAGGCTTTTTGTTGTTGTTGTTGTTGATTTATTTATTTATTTATTTATTTGACTGAGAGAGAGAGAGAGAGAGCAAGTGGTGAGAGAGCAGGAACACAAGCAGGAGGAATGGGAGAGGGAGAAGCAGGCTCCCCACTGAGCAAGGAGCCCGATGAGGGACTTGATTCTAGGACCCTGGGATCATTACCTGAGCCTAAGGCAGACGCTTAACGACTGAGCCACCCAGATGTCCCCCCCCCTTTTTTAAAGATTCTTTTTTTATTAGAGGCTTTTAAAAAAAATTAACAAGGGGGTTAAAGTAGTGAAGGTTATCTTCAAAGACAGGCTTGAATCTAATTGGTTCCCTTTATTAACTACATGACCTTTGAAAAGCCTCAACCTTCTTATGTTTCAGCTTTCTTGCCTATAAATAAGCGGAAGAGATTGAGTTCTCTTACAGTTCTATTTTTCTTTGATCCTATGGACATAAAGCAGCATACCATGGAGAAGAGCTGACCAGAGAAAGTATAGAAGAGTAACCTGAAGTATAAAGTAGAATGAAAAAGTCGGTCTGGAAAGAAGGAAGGAAAGGAGGAGGAAAGAAAGGGAGGGAGGGAGGGGAAGGAAAAGGAAAAGAATAAGGAATGAGAGAAGAAAAAGATGGGGTACAAAGGTAAAGTATAAGAACATACAGGTACATACGAGGAGAGAAAGGTGGTAACAGTGGCAAACTGGAGAGCTCACGGTCCCTTATAAAAAGTATCTACTATTCATCTCTATCCAACTGCTGCTGTGGGAAATGCAGATCTAATGGTGCCGGGTTTCAGAATTTTTCCAAAAAGCCATAAATTTGGATTCTTATCTGACAACTCCTAATTTTTAAATGTGGGCAAACTAATTCAAATTTTAAAGAACAATACGCAAAACAAACACAATATATCTAGAGGTTAAGCATCATTTCAGGGCCAAGACTAGAGTGAGGCAAGAGAGGCACTCACCTTACACACATCTAAGGAGGCACCAAAACTTCAATAATCAAGATAAATATTTTAATGCAATGATTTTTAAGTAAAAATTATTGTAAAATAATGCATTAACAAAATATCAAAAAATTCTTTTTTATACCTCTTAAACTTTATTAAGGTGTGATTTATATACCATAAAATTCATCTCCTTTATTTATTTTTAAATTTTTAAATTTTAATTCCAGTATAGTCAACACATTAGTTATACTAGTTTCAGGTGTACAATATAGTGATTCAACAATTCTATACATTACTCAGGGCTCATCCTAGTAAGTGTACTCTTTTTTTTTTTTTAAGATTTTATTTATTTATTTGAGAGAAAAAGAGAGATAGCCAAGAGAGCATGGGGTTTGCCAGGGAAAGGGAGGAGCAGACTGCCCCAAGTAGGGAGTTCGAACCCAAGACCCTAGGATCATGACCTGAGCTGAAGGCAGACGCTTAACCGACTGAGTCACCCAGGTGCCCTCCCGTAAGTGTACCCTTAATCCCCTTCACCTATTTCACCCATCCCCCCACCCAACCCCTCTGGTAACCATCATTTTTTCTCTATAGTTAAAAGTCTGTTTTGGGGGGTTGTCTTTTTTTTCTTTGTCCATTTGTTTTGTTTCTTAAATTCCATACATGACTGAACTCATGTGGTATTTGTCTTTCTCTAGCTGACTTATTTCACTTAGCATTATATTATACTCTCTAGGTCCATCCATGTTCTTGCAAATGGCAAGATGTCATTCTTTTTTATGCTGAGTAATACTGCACTGTGTATATCTACCATGTCTTCTTTATCCATTCCTCTATGGATGGATACTTGGGCTGCTTCCATAATTTGACTATTGAAAATAACACTGCAATAAACATAGGGGTGCCTATATCTTTTTGAATTCATGTTTTTGTATTCTTTGGGTAAAAACCCAGTAGTGGAATTACTAGATCATATGGTAATTCTAGTTTTAATTTTTTGAGGAACATCTGTACTGTTTTCCACGGTGGCTGTGCCAGAAGCTATCAAAAATTTCAATAAAGACAGGCTCTGACCCTGCACTTGCACAATTCACATCCCTGGCCTCACCCCAATCCTGGCTCTGTACCCTTGATAGCCTCTGGGTTAAAGGTTTACAACAGGGAGCATGGTAGTGCCATAAGTGTAAATGGAAAATAAGAAGAAAAGCAGGATTGGGAGTGGAGATAATGAATTCAACAGCAGGCATTCTGAGGTGCTGTGTGGGCATCTAGATGAAAGAGACTCTAAGCATTTGAGAATAAGAAAGTGATATCAGTAAGTGGAAGAAAAATTAATACTTACTTGGTGTCTGTTATATGCTGGACAGTCTACATATATTACCTCACCGACCAACAGTTGTCAACATGTCTCTTTAATTATGAGGTTTAATCTCCATTTAAGATATTTTTTAATGGATATTAAGGTCATGGCCCCAAGATCCTACAAGTAGCCAATAACACAACTGAGCCTGTCTGAATTCCAGGTCTGTCTGACTCCAAAATCCATCATTGCCAATAAACTGTGCTGCCACGAGGAAGTCACACACATTTGCATGTCATCAATAAACCCTGAAATTGGATGAGATTCCCAGAAAGTGCAAATGACCCTTGCTGGTCATCAAGACTGTGTTATTATCCTAGTGACCCTCTCAGGGATGGGGGGGGGGGCCTTTCTTCTTGCTATTCTCAGGACTAGAGCCGTTCTTTGGACTGGAGCCTTTCCATTCACTAAGAAATTTCCCCTGTAGCCTTCTGGTCTGAAAGTATTATAGCCTCTGAATTCTAAGCTCTACTTACATGTAAAGACCCCTGGCTCCCTTCCATATTTACTCACACCCCTGCAGCCTTGTTAAAAACAACAACCTATTTCCACACTCTCTGGAACCTTATGACCTGAACACCAGTTTCTCTCAGGACTTGCATGTGAGTCCCTATGCATTGGCAACATTTAGTTTCAGGTCATAACTCTTCTAAATGCCCTATTAATCAGGGCAAACCTCTCCATGTCTCAAGATATGACATCCCCAAATTTCTTGTTCAGTTTTACTTCCCTAGCACTTCTTACATAGTGACTGACTAAAGAAATGAATTATTTGTTTCTCAAAAATTTCATTTCTTCCTTCTCCACTCATTTCTTACACTCATGTCTTTCCCTTAGACCATCATCCTCCCTCCACTACTCCAGTATGAATCCTATCCATACTTCCAAGAGTAGTTTATATTTTACCCCCTCACAAAATTTCCTTTCACCAACCCAGTCTGAATCAATCACTCTATCTATACTATGACAGTGTTGATTCACTGGACACTCATGTGTCATTTTTAATCAATAACACATCAATCTTATCTGGCTAACTAGAAGGACAGGGGTCAATGTTTTATGCTTTGTTAATATTCCCAAAACTTCACACACAATGTAGGGATTCTGATAAATAGCCACTGAGTGAGGTATTTGTAAAGCAGGGAAACCTGAAGTTTCAGTCCTCTATACTCCTGACTGTCCTTAATTTCTCTCACTGGCCTCTTATTTCTAAAATAAGGATAGCATTATATGAAATTTAAGGGGTATTATGAAAAGGAATATAAGGAGGATACTTTAAAAATATCTACTGATATACTTCCCTTTTTGGTTTCTTTCCTAGCAATTCTTAACCATTTTCTGCCCCAGTTAGGAGAGGGCAAATCCACCTAAGAAAATAGAAGGATTTGAATGAAAGAAGTCCTAATGAGATAAGAGGAGAAAGAATAAAGCCCTTTTGACCAAGAAAGGAACCAAATAGAGAGAGAAAGGGAAAGAGGTTATTCACGAGTGTCGTCCCATCTCCTGCTTTGTTCCCAAAGTATGCTCAGCACCAGAGCCAAATCTAAGGAAAAGTGGTAGGAAGAGCCCAAAAATACCAGAGAAACCAAAAGCAGGTTTGTGCCATCATTCCCATTTGGGACTCTAGAATGAGACCACCTTGAAGAAGCTGAGCATTAACATAAAGCAAATGCTGTGTTCTGGCCTACGTCAGGTATGTAGAGGATGCAGAACTCCCACCAGATCCCAGAGAAGACGTGAAGAGTAACTGAAGGTTCTAGCTGGTGAGCTCACTAATAAGATTATTGCAAGAAGACAACAAGGGATTCTGTAATAGCACATTTACAGGAGAGACCATCTAAGAAAATGAGCAAATTAGAGTCTCAGCCAGAATCAAGGAAACTACTGCCAGTAAGTCCTGAAGACAAGAAAGGGGCCAGCATTGCGTCGTGACCGTGCCAATGAAAAAATCAAGAATTGCACCAGACATGGACCATCATGAGTGGATGAAAGAGAGCAATCACCCGGACTCTGTTCTCCAGAGACCATTAAGATAAACACCTCCATGGAAGAACAACAAATGTGCACGGGGCTCTCATTTAACACCATGTGGGAATGGGTTCTTCCCCGTTTCCCAAGACAAGAACAGAAAAGACTTGGGAGTATTTGTCAATCTCCTCTAAAAAATTAGCTTTGCCAGGGAACAATGGAATTACTTTAATTGACAAATTAAATATTCCTCTCCCTTTGTGAGATGAAGGGCTTGAGGGCAAATGAGAACAGTTCTAACATAAAGAAAGATAGATGGTTTTCTTCACACGTTTGAGTTATGGTATTCCATTCTTGACATATATCTCCCTTCACAATAAATTTACAATGAATATTTTGTATTAACTTAAGAAAGCAACTTATGCTACAGAACTAAGGATACTGCATCATGAGATGTGCTTTAATAACTTATTTTCCTGATTGCCTTAAAGTAGGTTAAGAAAAAACCTTCCCCAAGTAAGAAAAGAAGAAAAATCATTATGACATGAGACTTAACTGAAATTCTGCCCTATTAGATTTTGCTAAGAAGAGAGAAGTGCCAGACGAGGGGATTTCAGGGATGAGTTATTATATTTGCAAATTGGTATAATGAAAATTACCTAGGCAGTACCATGAATTTAAATGAACTGTGTGATTTTTTTTCTTAAGTTTTAATATAAAGTAATTGTTCATTTCTTCCAAGAAATAGTTAAGGTTGCTAATTCTTTTGCATAAATCAATGTGTTCTGAACAATAAAGCTATTAGCTCAGTAAAGTCTATAAAATGTAGCTACGTAGCTGTTTCCAGGGCTTTATTCCAGGGGCTAAACAGCAGTTTCTATTTCTAGTCAACTACTGTCTTTATCAAATTACTTCCTTGACTCAGTGACAGCTTTTTAAGACATCTTCTAAATCTTTAATTTCTCATCTTTGTTCTTTAAGAATGTGGTTTTTAAAGTATTAGGATTAACTACTGTTATATTTTTGAGGGTTTCTAATAATATTAAAAACAATTATGCATGTGTAAAACTAACTGTACAAAACATATTGACTTTGTTATTCATCATAGAAACATGTACGGTCTTACTAATTTCATAAGATTTTATCGTATTCCATAGTTATCTAAAGTGTTAAGTTCTAATATAAGCAAACAAAAGTATTTTAGTCCAATGACAAATAATTTGTTTTTAACTTTGTGTTCTTAGTTATGTAGCCTTTCCAAAAAGAGATCCAAAGAAACAAATATAAGAAAGCACAATCAAAGCAAAAGCTTCTACTGAGAATGGGGGTTAACAGCCTCACAATTTTAGATTATTATGCTAAATATACCTTATTAGATATAAGATGGTAATGTTAATGGATGTTCACCCCTTGGCTTTCTCTGTGCAACAAAATTACAAAATGTGTTCTTAATGAATAAAGCACGCTGGTTATGTTTATCTGACATCTACTTGAAATGAAAATGGCTTAAAATATTATGTGGAAAATTTTAACTGATAATCCAAAGACAGTTCCATCAAAAAGATATTTCATATCTAATTAAAGTACATTGTTGCTTATTCTTATTGTAACTCTTTAAAAAGTTAACACATTTCTCATTATGAATTCGGATGCCACAATAATTTAATGTCCTATAAAATTTAAACCAGATTTGTTTTCTGTTCTATATATAAGCAAAATGAGTTAGATGACCTCCACGATTCCCAAGATTATCTGCTGTTTTACCCAAAATTTTTATACTAGAATTCAGTCAGAAGGCATACCATTTATCTCAAAAATTTCTTAAAGTTCAGGGCAGTTGTGGGAGACACACAGATTGTATAAGCTCAGAGTAACCTGAGACTTGAACTGTCCCTCTGGTATTTTCCCATTCTAAATATGCAGGCTTAATAACCCCCTTTGGTTTCTGAATTGGTTGAGGATGGTCTGAGAATTGATTTAATTTCTACCCTCAAGTATAGCCTCAGAGCAGTTCCTTAGGGAGAGAGCTCAGTCCGAACCCAGACCCCAGAACATTCTGATCCACCTCCAAATCTGTCTAGGAATCCCAAAGACGAAGGAAGTTAGCAACTGCAGCAGGTATGACTAATTATTTTTAACAATTTAAGAAGGGGTATATGTGTGTATACACATACACATACACAAATGCTTACAACTTATGATAAGTTGTCCACTCTGAGTATTCAATTTTTTATCTGTAGAATGAAAGGAACACACTAATGATCTTTAAAGCCTTTGCCAGTTCAAAAATTCTATGATTCTTCAAATTAAATCCCTTTCTCCCCACTTCCCTTCAAAATGAGGTTAAGACATAAAATTTTTTGGTAAGAAGAAAGTACTGAAAATTTGCATGGAAAGCTAAAAATCTAAAAGACGTATTATAAAAAAATAAAGTTTATATTAGGCAAAAAGTTTAAAGAATTAAATAACGCTAGTGGTTAAAATGAAAAAAAAAATCAATGTGAACCTGGGGCCTTAAGGACAATTTTTTTTCCACATTTCTGTCATTAGAAGTAAGCCAACTCAAAATGTTTGCTCATGAACACTCGTGCACGCCTCCTTGCAGCAAAAAGACAAAGAAACTTGGAAGATAACCAATTCCAAGTAAACTCTCATGAAGGAAATGCAATGCCTTGTTGTGGCTAAAAAGGAGGAACATTTTCAAAACATATGTGATATTGGGGGACTAGAGAGACATCTTACAGGAACTCTCATTGGCTAACCTGCAACCATTCAAGTATCCAAAAGTGAAGAATAGTCAATGGAAACAAATTGACTGATTAAATGTCCATTATGTTATTTTTTTAAAGAAAATTAACATAAGGCTACACAAGAAAAGTGATCCTAACAGAATAGAATCACTTTGTATTAATTGTAATACTCAGCAATATATTAATATATGTGAGTATTCTGTTTATTAAATATATAACATATGCAGATGTACTGTCCTCAACCTGTATAAACAGGGTTGATACAAGGAATTGGAGTAAGTCAAAGTGTCCCATTAATGGCAGAAACTACTCCAAGAGCAAGAAAGAATCACCACTATTGGGCATTTCCAATAATAAGGTGTAATTCATTTAATAAGTCTGACAAGAATTTTGGCAATGTTTGTGCCTTTTGCCTGATCTTTAAGGTATTCAAATATGACGTTTAAGCTCTTAATTTTAGTAAAGAAAATTTTATTAAATAGTTCTCTAATCCATGTTTTTTGTCTCTGTAAAATTTTAACTTGATAAAGGTATAAGTTTTAATGTATATATAATGTCTAAAAGTTTAGAGGGGTATAGTCCAATATGATACCCACTAGCTACATGTGCTATTTAAAAATAAAGATATTAAAATTAAATACAATTAAAAATTCAGTTTGTTCAATCACACTAGCCACATTGAAAGTGCTCAGTAGCTATAGGGCTGACAGCTAGCATATCTGAGAGCACAGATATGGAAGCTGTATTATCTTATTTTTAGATGTGTTAGTTAGGATATGGGCTGACCAACTGTATTTATATAAGAAGCTCAAAAATAACTGGTTCACTCAGCTCACTCAAGAAGGAAGTTCCTTCCTTTCTTATCAACAGTCTAGAACTGGTGGGTGGTCGGTCCTAGCATAGGATTAGTAGGTAGAAAGGAAAGTTTAGCCCATGAGGTCTCCAAGAACCCAAGTCCCTCTTTCCTATTTTGTTGTCCCTTGGGGTGCTACCCTATTCAGCAGGACTGGAACTGTCCCTGCAACGTCTCATCTGCATGTTCCAGCATGTCAGAAGAGGAAGAAGAGAAAATGAAGGGCAAGAACTTCCCTTCCAGAAAATATAACAGAATGTTGCACACATTACTTCCACTCACACCGTAGCCCCCACCTGGTTGTTATGGAGGCTGGGAAAGGTGGTCAAGTTGTGTGGCTGTATGTCCATCTACAACTTGGGCCAGGGCGGTGTTATTTCTAAAAAAGATAGAAGAATGTTTACTGGAGAACCACTCTTCCACAAGGGAATACTGTTTAATGGATTTATGGATGGGAAAGTGGAGATTAAACATTTAAACAGTAGGAGATGTTCTCTTCACTCAACAGTTTGTGGAAAGTAAAACTCCAATCAATACCCATTCCACTGGTTAGATAAATTCTACTACTAATACATTTTGCTCTGGATGAAGTAATGTAAACCAGTAACAGAAAACTTACAGTTTCATTTAAAAACTCAGTAAAAAGAAAGTTTTACTGTCTTGGCTATTATAAAACAAATATTAGCATTCACTTTTAACTCAACTTTTTAATAGGGAAAAAATTCTTTAAAGAATGGTGCTACCCATAAAATCTGTAAAATAATGTACTCAAGTCAACACTGCATAATTATTAGGTCATACATAGAACACTCCAGCCAAAAATAATAGTTAAACTACATATATAAATAAATTTGACAATATGACAGGCATGTTTTTATAGATTAAGCTTAAGTTACACAGTAAAGGTTTCTAATATTTGATTTTGTGCATGAAGAACTAAAAAAGGACATTATTATTAAAAGACGCTAAAATAGGGCGCCTGGGTGGCTCAGTGGGTTAAAGCCTCTGCTTTCGGCCCAGGTCATGATCTCAGGGTCCTGGGATCGAGGCCCGCATCGGGCTCTCTGCTTGGCAGGGAGCCTGCTTCCCCCTCTCTCTCTCTGCCTGCCTCTCTGCCTCCTTGTGATCTCTCTCCCGCTGTGAAATAAAAAAAAAAAAAAAAAAAGACGCTAAAATAAAATTCATTCTTCCTTAATAAAAGATGATTTGTTATTGAGCTTCAATCCTAATCATTTTAATCTGTCAATGAAAGTGGTATTATATAATAGTGGTTTATATACTTACTATAAACTTGTGAAAAATTGCTTCTTAAAATCATATATATTGTATTTTAAATATTTAAATTATATATTTTAGAGAATAGAAATTAGCAAAGGACAATAAAAATCACAGTATCACAACCATCTTTTAGCAACTGCATCTAAAAATTAAAAATCATGCTTCATAATTGTTGACAGTAATCTTTTCTAATATGTTTTTTTGCTCAGATGAAAATGAAGAACTTTACTTACAAGTCTTTTTTAAAAATAAGAAAAAAATTCAACTGTTGGTTGAAAACATTTTCAAAAACCAAAATTGATTAATTTTCCATCAATAATAAAAGTTTCTCAGAGCAATGATTCCCATGCGGTACTAAATTATATTGATCAGAGACCCCTAGTACTGGCAAGTCAATGTTCATATTAGTCGACAGTTAGTCAACAAGACAATTGTGTACATTTTATTACTTATTAAAAGGACCTTAAATGTTAAATGCACTATTTGTAAAGCAAATGAATTCTATTTTAATTTCTTCATCATTGGATTTAAGCAGGCAGTTTGAGAAATCAGTTTCAACAGCAATCAAAATATTTTCCCCTCTTACTTCCTCTTATCAACATCGAAGAGGAAAGAGTGCAATATGAGGGTAGCATCCTCTCATGTCGCTTTCTTCATTGTCTATTATTAGTTTTTGAATATTTTCCCTTCTGATCCATATGGCCCATTTACATGCACATTTCTAATCTGTTAGGATTAACACCAAAAATTTCCAACCCATTCAAAATATAACATAAAGCAAGGGAGAGTGACATCTTATGATTATGTGTCTGTCCTATGGCTTATTTAAGAAAAAGAAAATATTTCGCTCCTTATTCCACAATATGCGTCATCAGACATCATGCAAAATTCTTATAGCATAGAATACTTTAAAAAGCTAGATCCAGTAGGGGGGATGGGAAGCAGAAAATAAAGAAAAAAAAATCTCTATAACTACACAAAAGAACGGACAAGAAATTGAAAGCAATCCTCAGAGGCCAGAAATGACAGGCAGAATCCAGAGAGAGAACAAAATGCTTATGCTGGTACCTGTCATGGGAACATCTACTGATCCCGAGAGGCCTACAGCTTCATGCTTACCAGGCTATGTGACTAAAGAACAGGGATAAACCTAGGGACTAAGCCAAGTGGGAAGTTGGATTAGACTCTCATAAAAAAAAAATAATAAATCCCTGAGAGCTGACATCTTAGTGAAAGGATGAACTGAAATTTCTAAAAGACTCTATACTGCACAAGGAGAAGATAAAGATACTTGCCTATTTTATTTCTGTTAGCTCTGGGATGAGAAGGAATGATCATCTCTTCTGAAAATTCTTAACCAGAAGCCTAATCTCAATTGGAATGGTGCTGAAATCATATTACTTGCTTCTGAGGCTCCCCAGAAGTCTTAGGCAATAATTTAAAATAGTCATGAATTAGTAGTATGCCTTGACACCAAGGAGAGGCAAACTCAAGGACTCTGAAAGAAAACACCTTAAATCCAAAATTTGAAAGATTTTTCACAGATAAACTCCCATGGAACATGAACTCACAGTCAAAAAACTGAAAACACACAGGGAATCAACCCATTATAAGCAAAAATCAGTAGAAATAACAAATAAAATCAGATCCACTTAGATGGCGGATATTAGAATTATCAAGTAAAGATTTACATATACATGTTTATTTAAAGATTTAAGAAAACTGACATGAGCATATATCTAAAAGGGATTTAAAATTTTAAAACTTCTAGAAATCAATATAGAAGACAATTTAGCTTTAGGAAAAAAAGAGGAAGAAGAAAAAGAAAGAAACATAAATGGCCAATGAGCACATCAAAAGGTGTTCACTCGGCGAAGTAAAAAGTAAAATCAGAGAAAAACTACTTTACATATCAAGATACATTTTCAAAAGTCTGACGATGTCAAATTTGGCAAGTATGTAGAGCAAGGGGAATCTTAATCTCATATATAACTAGTAAGGGAAAAAACTAATATACTTTGGAAAACTCTGGCATTATCTATTACAATGGAAAATACCCCTGACCCAATGTAATTCCACTAATGTATGACTACTCAAAAAAAGCCCATGTATACTTGTAGCTATACAATAATGGTTATAGCAGCATTTTTCAAAATACAAAAACAAAACAAAACAAAAAATCCACTAGAGACTAAACGCCCATCTGAAGCTGACCAATGGAATGAACAAACTACAACTAGATGAAAGAACACAGATGAATCTCATGACATAGGCAAAAAACAAAAAATATGTGCAGTATATATAAAGTCCCAAACAAGCAAAACTAAACTATATTATTTAAGGATGCATTTATAAGTGAAAAACCATAAAGAATAATAAGGAAATGGTTAAAATTCAGGATAGTAGTTATCTTTGGGGGTAGAAAAATCATGATGAAGAGAAGCAAATGGTATGCTTTGGAGTGTTGTCAATGTTCTTAACCAGGGTGGTGGTTATATGAAAGAATTTCTTAAGCTGTACATACAGTATTATTTTGCTAAAATATTTATATGGCAAAACAAATTTATAAGTTAATATAGAAACAGCAATTTAAAACTGAGAGATTTTGCAGAGATCATTGTTATTCACTGATCATTCTATGGGTTCCTTTACATTTTCCAGGCTCCTGTGAAATTTGGTTGTAGACAATGTGACTATTTCTGGCTAATGGGCTATTAGCAGAACTCATACATGTCCCTTCCTGTCTGAAGCACTTAAAAATAGACCTACATTCTCCATACTCTCTCTTCCTTTGCTGTGGCAAGCCTTGAATTCCCATTTTGAGATAGTAAAGCCACAAAACGTAAGCAAATTGGATTCCTGCATCCCAGTGTAGAAGGGAGCTGCTCCACAGAAACAATGGACCCTCAGAGCAATGTGCATGAATGGGAAATTAAAGTTCATATTTAAAGCTATTAAGAGTTGAGGATTTAAATGTTTCTGCAGCATAACCTAGCCTAAGTGGCCAACACGAAAGAATTCAGAGCAAATAAGATAAAAATAGGACTAAACATATTAAACAATATGCTCCCCCCAAATTTTTTTCATGGAAAATGTGAAATAGAGGTAAAGTGACATGGAGAATAAAATGAGAATTACAGCTCCAGAAAATTTTCCACAGAGAAGGGAAGAGGTAAAACTCATAGCAATATTGGCTCTGGATCTTTCCAAATTACTTAAAGAGAACATTCCTCAAATTCAAGAAACCCTATCATGTCAAGCTGAAGAAAAAGAAATCACACCTAGACATGTCCTTTGGAACTACTTAACATCAAAGACAAAAAAGAGATATAAAAAGTAGCCAAAGAGCTAAAATCAAAACACAAGAAACAGCAAGCGTTGTCCCTCTTATGCTGTTTTTACCACTGGAGAAGAAGGAACCCTCGTGCACTATTGGTAGGAATGTATATTGGTGCAGCCACTGCGGTAAACAGTATGGAGGTTCCTCAAAAAATTAAATATAAAAATACTATATGATCCAGTAATTCCACTACTGGGTATTTACTCAAGGGAAATAAAAACACTAATTCCAAAAGATATATGCACCGCTATGTTTGTTGCAGCATTATTTACAATAGCTAAGACATACAAGCAACCCAAGTGTCCATTTATAGATAAATGGATAAAGAAGACACACACACACACACACACACACACACACACACACACACACACACACAGAGAGAGGACTATTACTCAGCCATAAAAAAGAATACAATCTTGCCATTTGTGACAACATGGATGGACCCAGAGAGTATTATCCTAAATAAAATAAGTCAGACAGAGAAAGACAAAAACCATATGATTTCACCTACTTGTGGAATCTAAAAAACAAAACAACTGAATAGGCAAACACACAAAAAGCAGAAACAGACCCATACAGAGAACAAACTGATGGTTGCCAGAGGGGAAGGGAGTGGTGGAATTGCCAAAATGGGCGAAGGGGAGTGGAAGTTACAGGCTTTCATTTATGGGATGAGTAAGTCTCCGGAACAAAAGACACATCTTAGAGAATATAGTCAATGGTATTATAGTAGTATAGTACCATGACAGACAGTAGCTATATGTGCATTGAGCAAAACATAAAATACAGACCTATCCAATCACTATATCGTACACCTGAAGTTAATGTAACATTGTGTCAACTATACTTCAACTTTTTTTTTAAAAAGTAGCCAAAAAGTCATACTACCCATAAAAGAACAATAATTTAGTCTGTCATCTGACTTCTCTAAGGTACAATGACATCCAAAAAACAGTAAAATAATATCTTCAAAATACTAAGAGAAACTAATTGCCAAAGTATAATTCTATACTCAGTGAAACTACCATCAAGACCAAGGATAGAGTAAGAAATTTTCAGACTTTCAAAAATAGAGACTTTATTGCGAAAATATTTTTAGTAGGCCTTCAATCTGTCACAGGTGGGCCTGCTAAAGGAAATAACCTGGCAAGGTCTTCAAAATATCAGTCACCTTTCTAGACCAACAATCCCATTTCTAGGAAATGTACATCTTGGTAGATGGTTAAAGCCAAACTCTGGACCCATCTTTGACCCCCTTTCTCATCTCACATGCCATATTCAATCATCTGGAAATTCTTCTGTTTCCACCATCAGAATATTTACAGAAGTGGCCATTTCCCACCATCTTCATTGACCCTACTCTCAAGTGAACCATGTTATATATCATCTGAATTACGGCAATGGCCTCTAATCTTCCCAATTTACCTTAAGCTCCCAAGAGACCATTGCCACCACGGCAGCCCCACCACTCTTTGTAAAACTTAGTCAATCAGGTCCCTCCTATTCACAAAACCCTCCAGTGGCCCCCCATTGTACTCAGAGTAAACACCAAAATGTACATAATGGCCTAATGTGAACTGGTTGCACTACTCTTTAAACCTCTTTTACTACTAATTTCCATGTTGCTCATCTGGCCACACTGTGGTCCCTGCTGTTTCTCACACATACCAACCACATTCTCCCCCCTATGCTTCAGGCAGACTGGTACCTCCAGCTGGAATATTCCTCCCCCAGACAACCACATGGCTAAATCTATCACTTCCTTACTCTTGGTTTAAATGCTACCCTCTCAAGGAAACCCACCGAGACCACCCAATATGAAATTGCAAACCCTCACCTACTGCTCCAAATACTTTTTACCCTGCTCTTTCTTTTCCATAGCACTTACCATCTTGAAAACACTGTATAATTTACCTTTTTATTTTTTTATCTATTGTTTATTATCTCCTCCACCAGAATGTAATCTTAGTTTGTTTCAAGCAGACCCTGAAATAAAAACGTGAATGCAAGTAGTTCCTTTGAAAGGCATTGCCAGAAAGCACAGCGAGGGGTTGGGAAGTGAGAGGAAACAGAAGAAAGTTAATATAGTGTGCGATACTGATCGCACACTAGAGAAGCAGGTGCCATCCTACTGAGGACCCTCAGAAAGACTGAGTGGGTGTGCTTCAGAATCATTTCATACTTCTCTGGTTGAGGATCACTCCTGGGCATTAGCCCTACAGCGTTTCTGGATTACTCACATGACCAAGCTTGCTTCTGTAGCTAGAGAAAATCCTCTGGCAGAAAGATGTAGAAAGACATGAGCATATATGGACACTGCCTCTGATACCTCAAACATAAAGAGATATGGGCAGGTAGCAACAGCTTCACTACCATAGAGACTTTTGTCTGTCTGTGTATTTGTTTTAAGCGATATATCCCGAAGGTCTAGAAAAGACCCTGGCACATAGTGGACACACGCAAAAAAAATCTATGTTGAATGTTGATGAAAAAAGGGCCAAAAAGAAATTTCATGAATTTAGAAAATACTTATAACTAAAGAGAGAAAATCCCACATATCATAACTTGTGGGATACAGCTAAAATGGTACTTCAAAATAAATGAATAGCCAGAAATACTAGTATTACTAAAAAAGAAAAGCTAAAACTTAATAACCTAGGCATTCATTTAAGTCCTTAGAAAGGGAACAATAAGGGCGCCTGGGTGGCTCAGTGGGTTAAAGCCGCTGCCTTCGGCTCAGGTCATGATCCCAGGGTCCTGGGATCGAGGCCCACGTCAGGCTCTCTCCTCAGCGGGGAGCCTGCTTCCTCCTCTCTCCTCTCTCTCTGCCTGCCTCTCTGCCTACTTGTAATCTCTCTCTCTGTGTCAAATGAATAAATAAAATCTTTTTAAAAAATAAATAAATAAAGGGAACAATAAGTTCAAAGAAATCCAAATAAAGAAGTGAAAGATAACAACAAAATTTAAATAGACAAGAAAAGTATGAAGAAAATGAAATAAGCCGAAAGTTGGTTTTTAAAAAAGAATACTAAACTGATATTAGCAATATTCTTCAAGAAAAAAAGAAAGAAAATATACAAACTAAAATGTGATTAAAATAAGAACACAACTGTAGATAGAGAATGAAAAGAACAAAATGAATTTAAACTGTAACTATACATCCTCCTATAAAGAAAATATCAGACCTGGACAGCTTTACAGGCAAGTTTCTACCAAATGCTCAAAGAACAAACCATCCCAATTTTGTGCAAACTTTTCCATAGATGATCACAAAAGAGGTGATGGGAGGGATTAAAGAGGCTACTTAATTAGCTATCGCTGCAGTAATGTTCAGTATTTTAGAAGTGATTGTGTGATGCTGGTACAGAAAGAGAAATATAAATCTACAGAACTGAGCAGAGTCCATAAAGAAGTATGCATCCATACAAACATCGTATGTGATGGAGACAGAGAACTGGAAGGACCATGCAGTAAATTGTGCTGCAGCAAATGGCTTTTCATATGAGGGGGGAAAGTGAAATTGAAGGATGTAAATAAAAAGAGAAAAAAATGAAAACATTTTAGAAAAAAATACATAGGCGAATTTCTTTATGAACTCCTGAAAAGGAAGACAAAGAAGCACAGATCCTGAAGGAAAGACTGATAAATTCAACTACTTAAAAAATTAAAAACTGGGAGAAGTCATCCGCAAAGCACATAATCCACAAAAGAGATTTAAAAGAAAACCTATCAATAATAAGAAAAAGGAAAATCTATTAGGAAAATGGGCAAAAGGCAGACACTTCACAGAAGCAGAAACTCAAATCTAAAATATGAAAAGGCAATCTATTCTCATTAGTAATTGGAAGAATGTAAATCAGACTGGGAGATTTCATTTTAAATGTACCAAACTGACAAAAACTAAATAACCAAGCAATAAGAAGTTCTGACACAAAGAAACTTTTTACACACTCCGTGTGAGAGTATAAATTAATATGACTACTTCAGAAAATAATTTGTCATTATCCAGCAAAGTGTAAATCCACATATCCTATGACCCATCAATTTCTACTCCAAAGATTACAGTCTACAGAAAATTTTGTATCTATTTACCAGGAGACATGTATAAACATATTTGGGGGGTGCTTGGGTGGCTCGGTCAGTTAAGTGACCAACTCTTGGCTCAGGTCATGATCTCAGGGTTGTGAGATCAAGCCCTGCATTGAACTCCATGTTGGGTGTGGAGACTGCTTAAGATTCTCTTTCTCCCTCTTCCTTTGCCTCTCCCTCTCTGTTCTTGCTCTCTCCAAGAAAGGAAGGAAGGAAGGAAGGAAGGAAGGAAGGAAGGAAGGAAGGAAGGAGAGAGAGAGAGAGAGAGAGAGAGAGAGAGAGAGAGAGAGAAAGAGAAAGAAAGAAAAGAAAGAAAGAAAGAAAGAAAGAAAGAAAGAAAGAAAGAAAGAAAGAAAGGAAGGAAGGAAGAAAGAAAAAGAGAAAAGAAAAGAAAGAAGGCCATATTTGGAACATCATTGTTTTCCCCAGCAAAGAGAAACTAGAAATAACTTAATTTTTTACCAAGAGGAGAAATGAATGAACTATAGCTACACGCATCAACATTATAATACAAACAGGGTACAAAGCAAGTTGCAGAATATATACAATATGTTTCCTTTTATACAAATGTCAAAAACATGGGAATCTAAACAATATATTAGAACATAAAAGGGGAGGCTATAAAGAAATGTAAGGAAATGCTAATCACAAAATTCAAGATTGTAGTCACCCCTGAAAATGGAGGAGGAAGAAGGATATAATTGGAAAGAGGCACACTGGACACTTCATAGGTACTGGAATTTATATATACACATTACTACTTTATTATTAATTTTTAAAAATCCCTACCTCACAAGTAATTTCAACATAGCAATACACAAAACAGCAGTTATGATCTTGGCACTGGTCCAACATCACATGCAATTGCCAAACTGCAACAAATGAAGGAACAAGGGGGAAACAAAAGCCCTGTGTTCCCACAGTTCTCATTACATAGTGTGGGCTCAGCCTTCTCAACTCATCACTGGTAGTAGCTCCATAAAGTTCTGGGTGTTATTATACATGGAATATATTTAATACATTGGCAATGGCTCTCCTGGCTGGACTCCTCCTGACCATAATGCTCAAAATAATTGGATCCCACAACAGCATCCTACAGATTTCTCTTAACCAGATGTATTCTCTGTAGGGATGCAATATATTACACAGACACATCAAAATATATTTATAGTTTTTACCCCATATTTGAATTCAAATTTAAGTCTATTTTGAATAATACATCAATTAAGTTAAATCTATTTTTTTAAACTCGTATCAGAAGTTATTAAGAACAATTGCTACATCAGATCCCAGCGGGCTGCGTGCATGGCTGCATTTGAATGGCTCAGAGTGGGGCTGAGTGCGGAGGCGAGGAATGTTCTGGGCTGCCGGGCACAGGTGATTAGTGCCGGGTCTGGGCTGAGGCGCCATGAGGTGCCATGAGGTGCCCATATTTAAGAGACTATGGCATCTGAAGCCCACAATGTTAAAAAAAAAAAAACAAAAAAAAACAAAAAACAGAAAAACCCGAGCCTTTTGTAATAACATTGAGGATCATTCCACTAATCTTCCTAGAAAAGGGATCTCTAATTTTACTAATAAGAACATGAAGGAGGTTAAGAAAGCTCCCAAACAGTTGGTTGCTTACATAAATAGAACAGTTGGACAAGCTATGAAAAACCCAGATAAACTACGTCAGGGGATCTATCGCAGAAAGAAAGTGCATCACCCTTTTCCAAATCCTGGTTACAGAAAAAAACAGTCCCCTGGAAGTGGGGGCTGTGACATGGCAAATAAAGAAAATGAACTGGCTTGTGCAGGCCACCTGCCTAAGAACTGAAAAGTTACACCATGATAGTCAAACATATTTAGTTAACTCCAGTGATTCTGGCTCTTCACAGACAGAAAGCCCATCATCAAAATACAGTGGGCTTTTTTCTGAGGTTTCTCAGGACCATGAAACAATGGCACAGGTTTTGTTCAGCAGGAATTTGAGACTGAATGTAGCTTTAACATTCTGGAGAAAGAGGAGTAGAAGTGAAATTGTAGCTTATTTGGTGAGGATAGAAGACCTTGGAGACCTTGTTGTAAATTGCCTTCCTATGCTCACCAATAGTTTACAGGAAGAAAAGCAATACATCTCACTTGGCTGCTGTGTAGATTCGTTGCCTCTAATAAAGTCCCTACTTAAAAGCAAATTCGAAGAATATATAATAGTTGGTTTAAGCCAGTTTCAAGCAGTCATAAAAAAGGTGGCGATCAGAACTATCATCCAAAATGGAAACTATTCACAATGGAAATATTCATATTTTAAAACAACAATTAATTGGAATAGGAACAATTATGGGAACAGAAAAACCATCTTACTTTGGTTCCAGGATATACTAGTAATATAGCCAAGGATGTAGATGCTTATTTATTACAGTTGCATTGAGAGACTTTAGCTACTAAAGAGTGTTTGATTATTCAAAATGTCCCCAGACTCAGATTTAAAAAAAAAATCTCATCTGAGAACTGTGAACAGTGGAAGAAATCAAATTTTTTTTCTTTAAAAAGTGACATATGAAACCACTAATGAAACCCTAACAATCTACTTCATGCTGAAGTGGAAAAATATTCAAAAGGAGCAGCTTCAACTTCAATGAGGTGAAAGTACACAATGAAGACTGCTCCCCTTTGCTGCATTTGGGATTTATATGATTATTTGGTAACACTGTTTAAGAACTACTGGGTCTTAATGCAATCCTGCATAAGAATATAATTTATACCATGTCAAAAAGAAGACAGGACTTATTACTAGGAATCACAAAGACCAATCATCATGACTCTTTTGAAGACTGTGTTTTAGAAGAAAACACTTAAATGTGTGCAGCTAGTTTCTTATTTTGAAAAGACTTTGCAAGTTTAAACTACCCTAGCAAATAATCAATACTAAAAATTTGTCCACACTGAGATACTGTGTGTACAAAATGCCTTAATTATTAATAAGCTAATGTGTATGATACCAATACCTGTTTAAAAAAAGTAAAACCAACCATGATCCTGGCATGATAAAATCATGTAACTAAATCAGGGGTTTCCGCTCCTGTAGAATGTTGCTGTTAAAACTTATTCCATACCATTTTTAAAACTTGAGAATATTTTTAGGATCTCTGATTTTTTTTGCCAGAATCACTGTGAAACGTATGCATGTGCTATTCCTATATAAAAGAAAAAGGTGAATATGTATTTGTATGAATGCTTAACTGGAAATGTCCATGGAGTTGGCTAATTTATATTCACTTTTTATTGTACATAGATTCCTAATATTTTCAGTTCTGTATCATTTAAGTTTTCTTCATTTGAGTAAATTCACTAAATATTTCTAAAAAAAATTGCTACATCAAAGTCTGGCTGTAGGATGCAGCTGGCCGGTTCTCACATTATTATAGAATAAAAAGGCATTAGTTCTGTCAGTGTCTTTTAAAGTTAAGTTTAGCAGTTACTTATAGAGCTAAGTATTCATCTACCCTACGACAGCAGTTTCACATGTACATACTTACTTAAGACAAATGAAAAATTATGCCCACAAAAAAATATGTGCATATGTCCACAAAAAGTCTTGTTCAAACAGCTCTTTACATAATAACCCAAAACTAAAAGCAATCCAAATGTCCATCAACAGGAGACTAGATAAACAAATGGTGGTATATTTATAAAAATGAAATACTATTCAAATTTTTTACTTCATTTGTTTGTTTATGTATTTATTTATTTTTAGAGAGAGAGAGAGAGCATGCAGCACGGGCAGAGGGGGAGAGAGAGAAAGAGAGAGAATCTTAAGCAACACAAGGCTCTATCTATCTCACAGCCCTGAGCTGAAATCAAGAGTCAGATACTCAACCAACTGAGCCACCCGGGCTCCCCTCAAATTTTTTTAAATTAGTTACTGATGTACACAAAAATATGAATGAATCTTCAAACTTTGTATTTAGCAAAAGAAGACAGATACAGATTATATATTATATAATTCCATTTATATGAATTTCAAAAGAATTTGAATTGAATCTATAGTGCTTGTAATCAAGCAGTGGTTGCCTATGGGTATGGGAATTGACTGGAAATGAGCACAAGGGAATTTTCTGGAGTGACAGAAATACTTATCGCCTCAATTGTCATGTGGTCACATGGGGTATACATTTATCAGAAGTCAACAAATCACACATGGAAGGTCTGTTCATTTCTCCATATTTAAATTTTACTTCAAAAGGACATTAAGCTTTGAATGTTACATATTAAATGTAAAAGAAATGAAATATTTTATTCTGGTAAATGAACGTCTTTTAGCCTCTAATCTCAAATGAAAAAATTTTTCTGCTGTATTTGGCTCATTACAAAGGTATTTTTCAGGCAGCCTTTTAAGAGAGAAGGTACCGGGGGAAATTATGTATTGATGCACTATGGCTTATTTGAAAAGGCATACAACAGTCTTGTAAATTCATTAAAATTTATAGTAAATAATAGATTCAAGAGTGTTTCATTGTTGGCATAAATTACTGGAAATGATCTGCTGTCATCAAAGTTCTCACCTAGTCATGAAACGGAAATGCATAAGCAAACTATATACATGTTTACTCAATAGTGAAAGCTAAAAGGAACACAGAAGAAAATCAGCATAAGAGAGAAGAAACTCAGAAAGCCTAAAACCTTTAGTTTTATAGAGTAGTTGAAAGAACTGTTCTCCAAGTCAAAAATAGCTGGTAAAATACAATGAAGACAATATAGTAGGTAGAATTCATTGTAAACATTCTCTTCAAGAGTTAACAAGTAGCACGGTTAAGATAAGAACAAACTCTAAAGACAAAATACAAGATACTGGGTAGGTCCACATGTGACCCTGTGTTGTATGAAGGAAGTTACTCTAAAATTAGAATCTGGCCTATTCCAAACCCTTCCCTAAGTCCAACTGTACACATAAACACACACACACACACACACACACACACACACACACACACACACACAGCTTATTAGGCCTTTCCAGAACCAGACAGGAAACATAATGACTGCCTATTGAAAAATGAAAATGGGTATAAAAGGCCCCAACTTTCTTAGCAAGAGAAATAATATTAAGCCCCACAGTATACTTTGAAACTAATACTTTACTACAGTCAAAAAGCACTTCGAATATTATTTGTTAGTGATGACTTGTACGTGCTGCTAAAGACAAGGTTGATGTTATTTTTCAAGATTCACCCCTCTGTGCCACTCTGGACATTGACAATGGATATGGAAAAGCGTATAGGCCCCATAGGAAACAATTAGGGCCAGTGGATAGAAGTTAAGGGACACCAATATCAGTGTAAGATGAGGAAGACAATTCTCACACTCAAAGTATGAGCTGCCCTAGATTGCCATGAATTCATGAGTCAAACCTAACCCATATGATACAACTTGCAGGATTGTTGTAGAGGCAAGAAGTGTAGTGGTTAGGGGCATGTTCTTTGGAGTGGCAGGGTCCTCTGTTTAAATTTGGCCAAGAAATAGAATTTACAACTCCAAATGTTATTGTTCTCATCCTTGCAGGATTCTGGTGTGGACTAAACAAGATGGTATGTGTTGAAGGTCTTACCACAATGCATGACACTGGTAAGTAGTCAGTCATGTCATGATCAGAGGGAATGAATTCCTTACTTGAAAGGGACCAGCAGGTGAGGAGATGAGGCTACCCATCTGATATCCAGGCCCATTCCAAGAATACATGAATCAGTGAAACAATGCCTTGCAGATGAAGTACATATTTTGAAAAGTGATGAGGAAGTGGTTTTTTATAGCTTATTAATAACATTTTATACATCAAAAAATAAAGACATATGGTTATTTTATTTAGAAAGAGAATTATGTGAGCACAGTCATTGTTTAACTGTAAGAATTAATCTTCTTGTGTTTAATTTACTGAAAACAGAAGTTTGCCCAACGTCATGTTGGACAGAGGTTAAATAGCTAACATATTCTGAATGAGCAGTTTTCATATAGTCAAACCTACACATCCAGTGACAAAGACCCAGTGATATGCCCAGAGGGCTAAGTGGCTTATGAAAATGACTGCAAAGAAGTGAAAGGGAGCAGAAGGGTTTCATGAGGAGCCAACCTGGCCTTGAGGACACATCTGCAGAGCTTGCTTCAGCCTCAGGAGGCTCAGTATAGCCTCTCCTGGAACACGAGGGTAAATGATTTGCCTGTTCTCGGCTTTGGGTTCTCCGTGAGGAAACTGACTTGACAAGAGCACTCCAGTTGCCTAAGGATGGATTTCATGTAACGCGGCCAATGTCGCTAGATTTTATCTTCTCCATTGTACTCTCTCTTCAAACACTCTGTGTTCCAATGCTGTTTCAATATTTCTGACTGTGTTCAGGATCAAATCTTAGCACCATCTCATTTCACTTTTATCAAGGAAGGTATAACTCCAAGCTGAATTGATATGAGGAACCTGAAGTGATAATGAGAAGAGGTGACAGAAATCACATGAGGGCGCACAGAAAATCCTGTGCCCTCACATTTAAGAGTAATAAGGAGAGAGAAATTTAAAGAATTAAATATATGGGATCAGTTCATTCATTTGCTCAATAAAGATTTGTTGGGTGTTTAAGTACTATTAAGCCAAGTACTCTTCTGTAGATAGTACATTCCGTAGAATGTAGTTTACATTCTAGGACAACAGATGATAGATAACAGATAATTAAACCACATAGAGTATAATGTAATAAGACACTCTGCGTATGGGGGGAAAAGTAGAATAGGGTGAGGGAGACTGGGACTGGGACAGTCAGATTTGGGTGGTGTTAAGAATGCCAGTCAAGGCAGAGCCCATTGAGAAGGGAGAGTTAAACAGACACTTGATCAAATTTTAGTCCTCAGTAGTAAATCTTTCACCAAATAGCCAAAAAGAGATGAAACCTGTAAGACAGGTGTTTTGTCATAAGAATTGTGGCTATAAATACATATCCATCTATATTTTTTCTCTCAATAAAACAAAGCTTTTACTGTAAGCATTTTGATCTACATGTTCTTTCATGGGTTTTATTTTTAATCTGATGTTTTCAACCTGACCTTTTATTAACGATACTTGTTATATCACAGACTGACCTAAAAATATGAAATTTTAGTATCAGTTAACATTTGATTTTTAGAAAATCTACAGTGCAGAAATAGATGACATAAACATTCAGTCTACACATTGAACTTCTACGAGATACTGTGGATCAGCAATTTGAAATACACAATGACCTCAAAGACTTTACAATCTAGTACTTTTAATTGTTGACACTTATTAAAGTGCCATATTTATTACCACTCCAGGCACTGATCCAAGTGTTTTATACATATTAACTCACCTTGCCTTCAGGACAAGACTGTAAGTTTGGTCCTATTATCAGCCCCTTATTTAGATGAGGAAACGGAGGCCTGAAGTAGTTCAGGGACTTGCTCAAGGTAACAAAGCTAGTTAGCAGAAGAGCCAGGCCCTGTAACCCTACCGTTTGCTCTCCTCCACTCCTCTAAGAGGATATGTAGAGATCAGTTTAACAAACACATTCAACATCATGATGCTGAGATCTGCCTAAAATGGGGCAGGTGTCAGCTTCTTCTTTCAAGTTCATGTGCCAATTTTCAGGGGAACCCCGCCCTTCAGCATTTTATTTAGCACTAGTCTTGCAGGAGATGTGGTAAGAGACAGAATTTCAGGCCACCTAATGCTGAAGTGAGGAACATGGCTCCGATGGCCTGGAGAACTAAAGAGCCAACTCTACCACCTCTCACCAGACCCATGTACCTCTAATGCCCTGTTTCCACCACAGGACAGTCCCCCAAGAAATACTGTGCTATGGACCATGTTTAAGTCATGAAATTACATCTTGCTGAGTAATATGACTTTCTCTCTTTGCACATTTACCGGGTTTGATTGTACTTATTAAAACTGTTTTCTTTTTTTTTTTTAAGATTTTATTTATTTATTTGACAGTGAGAGAGATTACAAGTAGGCAGAGAGGCAGCAGAGAGAGAGAGAGAGGAGGAAGCAGGCTCCCTGCTGAGCAGAGAGCCCGATGCGGGCCTTGATCCCAGGACCCTGAGATCATGACCTAAGCTGAAGGCAGAGGCTTTAACCCACTGAGCCACCCAGGCGCCCCATACTTATTAAAACTATTTTCAATTTAAATTCTCCTGGATATTATGAGTACTTTATATATTCAATTAACTATTTCATACAAAGCTAAGAAATTTCCCCCCATACCATTGTTTCAATATTTTTAATGAGAACTAGTAAAGTGGCTATAAAGTTCAAACAGCTTTAGAGGGGGGAAAAATTAGAATTTGTGTTCTAAGATTACCATATAACCATACAGACCTGCTCATCAAATAACAAACTAGTACTTTTTTATAATGGCAGAGTAGACCATAATTAAAGATTTTTAAGTCTTGGATAAAGAATTTACAGAAATAATAAATTAAAACCATTTATTAAGTTGACATTATCTTATTCCTTGTCACAATCTGCAATTTAAACTGTGTTATTGGTTGCTGCTCCATAGAAGAAAATCTCATATAAAAACAAATTCCAAGTTGCCACATTTGTCATATATATTTGTGTGTAATTCAACACTTGTCAACAGATTGATAAGAGATAAAACTGGAAGCAATATTTTTAAAATAAACTTCATAGACTTTTTTTAAGAGTGTATTACTTATGTTTTCATAGTAATATCCAATGTGTTTAGGAGTCAGACTTCACAACCTGAACCATCCAGAATATATCAATAAATTCAATAAAAGAGGCTATCCACAGATCAAACACTTTGTTCCACAGGTCAGGTGTGTACCGCAAGCAACTCTCTTAGTGGAGGAAACACAAAAGTATTAGAAGCCAGTGTACTGAGGAGGCAAAAACAACCCAAGAGAAAGAACAATAAAATAAACTTTAAAAGGCTGGTTAAAGGGGCACCTGGGCGGCTCAGTCAGTAAAGCGTTCACTCTTGATTTCAGCTCAGGTCATAATCTCTGGGTCATGATCTCTGGGTCGTGAGACAAGCTAAACCATTGTTCTTTGCTGTGATAAACCCAGAATGAATGAATCACCAGCTTGCCACCCTTTAATATCAGCAACCCTGAGATGATCCATCTGCTTAAGCATTTTTAAATGAAAATTAAAAAGCGAAAGGAACTTCTCCCCCAACCCCCATTTCCTTCCTCCAATTTCTGCAACTTAACTCCTCTATAACCCTCTTTGACAACAAAGATCTCAGATTGAATGTGCCTGAACTGCTCATCGTTCCTGCCAGAAATTACTGGACACCCAGAATGGGAACCAGACACAGAGCACCAGCAGGAGGAGCAGAGGCTCCCATGGGTCAGCCTTGGGACAGTAAGGACGGCTAAGGCCGCTTAAACCCACATCTCATGTCAGCACTCTGAAGAGGTCTGGGAGAAAGGAGGGATGAAGACAGGTTTAAGAGATTACATCCTTGTCTCAGTTTTCTATTGCTGCGTAACAAATGACCACAAAGGTGGTGGCCTGGAAAAGACACATTTATAACCTTACAGTTCCATAGGCCAGAGTCTTACACGGATCTCACCAGGCTAAAATCAAGGGTTCATGTTTCCTTCTATAAACTCTAGGATCCACTTCCTTGCCTTTCCAGCTTCTAGAGGCTGTCCATGTCCATTGGCTGATGCCCCTTCCTCCATCTTCAGAGCCAGCAAAGGCAGGTCAAATGCTTCCCACATCTCCCTCCTCCATGTGCAAGGACTCCTGTGATGAGGATGGGTCCATCTAGATGATCCACAACGCTCTCCCCATGTCAACTTCAAGTTCCATCAAACTTTATTTATTTATTTATTTTTTGCAATCACATCTGCCAAGTTCCTTCTGCCACATTATATAACATATTCACAGATTCCAGGGATTAGGATTTGGACGTCTTTGCGGGTAAGGGAAAATTTAATTCTGCCTACCACAGTGCTATAGGTAGGAGGTGACTTGGCAAAGAAGTTATCACTGTTTTCTTCCACTCTTGCTCCCCTCAGTCAGCTTTCCACAGTCAAAGCGCTAGAAAACAGTGATCACATGGTGTCTCTCTTTTACCCAGATTCCTTCAGTGGCTTCTTGATATTCTGAGTAATACCCACCCTCCTTTTCACAACCAACAAGGGTCTACACAATTTGGCCCTGGGTATTTGAAACTTTTAACACTGGTATCCTTAGTAACAGATCCATTTTTAAATCATCGCCTGGCATGTATGTGTGTGTACAGTTCCACAAACCAGTGTTCATCCTTACCATATACTCTGATACTTTAAATTCTGATCCATTCTTCACGTAATTTATTTTTAATACTGCTTGCAACCCACTAGTGAGTGACCTGTGACTCTTGGTTTGGAAAACACA
Organism: Ailurus styani; assembly: GCA_002007465.1. NCBI lineage: Eukaryota > Metazoa > Chordata > Mammalia > Carnivora > Ailuridae > Ailurus > Ailurus styani. Next base: position 4,307,926 of record LNAC01000033.1, on the reverse strand, counting down.
CATCTGGCCCTGCCTTTCTCTCGGGCTGTGGCTCCTACATTGTGTCACGCTCTTTCAGACCTAGACACACCCACCTCCTGTCTCTGGACAACAACGGAGTAAACGTTTTCCCTGGAACATCGAGGGCCCGCTCCCTGGGTTTCCACTCTATTGTCCCCTCTCAAAGATGCCTCCCTGACCACCCCATCTTTACTAACTTTTCTCCCACCCCCAGCATCATTTTCTATCTCTTATCTTTAGTTTTTTTCACATGATCTGTGTTTTTAATTTATATAAATATATATTTTTTTAGTTTTTATTTATAACCCTTATTTATAACCCTTATTACTGCTTTGCATATTATTTGTTTCTTTTCTCCCACTAGAAGGAAAGATCCACTTGGACTGTCTTGTTCACAATGCTAGTGCCTGAACAGGGCTACCTAATATACAGAAAACATTAGTTATAGAATGAATGAATAAAGTATGAATGAGTGAATAAATGGATTGGTAGACCTAAGACTATATGGGTTATTGGGAGAAATTTTAAGTATTTTTACATTTAAATTCATATAATTCACTACAAACATTGGTAATTATCATTTTTTTCATGCCACGCCAGACACTATGTGGGGCTTCTTAAATAAGTTATTTTTAGTTGTCACAGACAGAGCTCTGTGAGGCAGTTATTTTTACAGATGGGAAAATTGAGGTTCAGAGAAGTTAGGTTTCTGGTCCAGGGTTAACATGGCCATTTTTACAATACTTAACATTTGTTGTCAGGCATTGTTCTAAGGATTTACATGGGGGCACTGTGATTATTCCTATTTTATAGACTGGGAAATTCAGACATAGAACTTGCTCAAACAGCTAGTAAGTGGTGGCACCAGAAATCCAACACAGGCAGTCTGGGACCATAGCTGGTTCATGACCTACACACTCTTGCTGCTCAAAGTGGATCCCAGCACCAGCAGCAGCAGCAGCCGCCCCTGGGGGCTTGCTAGAAATGTACAATGTCATGCCCCGTCCCAGGCCTGCATTCCACTAAGAACCCCCAGGTGATTTATATATACAATAAAGTTGAGAAGTTCTGCTCTAAACCATACTGCTTCTCAAGGAGACAAGCAAAGAGGGACAGAAATAATTTTATGACAGTAGAACAACCACACAAATAACATTTAACATTTAATAAGTATTAAATGTAACTTTATATGAATTTAATATAAGTAAAATAATCTGAAAAAAAAAGGAAATTGCAGAAACTTCTGGTAAATGACTCTTCGCCCCCAAAATATTATATACCATTAGGTAAGAAAAAAAAGTACTTCTTTTTAATCTTTGACATAATTCATAACTTAAGTAGAATATGGCTTGATCTAGATAGCTATATATATTTTTCCCTGGTAGTCTCTCTCTTTTCAACACATTCATTTAGTTCTTTTTTTTTTTTAATTTCAGGAGAATCTTCTTATTGTTCAGAACACTTTTTCTCTTCCATTTGATGGTTTCTCTATTTTAGGAGCATTATTTCCTATTAGGAATCCATTGTCTACCACAGAGAGCACTTTCTCGCTAATTGTTTTAGTTTCTTTTTTCTTTGTCTTCCCTGCCATTGAAACTCAAGCTTCTCCTTCATGCCAGTGATTGGATTTTAAGCTTTGTCTATTCTGTCACTTCCTATCTGGGGTTTATTCATTATCTGTAATGGAATTGTGTCAGCACTACAATCCCTCCTTCCTTCTAATTCTATTGTTTCACCATAATACCTTAGGGCTCCTGTTTTATCAAATTCAGACCTTTATTAGATTTTTCCAGAGCATGAAGCACACTTATATAGCATATTCTTCTCTTACTTATGTTATGCTTAATTTTGGACTCTCTTCAGCCCTCTTTTACATGGTATGTTCTGATCTATTTGATAATGGCATCACTGTCCTGCCATTTCTTTTCCCCTAACTGAGCCTCCAATGATTCAGTGCAGAAATGTCTTTGACACCCATCCCATCACATCTAGAATCTGCTTCCCTCCACCCCACCTTCCACCTTTCTAATCTACAGAGGGCTAGGAGTTTATAATATTTATTTTTCTGCTGGACAAGCAGGATTGAGGAGTGGAAGAGTGTACTCAAGCTAAATACAGTCCTTAATGAGGGACTAGCACTGAGCTCTTGAGAATGTCTTTATAAGAATGGCTGAAGGATGAGTCACGAAATTTTAATTACTATCCATGCACACATCCACCTTCTGATGGGTACGGCCTCAATCCCCCACCTGACCCCTATGTTGATGGTTTCCATACCATGCTTTGTTATGAAATAACCAACTTCCCTAAATGTACTGGATTGGATTGAATACCAGGGAATTAGAAGCCCATTCATCTTTGATGTGTTTTCAGAGAAAACTGCCAATAGGCATGCATACAGATGATAACCCAATTTCATCATCTCTCTGAGGTATAGTGGTTCCTTTAACTCAGATTGTTTTTCTCAGTGATGTCTATCAATCTGTATCCTTCTCTCTGAAGCCCATGGCATATTCCAGTGTTAACTATGGATGCTGTGGCATCTCCATCAAGAACAAGGATTTTATAGTCATAATTTCCTGGGTTCCAATCTCAGCTCTACTGCTTACTCTCTGTGTCACTACAAGCAAGGTAAAGCCTTCAAAATCTCAGTTCTCTTGTCTACAGTCTGGGGTTGATGATCTCTATATAGAGTTATTATGGAGATTATATGAAATAGCATGTGAAAGGTACTGGCATATGCCTGGCATATTGTAAGCACTCAGTATATTTATACAGCTATTATTCTTACACATATTTGAAGTATCATGGAGGTACTAAGGAGAAGTATCTCCTTATACAGATTCTACCGGGGGCATACTGTAATTAGGGAGGCTTCCTAGCAAAGGTGACATTTAGCCACATGTTACTGGTTGAAGATGAGTGAGTCGAGAAGGAGAAAGGAATGTCAGATAAAGAGGACAGACTCCACTCATTTATTTGTTGAATTTAAGTATTTATTAAACATCATCTCTATGCCAGGCCCTATTCTAGGCTTGGGGGCCAGGAGGGGATAGCGCAGTAAGCAAGACAGACAAAACACACATTCTACTGGTGGAGATAAACAATGAATAATTAAATGTACACTCTAATGGCAGATGCTGGGAAGCATTAGGAAAATATAAGTAAAGAGATAGGATAAATGGAAGGAAAGGACTATTTTAGGTAGTGTGGTTAGGGATGAGTTCTCTCAGGAAGCAACATTCAAACAGAGGCCAAATGAAGAACTGAGTAAAGCTTTGAGGTAAGATACAACATGGTGGGGGGAGGAGAGGAAACAAAAGCTTACTTAGCATTTCTGGACACCACAGTCATTCAGTGTTGTTGGACTGTGAGAGGAAACTAGGGCAAGGGGAGATATCACCTATGCTAAGCTAATTGATCTTTACCCTGTGCTGACCAGGAGCCACTGAAAGGTTTTAAGCAAAGGAAGGGCACTGTTCTACTTGTGCTTTAAAAAGACTACTCTAGAAATGGTATGCAGGATAGATTTGAGACAGTCAAAGTGGTAGGGCTGGTGGGGGGAGCCTATTTGTACGCTAGAGAAGAGATAAAGACTTTAAAATTCACTTAGCGGTAAAACAAGGAGGAGTATAGGTAGATGGATGAGCTCAGCATATTGGGTTCCTAGTTCTGGGAACCAGTATTTAGGTTGAGATCTGACAATTCCCAAGAAAGAAAATGGGGGGAAGATGTAGGTCCCAGGAGCTCATTCTGGGTCTGACAGGAGGAAAACAGCATAGGGGCCAAAGAGTAATAAGTAAACCATTAAAACTGCGAGACAAGGAAAATTTAATTCCAAACCCTGCCAGAAGACAAATCAAAATTATTAACATAAAGCCTGCTCTCTAGCCCTGTCCAGGACTGGAATAAATCTGAGTTTGTTTCTAAAGACTGTTACTTGATTTTGTTTACATGGAATGAGACAGGAACAGGTGGGGAAACCAGAAAAAAACAGAAAATGACAAAAAGCTTCCTTCAAGACTTTTAAAAACACATCCCTTAATTGGCATCTAACTTTTATATGCACCATGACCTCATCTTGTCATTTACCCTGGTGATCCAATGATAGATTTTATATTCTTCCCTAAGATGTTCTCCAATTTCTTCCCTGACAACACACTAGTGGAAAGAACGTGGACTCCGGGGTTCAAAAGACCTGACGTCCAGTGCTGGCTATGCCATAGGTTAGACACATGAACTAAAAGCCAAGCCATTTCTCCTGTCCACATCCCTGTTTCTTCACTAGGAAAATAAAAAACTCAGAATGACTTATGAGGATTAATGAAGGTAATGAACATGATAGTACCTGGTACAGAGCCTGGCAGACAGTAGGTGTTCTATGAATGTTTACTCGATTTAGCTCAAGCTTGGGATGCATGTGGACCAGGGGAGGCAAAAGAGATAAGAAAGGATCATAAAAAAAATGTTTTATGTCAAACTAAGGCATTAATGGGGAGTCATCTAAGAATTTTAAGAAGGAAAGAAACAGATTTTCTTGCAGGGGCCAAGCTAGAGCAAGGAAATCAGGAAATATGATAATACAAGTAAGAAATAATGAGCTCAGCAGTGCAGTGGTAACAAGACTGAAAAGAAAGGACAATTTCTTTATATATTTAGGAAGATGATTAATTAGCAGTGGAAGGGAAGGAGAAAGGAGACTCTAGGAGACTCCCAATTTCTGGCCTGAAGTACTGAATCCAGGTCCTATTTAAAAGACAAGGAACACAGGAGGAGTAGCAAGTATAAAAAGGAAGATAAGGAAATTACTCGCTGGGTATTCACTCGTTGAATGATTCCTATCATTCACCAAATATTTGTGGAATGCCTATGATAGAAGAGCATGAAGCATACAGCAACGAACATACAGAGATGGTCCTTTCCTTCACGGAGCTTACATTGCAGCAAAGAGTGAACTATATAAGAAGGATTCAAGGAAAGTGATCCAGGGCGAAAGAATAGCATATGTGAAAGTCTTGAGGATGAAAAAAATATCACCTGCTAGGATGTAAAGGAGTTTCAGACTCAAGTAAGGAGAGTGAGGCACAAAGTCAAGATGGAGGCATCCTCTAAATCATATAGGTCCTGGCAGACCATTTTAAAGAGGTGGGTTTATCTTTATAGTTTGTGAAGCCATTGATGATTTTTGAACAATAAACTGAGATATGGTCAGATTCACATTTGGAAATTACACTCTTACTGCAATGTAGAGAATGCTTTAAGGATATTCCCGTATCAGACTAGAAATTCTGAAAAGTCCACTTGCCTCAATACATCCAGATATTAGAACAAATAATGCAAACAGACATTTAATGCATTGCTGGGCTAGCAGGAAAGAAAGAGAAATCCCCAAATCCCATGAAAAATAACAATGTGCTGAAACCAAAGGCAGGCAAACTCTGAAGCCAGAGCTGCCCCTGGGAATAAATGTCAATAACACAAAACTAGAGCTTTGGGAATTAATGGGTGTGTGGGAGAACAGGAGCTTAAACCTTGGGTCCATTGAAAGTCCACTGAAGAGGCACCTGGGTGGTTCAGTGGGTTAAAGCCTCTGCCTTTGGCTCAGGTCATGATCTCAGGGTCCTGGGATCGAGCCCCATGGCGAGCTCTCTGCTCAGCAGGGAGCCTGCTTCATCCTCTCTGCCTGCCTCTCTGCCTACTTGTAATCTCTCTCTCCGTCAAATAAATAAATAAAATCTTTAAAAAAAAAAAAAGTCCACTGAAACCTTGGGTCCAAACTGTAACTTTGGGGTTATCTTTTCTATCAGACAGAAATCACTTGCATCTTCATCAAGTAACTTTTTAAATAGCCAATTTTCTACAAATAAACATGAAAGTAGGGGCATTAAGTTTAAAATATCTACACTCAGTGAAAAAGTGAACTAGAAGAAAATCCATCTGCTTTTAAAGGAAAAGATAAGGAGACCTATTTATCCCAGCTGTAGGTAAAAACCACGACTTTCTACAAATACAGATTGCACATGCATCAAAGATTTACTTAATTGATTAATAAGGGGGCCAGCAGGATGGACCCAGGTGGAATATGACTGGTACATCAGATACTGGTTAATATCCTGCAAGGCAATAAAACTGTAATTCTGGGGTTATCTTTTCTACCACACAGAAATCATTAGCATCTCTACCAAATAACTCATCTTTATATTTTTTCTACAAATATATAAAATATATATATATATATAATTTTCTACAAATAAACATGTGACTTCATGGAGCCTGAGCCCCAATTAACAATAAGTCAAACAAAGTTATGTTCCCCTAGAGCTACACTGTCCAATGTAAGAGCCACTACACACATGTGGCTATATAAATTTAAACTTAAATTAATTGAAATGAAATAAAATTGAGATATCACAGTATACCTGTTAGAATGGTAAAAATTGACAAGGCAAGACAAATGTTGGAGAGGATGTGGAGAAAGAGGAACCCTCTTATACTGTTGGTGGGAATGCGAGTTGGTACAGCCACTTTGGAAAACAGTGTGGAGGTTCCTCAAAAAGTTAAAAATAGAGCTACCCTATGACCCTGCAATTACACTATTGAGTATTTACCACAAAGATACAGATGTAGTGAAAAGAAGGGCCATATGTACCCCAATGTTCATAGCAGCAATGTTCACAGTAGCCAAATAGTGGAAGAAGCCGAGATGCCCTTCAACAGACAAATGGATAAAGATGTGGTCCATATATACAATGGAATATTACTCAGCCATCGGAAAGGATGAATACCCAATATTTGCACTGACATGAATGGAACTGGACGGGATTATATTAAGTGAAATAAGTCAAGGAGAGAAAGACAATTATCATATGATTTCACTTATATGTGGAACATAGGAAGAGCATGGAGGACATTAGGAGAAGGAAGGGAAAAATGAAGGCGGGGAGAATCAGAGTGGGAGATGAACCATGAAAGACTATGGACTCTGGGAAACAAACTGAGGGTTTCAGAGGGGAAAGGTATGGCGGGATGGGTTAGGCTGGTGATGGGTATTAAGGAGGGCACATATTGCATGGAGTACTGGGTGTTATACACAAACAATAAATCATGGAACACTACATCAAAAACATGGTGTATGGTGACTAACAACGTAACATAACATAACATAGCATAACATAACAAAATTTAATTTAATTTAATTTAAAAGTAAAATTAAAATTCAGTCCCTCAGTTGAATTCATCACATTTCAAGTGTTCAATAGCCATGAGTGCCCAGTGGTTTCCAAAAGGATCACTGAAGATTTATAGACATTCCTATCACCACAGAAAGTCCTGGGCCAGGCTGCCCTAGAGAACTAAATCATCCTTGGGTAGGTTTCATAGACAATGCTCCAGTAGGACACTGAAAGAACATGTCGTCATCCTTTTATCTTATTTCCAAGTTTTCTCTCCCTCTCTCTCTGACAAATAAATAAATAAAATATCTTATTTCCAAGTTTTGGATCATTTTTCTTAACAGTGGAAATATTAATAATGACAATTTTGGAGACCCTGAGAATTTATCATCTTATATTTGTTTCTCTTTCTTTCAGGCCTTGATGTCACAGCAACCTCACTGTAGGTGGTACCCTAAGCTGAGATATTAAAGTGACCCCTGGTTGGTAGTACACAGCAGGCTCTGGCAGAAACCACATAATTCTTTTCACAATTTTATTTTTTGAACCACTTTATTGAGGTATTATTAACATACAAAAAGCTATACCTATTTAATGTATATAATTTGGTGAGTTTGGGGGAAAGCATACACCCATGATAACATCACCACAATCTATTCCATAAACACATCTATCGCCTCTAAAATTTCCCTTCACCCTCTTTATTTATGGTTATCATTTGCGTGTGTGACAAGAATACTGCACATAAACCTTAAAGTATACAATTTCTTTTTATATATTTTTTTTTATTTTTTCAGTGATCCAAGATTCATTGTCTATGACCACACCCAATGTTCCATGTAATACATGCCCTCCTTAATACCCACCACCAGTATACAATTTCTTAAGGATACAATATAGTACTCTTACCTCACTGGAAAATTTCACGTGCACCACTTTATTTTATTCTCTAGTCCAGGGACATGGTGAAAATCTAATAAAATTCTTGTGCCACTCTTTTGGCATACATTATGTTACCTGAAAATTTATTGATATGAATTTTTTCCATAAAGTTTCCAGGAAGTACAAGGACTTCTGGGCAACATATAAAATTAATGATAATACCTAACATTTGTTACATGATTTATAGTTTATAAAATGCTTTAAGAAACAAGAGATAGAGCTATTCTCTCTTCTGGGAAAGCTTAATTATCTAGCATCCTCTCTTTAGAGAAGTCACACATGGCTTCCTCTACCTGTTGCCTCTCAGAAGAACTGCCCCATGAATGACCAAGTCAACAACACCTCTTTCCCTTAGATTTTTTTGTACAGATGAGCCATTCTCTCTCTTCTCTTTAAAGGCCATTTCTTCTCCCATCCATAGCTCTCGATTCCAGTATGATAGGAAATAGAGATGAACTCTCTTTCCACAACTTGTAAGTTGTGTGACTCTATGCAAGTTACTGACCCTCAGTTTCTTAACCTGGAACATTAACTTTCTTTTAGTTTCTTAACCTGGAAAACCTGGAATAGAAACATCTACCTCAGAATTCCTCTGAGGGCCAAATAATAAAAAGATTTGTTTATTCTCACATGGATTTTATTATGTTTTTTGCCCTCCTTACCATCCTCAACTTATCCATGACCCAAAACCACAAAAGTCCTTGCATGGGATCACCCTTTTTGATTTAGGCGTATTACTTTTCAGTTTACATATAAACAGAGCTGCTGCTTTTGAGTATTTTTAAATCACTACTTTGATATCTTTTTGTTATTGGTACTAATAATATTATTATATTATAGTTATAGAACGTGATCTATAAGATAGGTATTCTTTGGAATACATTAAGACTTCACTTTGGACTAAGTATGTGGTTAGTATTTATAAACATTTCATTTGAGCTTAGAGAGAATATCATGTGTTTTTCTACTTATCTATTTCAGAAGAAGTCTATTAATCACCCATTACAACTATGAACTTTTATTAGTTGTATTTCTTTTTTTTTAAAGATTTATTTATTTATTTGACACAGAGAGAGAGATCACAAGGAGGCAGAGAGGCAGGCAGAGAGAGAGGAGGAAGCAGGCTCCCTGCTGAGCAGAGAGCCCGATGTGGGCCTCGATCCCAGGACCCTGAGATCATGACCTGAGCTGAAGGCAGAGGCTTTAACCCACTGAGCCACCCAGGCGCCCTATTAGTTGTATTTCTGTCAGTTTTCAGTTTCCTGTCAGTTTTTAGTTTGTTTCTGTCAGTTTTTAGTTTATATATTTATATATTTTGAAACTATGTCATGAAGTGTATTGCAGCAAATAACTCAGTGCATTGGCTATGCCTCTATATTGGGATAGTCTCCTGGTAAACACTCTCTTTTATCCACAATTATGCCTTTCATTCCTAATATTGTTCTATGAGTTAAAATCTTATTTAGTTTGAGATTAATATTGTTATACCAGATTTCTTTCAGTTCCTATTTGTCTGATGTGTGCTTTTCCCATCTCTTTACTTTCTATCAAACTTGAGCTATGTCTCTTTAAAAGAAAGAAAAAAATCCTTTCAATCTGAAATTTTTGTCTTTCGGCAGACAAATTGAATCTATTTACACTTATTAGGATTATTGATATTCCTGTCTTTATTTATTTCATCTGATTCTACCTTCTCCCCAATTTGAACTGGATCTCAATCACAAGGAGTTAAGTTAATCACATTTTTCATTTTACCGCAAATTATCACTAGTTGTATACAATTTTTTTGGTCCCATTTCCCTCCTTCATATATCACCCACCTCCTGTGATCAGAGCACATAATTATAAGCCTAATGTGAGGGGTACCTGGGTGGCTCAGTCAATTAAGTGTCTGCCTTTGGCTCAGGTCATGACCCCAGGGTCCTGGGATGGAGCCCTGCGGCTGGCGGGCTCCCTGCTCAGGGGAGAGTCGGCTTCTCCCTCTCCCTCTGCCCCTCCCCTTGCCCATGCTCTCCCCCTCCCTCTCTCTAATAAATAAATAAAATCTTTTTTAAAAAATGAGTCTAATGTGATTAGAAAATATGTAGCTCTATTTTGAATAGGTATATTTTCAGTTTACGTAAATAGCATTATACACTAACTTTCATTGTTTCTTGCATGTTTCACTCAACATTAAGATTTATCTATGTGGCTGTATGTACATCTAGTTTTTTATCCTAAATACTATGTATTACATTTTACTTAACCATTCAAGACTGGGGACCCCAGATGTCCTCCACTTTCTGCTTCCACAAATAACACACAAAGAACATTTTCATGTGTGTCCTCTTATAAACTAGAGCAAGAATTTCTCTGAGTTTTGGCATTACTGGGTAATACAAAATTTGCATGTGTAACTTCATAAGAACTGACTGTGAATTGTTTTCCAGAATGACTGGAAACTTTGAACTTGCACCACTAGTACAAGAAAGCTTGTCTCTCCACGTGCTTCTTAACTCTGTTAGCCACCTATCTAGTTTTTACAATTTGATTGCTATAAAATAATATCCTACTATTGTCTTCTTTTATAATTCTCTGATTATTAGTGGTTTTGAGCATTCTCTCTTTGTATATTTATGGTCATTCAGAATTCTTCTGTGAGTTGCTTATTTATGTATGCTGCCTATTTTTCTACTGGATTTCCCTTATTTTCTCATTGGTTTGGATTTTTTACATATTCTAGATATTAACTTCTTGATAATTTTAGACATCACAAATAAGTTTTTCTAGTCTTTTATCTGTATAATTTTGTCTATACTGTCCTTGGTGTAACAGTCTATCGATCTTACAGGGTTTTTGCTTTCAGGAACTTTCCAAAAAGGTCTTTTGAACCCTAGACTAACAGAAAAATTCCCTTACATTTTCATCTATTAGTTTTATAGTTCTATCTATACTTCTACCTATAGTTCTTTAAGCCATCCTGAGCGCAAGGATCCAACTTCACCTTTTTCATGTGGTGTACTAGAATAATTTTCCCACATCTACAAAACAAATGAAAACCTCACTGGAGTCCTGACTAGGACTGTGTTGCATATATAGAATAATTTGAGGAAAATTGACATCTTTGCGACAGTAGGTTGAACTTCTCTTGAACATGCTAACTCTCCTCGTTCATTGAAGTCTCCTTTTATGTCCTTTAATATAACCTGAATGTCTCCTCTATAAAAATTTTATGCATATTTTTATAAGTTGTTAGATATCTCATCAATTTAGCTGCAACTGTAAATAGTAGTGTATTTTCTCTTATATTTTATTTTATACTTATCACTGCTATATGACAACTTTGCTAAACTCTACTTTTGTTATAATAGATTTCTACTGGTTGTGTTGGTTTTCTAGGTACAGTTAAATCAACTGTAGATAGACAGGTGTATCTTTTTCCTTAGACTTTTATGACTCTTATGCCTTCCTGTCATATAATTTTGGCCAGAATATCCACTATGGTAAGAAACACTGATGATAAAGAGCACAGTTTTCTTGTCACTAATTTAATGGAACTGTGTATAAAATTTTTCCATCACTATAACTGGTGTTAGATATCTAGACTTTATGAAGTTAAAGAAATTTCTTTCTATCCCAGTTTACCCGGAATAGTTTTAATTATAAATAGAAGTTGAACTATATCAAACAATGCTTTTCTACATCTATTGAGATAATCATGATTATTCTGTCAGTATATAAGGGGAGAAGGTTGCATTAACTGATTTTCTGAGTTTGGACCATCTTACACTCCTCAGATAAATTCTACTAATACCACATTAATTCTAACTTATTGGAAGATCCAGGTAAAAAGTATTTTGTTTAGGATCTGTGCACTAGTGATCATAAATAAAATGGGTAATACTTTTTTATTGCCTAATTATTTCCCAATCTTTAAGTTTTACTATGTTCAAGAAATGTAGTGAACAGCTTTTCTTCTTTTTCTAGCTACAATTTGAATAAACTAGGATTATCAACTCTTTGAAAGTCCAGTAAAATTTATCCATGTAACCATCGGATCCCTTTGTTTTGATTTTTTCCTTCTTTCTTTCCTATCAGTGTCTGACAGAATTTCTTTTTTTTTTTTTTTTAAGATTTTATTTATTTATTTCACAGAGGGTGAGAGATCACAAGGAGGCAGAGAGGCAGGCAGAGAGAGAGAGGGGGAAGCAGGCTCCCCACTGAGCAGGGAGCCCGATGTGGGCCTCGATCCCAGGACCCTGAGACCACGACCTGAGCCGAAAGCAGAGGCTTTAACCCACTGAGCCACCCAGGCGCCCTCTGACAGAATTTCTTAACGTCCTCTTCTCCTGCTATTGCTTTGATGACTTGATTTCTTTCTACTTTTTTTTTAGTTATTACCTTTACATTTTGAACATCCATATATGACTTAACAAAATCTGAAATTAATATTTATGTCATCCTCCTAAATAATATAGATTCCAATATTCCTTGGCACCAAACCCTCATTTTCCACAATATTACTGTGGCATACTGTGGCATGTTTTGTTTCCACTTTTAGGTCACTCAAATCAATTTTATTTTTATTGTCAGTGTTTATTCAAATTTACCAATACGTTCAGCAATGTCTTACCTCACCACTGCTTTTTATTCTAACTCCCTCCTTCCTCCCTCTTGAAATACATTCCTTTTTAGTTCTTTAGAGCAAAGATCTTTACATGTTCTGTTTTTATTAATCTGAAAATGTCTATATTTCACATTCACTCTTGAATTATAGTTTAACTTGGTATAGAATTCTAAGTTAACAGATTTTCTTTCAAAACCTTCAAACTATTATTCCGTTTTTCTATGCAGTGTACTGTTGATGAGACATCTATCAGCAAGCAATTAGCCTTTTCTCTCTGGTCGCTTTTATACTTTTGTCTATGCCTTAAATGATTCTGTGGTGTTCACCACAGGATGTGTCTATGTAAATGCATTTCATATTCTTTAGAACCTGAATGCTTCTTCAATGTGGGGGTTGATATATTTCTTCAGTTATGTAAAAAAAATGTCAGGAATTATATCTTAAGTCATTAAAAAAAGCCTTATCTTTTTATTTTCACTATTAGGTTTATGTTGGGCCTTCTCATCCTCTCCTCCAGGTTTCTTAGCCATTTTTCCAGACTTTCTGTCTTTCTAACATTTTTATCTTTTGAGTCAGAGCACTAGGTGACTTCCTCAGATCCATCTTCCCCTTCATTAATTATCTCTTTCTTGTACCTAATATACTATTTAAGGCATGTATTAAATTTATAATTTTAAAGATTTATTTATTTATTCTGAGAAAGCGTGAGAGAGTGTGAGCAGGGTGGAACCAGAGGAAGAGGGAAAGAGAGAATCTCAAGCAGACTCCCCACTGAACATGGAGCCCAAGGCAGGGCTCAATCTCATGACCCTGAGATCATGACTTGAGCTGAAATCAAGAGCTGGACACTTAACCAACTAAGCCACCTGGGTGCCCCTGAAGTTTATAATTTTTATCACTACGTTTTCATTTTTAGAAGTTCCACTTGACTTTTTTCAAATCTACATGTTCTTTTTCTATATCACCAGTCCATTTACTTTGGTTTCTATTCCTTCATTAAGCTTTTTAAGTCCTTTAAATACACTTACTGTATAAAATCTTTCAGATCATTCTACTTCCTCTACTTAATAGAGTACTAATGCTCCTATATCTTGCAACAGTTAATTTTCTCTCATGGTGCCTAATTTTCTCACATAATTTATAATTTTCATTATGAGCTCATTTTCAATGAGGGTAGTATTTTCCAAGATGTCTCAAGGGCTCTGATTTATGGAATTATCCATATAGAGTGGTTTAACATTTGCTACTCTGAGGACTTCAAAAGTATCGGAACCAGTTTTATTAATAATTTAATAAAACTCTAACTCCAGCACTAAATAGTAAAATAAATTAAATTCAGGGCTTTGATTTCTTATAACTGACTTTTTTAACTCACAGTCTCCAGCACCCAGAAAATGTCCTTGCTTCTTCCTTCATTTTCCCCAGTCTCCTTTCCATGGATGGGATAGCCATCCAGTCCTCCATGCTTTGTGCAAGAGCCCCCTCCAATTCTTTGCAGCCTAGGTGCATATTTCCTGCTCTTCTGTGGCTCTGGCTTTCAGTTTTCTATTTTGCAGCTAGTTATTTCATTTTTTTAAGCTCAGCATTTATTATTATGTTCTTGTTGCTGTCATTGTGATCTAGCAGGTATCTGTGTTTGTGGCATTAGGGATACCAGTCTATACCAGTTTGATCCAATTTGCTGGTAGAAGTTTCCATTTGGGTTCCCTGTTATGTGCAGGAGTTCAGATTCTTTCCTAATTCTCTTGTCTTCTTAGTTTTCAAACACAGTCTTGATTTGAAATATCTCATTCACTCATTCCCACTACTTACTCATCCAATTTAAAGGCATGCTTGGAGAAAAGCAAAGCCAAGTAGTCTAGGTGCTCTTTGAATTCTTCAATCTGAATTTCTATATAATCTTTGGAGTCTAAGTTTTTCCATTCCTTTAAGAAACTAATGTTATATAAAAGGAGTGACTGCACTTTTTTATGCAGAGATATATCTTCCTTGGCTCACCCAGTAATACCTTCATTAGGTCTTATGCACAATTATTGGATATTTCCATTTTTCTTTCATGAAGTTGCCTGCCTAATTAAGAGCATTTCAAGACTTAGAACATAGGTGATGTGCTTTACAGAGAGCCTGGGTGGCTCAGTGGATTAAAGCCTCTGCCTTCAGCTCAGGTCATGATCTCAGGGCCCTGGGATCGAGCCCCACATTGGGCTCTCTGCTCAACAGGGAGCCTGCTTCCCCTTCTCTCTCTGCCTGCCTCTCCGCCTACTTGTGATCTCTCTCTCTCTGTCAAATAAATAAATAAAATGTAAAGAAAAACACCATCAGAAATAAAAATGAGGATCTAAAGTGTGATTCCTTTTGGTCAATAGAAGGTAACTTCCCATGCAAAATAATATGCAGTAGGGTAGGGGATACATTCCAAGATTCCTAGTGGGAGCCTGAAACCACAGAAAGTTCTGAACACTACATATACTATGTTTTTTCCTATACATACATACCTATGATAAAGTTTAATTTTAAAATTAGGCACAGTAAGAGATTACCAATAATAACTCATAATAAAATAGAACAATCATAACCATATATTGGAATAAAAGTTATGTGAATGTGGTCTCTCTCTCTCAAATTATCTTATTGCACTGCACTCACCTTTCTTGTGATGTTGTGATAAAGTGCCTTGCTATAAGGTGCCTATGTCAGGACACAAAGCAAGGTGAATGACATAGGCATTGTGACATAGCATTAAACTACTACTGACCTTCTGATGTTACATCAGAAGGAGGACCATCTGCTTTCAGACTATGTCTAACCACGGAAACTGAAACCATGGATAAGGGGAACTATTGTATTCAAAGTATTTGCAACTCAACATAGGCCCCATTTGGATATTATTATATCCAATAAGTGAGCAATAATTTTATGTTACATATGCTATATATTTTATATGCATATATATATAATATATAATACCTCATTTTGAAAGTTGTATTCTGTCCAACTACAAAAGTTAAGTTGGGCTGTTAACTAATAAGATAGGTAAGAAAAAGTATGAAATAAGATAGGTAAGAAAAAGTATGAAATAAAATAAAAAAATAAACTTTCATAAAAGTATGAAATAAAAGTATGGTTCCATACTTATTTTATTCTATAAAACTAGGTCTACTTCTCTTTAGGATGGTAGTAGAAGACTGTATTTCAGTAAAACATCAGTGTTTTCATCTGCTATTTAGTTATTCACTCATCTTTAGCCTTCCCACTATTTTAGTAAGGTCATTTTTTAACAAATAACATGAATAAAGCAGGTTCATCTTCTCCAAATAAATAATAGCTATGTATTGTGGGAGGACCAAATATTATATTCATGAATAAGCTCTTTTCTTTAAAAAAATTCAGACATCTTTTTTGTATTCTTTAGCATTCTTTACCTTCTATTTTCATTAATCAATAGAGAAAGTACAAGGTTGCACAGGAATTCTCAAACTTCCTTACTTTGTAAGTGATTAGTGCCTCACATAGGGATTGTCCCCACCCACATATCCTTCTATCTGCCCACCTTCTAACAAGAATGTCAAGTGTCCACTCAGTAAAACTTACTACTGCCAACAGAGACTTGTAACAGCAGCCCTTGTCCTATGTTTTGTTCAGCTAAAGTAGAAAAGGGACTAAATTCAAAGGCAGAGTCAGATTCGTTCTGTAGGGTGGCATGGAGAAAGAAGAAAATTGGATATGTCTCTATTCTCCCACTCTGCTCCATTGCCTCTCTCCACTCCATCTCTGTATGCTCTCTATTCTCTTCTGTGACTGCAGGTCTCTTCATGGTGACTGGAAGGATTAAAGATGGATTGACTTCTGGCTCTCTACATGTCCCTCATTTATAAACTTTTAATGTTTACAAAGAAAAAGCAGATTCTTTAACTAAACACAGCAGAAATTATACTGCTCCAATAAAACCGTGTCATTCAATTATTCAATCTTTATGATCTTTCCAGAATAGTAGCTCCTCATATATATTTTCTAGTGGCAAAGAAATTCTCACTGTTGATTTAGCAGGCGAAAAGGATGACAGCTATTATAAATAACAGAGAAATCTTACATCTTGGATCAACATACGAGATAATAGAAACTCCTCATTTGAGCAACATGCCAGAATTCAACATCCAAATGATTTTTTATTTCTTTCAAAGCAGTCAGCTCAGAATGTATCCTCACTTACTCTCACAGGCAATGCTGCATTTGCTCATAACATTCAGAAGCCTCTCAAGGGCTGCCTGGGTGACTCAGTCATTTAAGCGGTCGACTCTTGATTTCAGCTCAGGTCATGATCTCAGGGTACTGGGATCAAGCCCTGCCTTGTGTTGGGCTTCCCACTGAGTGAGGAGTCTGAAGATTCTTCCTCTTCCTCTGCTCCTCACCCACCCTGCACACACTCGTGTGCTCTCTCTAAAACAAATAAATAAATCTTTTTAAAAAAAAAAAGTTCTGGAGCCTCTCTTTCAGAACTGTCTTGAGGGCTTGCTACATGGTGCTTTGAAAAGCCTCTGTGGCACCAAATCAGCATCATGAAAGAGTTGTTCTTATTTCATTTTGTTTTCAAGATATAAACATTACTTGGAGCCAAGTGAAATAGGTGTTCAAGTTGAATTAATATAATTGGGTTTGCACAAATACCAAGTAGTAAGACTGTGAGGTAATGGGGGCAGTTTCCTAGTGTACCTTATAAACTGATCCTGAAGATACAATGGATCTCAAAATTAGTTGAGAAAACAACAGCCTGATAGCAACAAAAACAAATTCTTTCATAGCACGCCCTTTGAAGGGCAACACTCCCCTCATTTAAGAGTTTAAGCACCGTTGTGTTTCTTGTGTGACATTGCTTTTTGTTTATGACTCATGTATTCATTCTCCTTAAAAACATTTTTTTTAAAGATTTTATTTATTTATTTGACACAGAGAGAGAGATTACAAGTAGGCAGAGAGGCAGGCAGAGAGACAGGGAGAGGAGGAAGCAGGCTCCCTGCTGAGCAGAGAGCCCGATGCGGGCCTCGATCCCAGGACGCTGAGATCATGACCTGAGCCAAAAGCAGAGGCATTAACCCACTGAGCCACCCAGGTGCCCTCCTTAAAAACATTTAATGAGATTTGCGGAAGATACTTTTAGGTTCAATTTGTATTAAGATTTGTTTTTAAAATTATGCTTGTACACTATTCAAAAAAGATAAATGTTTTCTGGGGGAAATGCTAGGATGTAATCACTGGAGTTTTATTGGCTTCAGAGTAGGTTTCCTTGGTCACATAAAGCATGCCAACATTTGTGCAATATTCCCTTTCTGGTGGCACAGAGATGGAGAGAAATAACAGGAGACGCCGGGCACTTGGAATTAAGGGGTGTGACTTCTAGTCTTGGCTGATCTTTTGGGTAAGTGACTTAACAAATATTGGTCCATTTTTCCATCAGTGATGCTTATCAGCCTCTGAGGATTTGGGGAATTAAGTGAAGTGACTTTTGAAGGCCCTATGGAATGAAGTTGTGGCAGGAGACAGAGCCCTAGAGTTCTGAATGGGAAAATCCAAAAATACTGCCGTGAACCAGTCATTAGAGTTTAGCTCCCTTTTAGCCTCTGACCCCATTCTCTGCACTATCGGCCTTGTGGGAAATGCTAAAATGCTGGATGAGCACAAGCATTGTCAGAGCACCTGGTTCAAAGGATCATAACAGAAAACCAGAAAACTGGAAGCACAAGTTTTCTGGAATTGTGATTATAATCAGTGACCATAGTAAACATGGCCACAAAAAACACCAGCTACTAAGTGAAGAGAGAAAGTATACATATGACATAGTACATCGCTTAATTTATCTACATATGTATTTTTTAAATCTGGAAAGATATATATGTGTGTGTATATATATATATCTCACAAGAAAAAGAGGCCATCTGTGAGATGGAATTTTTTTTCTTCTTTTTTTGCTTATCTGTATTTTCTAATTTTTCTAAAATGAACACATAAGAATATGAATAACTTCAATTCTCATAAAAATAAAACAGTCAGTGTAAGTAGGATCACTGTGGAGAAGTGACACCAGAACACAGGTCTGTTACCACTCTCCACCCTCCTTCATGGGCTGCACAAATCCAAGAAAACTATGGATTATCTTGCTTAGCAAAATTTTCAAATCGGTCCACTGTCCATATAAAAACTGATTAAAAGCCTCATCCATTACACTGAATTCAAGGTCATTTCTCTCTGTGCAACTGGAAAAACAATGCAAATAAGACACACAGCCTGCATTGCTCTCATCATTTATTAACTATCTGAGCTAATTAAAAGTAGGTTTTTTTCCATTTTTTATACTCAGAAAAATTAAGGTTCTTGTTTGTTCTCTTTGTACTACCAAGAAGAAGCACGCATATGAAGGTTGCCAACCTGAAAATACGGTGCATTTAAATCTTAGAAACTGGAACTACATTTAATTTCTCATTTTTCCATCTTTATTGTCATTCTTCAATGCCAAAATGTTCTTTGGAGAGCACATAGAATGAAAGACCACATCCATTTTCAATAACTTACAGGAGAGGGTGACTCTCAATGAGCTTTTGCAAAGGGCACAGTGGAAGAGAAACACTTTTGAGTGAATTACTGTGAAAAAACTGTAGTATGTGACAACTTCTGTTTGACAGTTTTTGACTAAAAAATTATAAGGTATCCATGTTATTTCTCAAGGTATTCATTTTCTTCAAATTAGACATTGGTTCAAATACTCTTTTTAAATGGCATTGCTTGTAGGCATGCTTTTTCTGGGGGAAAAAAATACCACCAAAGTATAGTGTGGCATTATCATTGGCTTAATTGTGTCCATTAGCTTTACATTCCAGAGTTTAATGAAAAGGATTTTAGAAAACTTTCAGATCAGCATGGTGAGTGAGGAGGTGGGAGGGTAGGTGGAGGATGGAGTGGATATGTGCTGCATGCTGCTTCTGGATACTATTTTAGCAGGTTTTCCAAAAGAAGTTATTTTAGCTCATTCTTAGCTTTCAAGTCATCATTTGGAAAATATATGCTGCCTTTGAATGGAACACAGAATTTCAGAGTAATATATAACTCCTTCTATTAGAGCAAAATAAAAAATTTTGGTTTCTGCAAATATCACATATTTATAAAACTGGTATTTTTAGGCTACTAAGTCCAAGAGGTCCTGCCCAAGGTCACTGTGGTAAGCAGAATTTTGGCCCCATGATCTTTGCTCCCTGGTCTTACTCTTGTGAATCGCTGTTACAAAATGACATGGCAGATGTACTTAAGGTTACTAATCAGTTGACCTTAAACTAGGAAGATTATCCCAGAGTATCCAATGAGCGTAAATTAATCAAATGAGCCTTAAAAAGCAGAATCCTTCCTCTGGCTGGTAGCAGAAGTAGTTAATAATTCAAAGGATGAAAAGGATTTGATAGGCCCTTTTTTATTTGAAAATGAAAGGGGCCATGTGTTTAGTAAATAAGAACCTTAGTTTCCAGTGGAATAGGAGAAAACCCTCAGGAAGGGAAGCAGGAAATCATGAGCATGTGAGGTAGGAACCTGCCAGTGTGCCCAAGAATTATTCCACTCCATCTGCATGTGAATTCAGAGGTGAACCAAAGTGATATGGGATATGGGTTGGGACATCAACAGAATCTGCTACCCTTAGGATTCAACAAGACTTCCAATCAACAAAATAGCCTGAATCTTGGGCAAGGTTTCCATGTTAGCGTGGGCAAGAAATGGTTGAGCAAATCCTTTATATATGACAGTCTCTTGTTGACCAAGGTCTAGGGGATCTGGAACATTCTTATGGGGCTCAACTATGGCTGGATTTCAGACTTCAAGCATTAAATTTGAATTTAAATTTTAATTGTATTTGGAAATTACATTCCTATTCTGCACGGGTCAGGAAGGAAGCCCTTCAGCTACTTCCTGTCTAGCAGTCCCTCCTCTGCCTGACAGCTGTTTACCACCTGGATCATTAGCAAGTTGGGCAGAGCTCAAACCTGGCACTCACTCCCTAGAGTGGAAGAGCAAAAGCAGTTATATGTTATCCTCAAAGTTTTGTCAGCATGTCTGTTCCCCACCCAGTCCTGAGAAGAGCTTTAGCACCATCACAATATCCTCACAGGAATGGAAAGCCATGTTGGCAGCAGAGACAGGAAGCAAGGGGATACAGCAGGGCAATGCCCTAGGACAAGACTGATAGGACAGGAGACATAATCAGACGTTACATGCCTCCTGATGGAAGAACACACCACCTCTTATGAAGGAGTCTGGCTAAAAACTTGAACCTGAGTTTGATGAAGACTCTAACTACCAATCAATGTACAAGAACTGTAGAGGACAGAGTAACATGTTAAATGCTGCTGCAGGAATGAATGCAAAATCCAGACTGTGGGAAACTCTATAGAGCGAATCACCAGGTGTCAACAAATTAAGAGAAACCTATAGATTAAAAGAGACTTAAAAGATATGTCAATTAACTGCAATGTGTGGATCTTACTCAAATAATAAAGATTTTAATCTTTATTCAAACAAACTATTACAAATTATGAGTTTATGAAAAAGGAAATGTGAATACTGACTGAATATTATGATGTTATGAATAATATTATATTTTTAATTACTTGGAAAAAAAAGTAAGAACCCTAGTCCTACAATAGTAACTGAACTGAAATCAGTTTGGGAGTAGAATCCTCCCAAAAGCCTACAGATAAGAGCACAGCCAACATCCTGATTTCCTTCTTATGAGTCCCCGAGTAGAGGATGCTTCTAAGCCACACTTTACATAAATTTCTGACCCACAGAACTACGAGTTAATAAATGGGTGCTATTCGAAACTATTATTTATAGGCATCTGGTATAGCATCAATAGAAAAGGAACACGGTCACACAGGGAACAAGGGGTCAAGTCAGTTACCTGGATCAGCCCTAGGCTGTCTGACTCTCAATCCCACACTTTCAAAGTACCACACCATTAATCACCCTTCCCCTCCCCCAGATGGGTCAGCATACACCACCAACCCCATCACTGTCACAAGTACCTCTCTCAGCCAGGGCTACTGCCCCCTCCCATGTGACCAAGGGCATCGTGCAGCTGACAGCCCAGGGAGCCCCACAGTATCCCACACCACAGGCACAGTGCAAGCTCATGAGCCTTCACACACTACCTTCAACCACCATGGCAGCTCCAGTGCCCGGGATGTTCAACTGCACCAGCTGGGCCTTTGGGGAGTAGCTTCCACTACAACTGGGAATATCCTGGACTCTCCACTGAAACCCAATTTGGGGCCTTAAAGCTTCTCCAGGTTAGGCAACATTTCAGTCTGTGTAACACAGCAGAAAGAATATGGGCTCAGATATCTGCTGTCATGGTTCAAATCTGGACTCCATCCTTTGTAGCTATGTGACTTGGGCAACTTGCTTAACATCTCTGAACCTGTGTTTCCATTGGTAAAAGGGAGGTAAAAATTGCTCTGCCTCAAAGACTGTGGGGAGCTTTAAATGAAATATTCCTATAATATTTAGTGTAGTTACTGACATGAAATAAATGCACAATTATGTTATTTATTGTTATTTTCTTTCTACCACTCATTCGGCATTATGCCCCGCTGTCTGTTCCTACCTATTCAGTTAGTTCATGCAGTGAAAATGCACACCCTTTCATTACCTTAGAATGTGTTTCAACTATCTTTGGATTTAATGATACCCAACCTAAGTAGATTTTAAGAAACACCAAAAGTATTTATTAAAAGTACAAATTCACAAGCACTTGACTCCAAAACTTCTGTTTCAGGCAGATTTGGGTACAAAGTCAGGATAGCCCCAGAAATCTACATTTTTATCAAGGACCTCAGATAACTATGAACTGTCCTAGTTAGGGAGTAGGATCTATGTAATCCTGGGTGGTTGTAGTCACTGATAATGGTAGGGGGACCCATGTGCCAGGATATCCAAGAAAGCCAGGAATCTTCTGGTGCCACCACTGTCACTGTCAGAGGATACCAAGATCTCATAAGGAGAAGTTATGAGCATCCCCCCGCTAATGGCAAAATTTACAACAGCAAATACACTGGCCCTTAAGAAAGTATTCTCTCCACCCTACTCTCTATCATTCAACGTGGCTGGCTAAAAACAATCCTGAAAAAGAAGAACAAACTGGAAGTATTAAAATCCCAGATTTCAAGATATACTACAAAGCTGTAGTAATCCAAACAGTAAGTACTGGCGTAAAAAAAAAAAAAAAGACACATAGATCAAGGGACACAATAGAGAGCCCAGGAATAAATCCATGATTTAGGTCAATTAATCTACAAAAAGGAGGCAAGAATATGCAATGGGTAAAAGACATTCTCTTCAACAAATGGTGTTGGACAGCTACACACAAAGGAATGAAACTAGACCATTTTCTTACGCCATACACAAAAGTAAACCCAAAATGGATTAAAGATGTAAACATGAGACCCAAAATCATACAATTCCTAGAAGGAAACACAGGCAGGAATCTCTGATACCTATTGTAGAAACATTTTTCTAGATATGTCTCCTGAGGCAAGGGAAACAAAAGCAAAATTAAACTGTTGAGACTACACCAAAATAAAAGGCTTTCCACAGCAAAGGAAACAATCAACAAAACAAAAAGGCAATCTACCAAATGGAAGGGGACATTTGCAAATGACATATCCAATAAGAGGTTAGTATCTAAAATATATAAAGAACTTATATGTCTCAACACACACACAAAAATAATCCAATTAAAAATAGACAGAAGACCTGAATAGATACTTTCACCAAAGAAGACATACAAATGACCAACAAAAGACACTCAACATCACTCATAATCAGGGAAATGCAAATCAAAACCACAATGAGATATCACCTCACACCTGTCAGAATGGCTAAAATCAAAAATAGAAGAAACAACCAGTGTTGGTGAGGATGTGGAGAAAAAGAACCCTCATACACTGTTGGTGGGAATGCAAGCTGGTGCAGCCACTGTGGAAAACAGTATAGACTTTCCTCAAAAAATTAAAAATAGAGGGGCACCTGGGTAGTTCAGTCGGTTAAGCATCTGCCTTCGGCTCAGGTCATGATTTCAGGGTCCTGGGATCAAGCCCTGCACCAGGCTCTCTGCTCAGTGGGGAGTCTGCATCTCCCCCCCTCCCCGTGATCGCTCTCGCTTTTGCTCTCTCTCAAATAAATAAATAAAATCTTTAAAAGTAAATAAAATAAAAAATAAAAATAGAATTATTATATAACCCAATAATTCTGCTACTGGATATTTACCTAAAGAAAATGAAAACACCAGTTTGAAAAGGCATATGCACCCCTCTGTTTATTGCAGCATTATTTATAATAGCCAAGATATGGAAGCAACCCAAGTATCCATCAAGAGATGAATAGATATAGAAGATGTGGTATATATATATTTATATATACAAAGGAATATTGGCCATAAAAAAGAATGAAATCATGCCATTTGTAACAACATGGATGGATCTAGAGGATATAATGCTAAGTGAAATAAGTCAGAGGAAGGCAAATACCATGATTCCACACGTATGTAGAATTTAAGAAACAAAACAAAGAAAAAGAGACAAACAAAACACAGATTCTTAAATACAGAGAACAAACTGGTAGTCGCCAGAGGGGATGTGGGTGGGGGTGGGTGAAATAGGTGTAGGGGATGAAGACCAAGAGGAGCACTGAGTAATGTATAGAATTGTTGAATCACTATCTTGTGCACTTGAAGCTAGTATCACACGATATGTTAATGACACTTGAATTTTTAAAAAATTAATTAATTTTCAGAAAAACAAAGTGGCTGGCTAAGGTTAGCATTATTTTGGAAAGAGACAGGATGAGAGATCATGCCAGGCTATGCTAGAGCATAAAAAAACAAAGCATCCGCCATGCTAACAGTGCTTGGCATGAAGTAAACACTCAATCAAAGACTGTTGGGTTTATGTAAATCTTGACCAAATGTGTATAACTTAGTGAGTGACAGGCTAGAGATGCTGCTTTACCCATCTGCTACGGCATTTGCTGGCTGCATGAAGTTCATAAAAATCTTACAGTCAGTACACATCTTGCAAGTGACCCCAAGGGTTGTTGATAAAGGTAGATTTATGTGAAGCTAATTAACCTTAAGGCCTAGCAAGGTGTACACACATCATACATTTTTTTCAAAGATTTATTTATTTATCTTAGAGAGAGAAAGCATGAGCAGGAGGGGCAGAGAGAGAGGGAGAGGGAATCTCAAGCAGACTCCCCACTGAGCAGGGAGCCCCATGCAGGGCTCGATCCCAGAACCTTGAGATCATGACATGAGCTGAAACCAAGAGTTTCAGTGGCTTAACCAACTGCACCACCCAAGTGCCCCTCACATGTCATATATTTTTATAAAATTTGCAAGTTAAGGTATTTTTTGCTCATTTCTTCATGGGTTCCCCTAATTCTATAAACTTCAGGCTCCAGGCTCCATAAAACCTGGATTTGCCACCATAGCTCCTCAAAGCGGTGCTCGGAAGTGCTAACAGCAGAGGGAAATACGATGTTTGAAATAGCCGTGCCTTCCTGGCAGTCCGGAGCCCTCAACGCCTATGGATTGTGCTCTGAGTCAAAAAACAGCAGTCCGTGCCTCAGGCCTGGCTGACGCCCTCTCCTCTCCACGCCTGGCCAAGAGTGTACAGAGCTCCCCTCCCTTGCCGGGTACCAGCAGCTACACGGAGCCAAGGAAAACCCTCTGCAGCCCTGCAAATCCCTTAGGCTCCTTTTCATTATCCCAGGGCTGGGAGTTTCTCACTCCTAGATCATCCCACCCATGCCAATTCCATTTTGGCCCCAAACTACAGGTCCCCGCCCCCGTCCCCAACTCAGTGACTATGCTACCTAACCATAAGCAGCAAGGTGGTCATAGAAAATGGGGATGCCTCATACATGCAGGGCTTTACAAACACTGTGATTTAATTTGAAATATTTGGTTTATGTAATTTGTAGATTTTAGCTATTGGACTAAGATCATTCACAGAAATAGATTATAATTCACTGCTGTTTCTCTGGTTTTTTTATTACAGCATAATTAAAACCTACTGTTAGCTAGCACTGTGGGGAAACGTCAGTGCTATGCAGTATGCATTTTAATTGTCTGCATAACCACCATCCCTTCTTTCAGCAACCTTGCTTCTCTGCGCCGGGTGTGCGTAATTCTCAAATCCCATTAGGTGCCTGTAATCCACAGCCTTTCAGTAAACCTATACTCTGGTTCTCCAATGCTCAGCCCTGAAGATGCTTGCAGAGTGAAGGATGTCAAAGTGAGGGTGCATGGGCAAGGGGAAGTTGGGCATACGTGTAAGCAGGACGTCTGGAGGAGGCTCGGCATGGAACATGGGTTTTGCTCCTTTGGCTGTATTCCCACGGCCATCGGGTTGAATGTCTTGAATGCAAAGACAGGAAGCGATGGAACACTCAAGTGGGCAACAGGACGAAATACGGCTTCAGATTCCTTTTTTTTTTTTTTCAGTACATTGACATACAAGGTCACATTAGTTTCAGGTGTACAACATAGTGATTCCACTTTGCTATACTTTATGCTACCATCACTGCAAGTGTAACTCCCATCTGTCACCATACAACACCACTAGCTATATTCCCGATGCTGTGCCTTTTGAATAAAAGTCCTCCCATGAAGAGGATTTCAATTCTTAATAAATAAGAAACTTCCACCCATTCTATAGGGTCTTTTAGGCAGCAAACATATACCTACTCTGTGACAGTCACTGTGCTTGGCACTCAGGGTGTAGCAATAAATA
Organism: Ailurus styani; assembly: GCA_002007465.1. Lineage (NCBI taxonomy): Eukaryota > Metazoa > Chordata > Mammalia > Carnivora > Ailuridae > Ailurus > Ailurus styani. The sequence goes on along the minus strand of LNAC01000033.1, from coordinate 4,281,380 downwards.
ACACACAGTCCTTGTCCTCGGTAAGCTCACATTCTACTAGGAAAAGGAAAGTATTCATATAAATAACTGCACTGCATCACCATAGGTTTTACCAGAGATTTGAGGAGCTATTTGAGGTAATGGAAAGGACACAGTCTTTGAAATCAAGAGAGACCAGGATTCCGATCCCACTTGTGCAATGTGTTCAGCTCGATCACCTTTGGAAAATCTACTCCATGAAAGAACTGTGATGTCCTGGTAGTAAGACAGTATTGCTCTGCAGAGAGCTGAGAGGCCTTGGGGTTGCAAGGAGGGTGTGGCTGCTAAAGGTGTCCTGCTCCTCTGTGCTCTTCTCACTTCCAGTCTCCCATGGGGGCAGGAGAGTGTCCTGTGACAAAGATCAGAAATGACAGGTGGCAGGTACCAGGTACAGCGGTAGCGTGTCACAGGCATTTGGTAAATGGCAATGATCATTGCTCACAACTCCTGGGGCAACACCATTTCTTTATGTCCCTGGGCTATTTTAGTAAGCAAGGGACTCCACTCTCTGCTCCCCCTGAGCCTCCTGATGGAGTCCCAGGAGAGCTCCTTCTGCCATGCAAAACTGATCCGTGAAGGACCCGTTCTGAATGCTTAGTAGCTCCACCTGTCATGGAGAAATTCTATCTTCTTGGCTTAGACTGTGGGCACCACAGCATTCCCTCCCTTCCCTTCCAGCTCACCACCCAGCTCTCCTCCCACGACCCCGCCCTCTATCTCTTACAGAGCCAGTTCCACTGCCATGGCCTGCTTCCTCCTGCCTCCTGATTTGGGACATTCTTATCCCCATCACCGTCCTTCTGGCCTAGGCATGTCTGCCTGTGCAACTCCCTCTGAGAAACCAAACTCCAGCCACCCTCATGTCCCGCACAACTACTGACAGAATCCCCCTAACTGCTCACTCCACTTTCCTATTTGCCCCTCGCTAATCTGTTCTCCAAAATGCAGCCCGACCGGTTTCTACATACAATTCCATCAGGGCCCTCACTTTCTGTTGTATGGTGACAGATGGCGACTACATATCAAGGGAGCACTGAGTCATGCATAGAATTGTTGAATCACTACGTTGTACACCTGAAACTAATATAATATTGTATGTCAGCTATACTTCAATTAAAAAAGAAAACAAAAAACCAAAAACAAAAAACCTTCAGTGGCTCCTCTCCCATCACACTTAAGTGAAATCCTTCTCCTGACCATGACCTGCAAGGCCCTACTCTCCACTTGTTCACCATACTCCAGCCGTATTGGTCAGTCTGAAGTTCCTTGAACCCTGAGACCTTCCCACCTCCAGGTGCACACCCGCCTCTGCTTCAAGAATGCTGGCACTCTGTCCTTTGCAGACCCTACCTCCCACTCAGTTCCAGTGCCACTCCCTCTGGGAGCCCTTTCCTATCTCCCCAAACAGAATCATGGCCCTGTTATTCTCTTTCATCATACCCTGCTCTTCTCATCCACAGGAATTACCTCTTTGTGTATTGATTTGTGTTTGTGTATTTTTTACTTAATGCCCTTCTTTCCCTTTAGATGGTAAATTCCATAAGGACAGGGCCTTAGCCCCAAGCAGGAGGCTCAGAACCCCGCATTTATGCCTAGCAGAAAGATTAACTCATAAAGAGAAAATCCCTGTCTTCGGATAACATTATGACCAATGCAAAACAAAACAAAACAAAAATTTAATTTCCAGGACTATACTGAAAATGTCTGCAATCATAAAGTGGTTGGAGTATTTACGTAAAGTAACATTGGTACTAAATAGCCACATCTCACCTTACTCTTGAGAGGGCTTAGTCAGGGTTTCTATTGATACTGAAGCCTCTGATACCCTGAAGAATAGAAGGTAGACCTGTTTGGGGACTTAGAAGAAGAAGAACAAAACATGTCAGGAGAAGGGTAAGAAAGGGCAGGTTGAAAGGACAAGAAGAGGCCACATGGTGTGGTGTGCAAACAGCTTGAGCTCTGGAGTCAAGGTTGAATCATACCCACTGGGCACTCCCCCTCCTCAGCCCTGGCCTTGGGCAGGTCCCCCGTCCTCTTTAGACCTTTATTTTCTTGGGTGAAAAATGAACATAAAGTTGCCTTTGTTGTCATGAGAATCAGATTTTGTAAAACAGGTCTGGCATAAATACAAAAGCACCTAGCAGTCAACGCTCACAGCTTCCATTCATCTGCATTTCCTCATCCAAGTATCTATTAAACTCCTACTGTGCACCAAAAACTATATTAAGCTGCTGAGGTTACAAGGGAGAGCAAAACCACCATGTTTTCATGCTCACAGAGCTTAGAGTCTCTTCAGGGATACAAACATTCAAACCTGTAGTTGGTGCGGTAGAGTAGGTTCTACTGTGAGCACAAGTAACCATGGGGGAAGGCAGTGACCCCAGGCAGACTCTGCAGCCACCTGGCCTAGGTTTGATGATTAATATGCCCACCTACCAGCCAGGACCTCGGGTAACTCAAAGTACTTCCTTCCTGCCTTCCTTCTGTTTACTTACCTGTAAGAGAGGGGCAATAGTAGTGTCTACCACACAGGCTCATTATGACGGTTAAATGAGTTAGTACAGAGAGGGCTGGTACCTAGAACTACCTTATAAGGATTTGCTGTTTCATTATTATTACTTTCTTAATTGGGGCAGTTAAAGAAGGAGTCCTAGCAAGTTACATTTGAGCTGAGGTAGTCAAAGATTAGTAGTGCTATCTAGACGAAAGGAAAGAGGAAAGAGCAGGTGAGAAGATAGTAGCAAATGTAAGGAATGAAAAGCAGGCCACTAAGGCTGCAGTTGAGAAATGAAGTCAGACCAGGCAGGACTTTGTAAGTAAAGCCAGGAGTGTTATCTTCAACCTACAGGCAATCTGAGCCTATAGCGAGACCAATACTCTATCTTCAGAGTAGAGGAGAGACCTGTGAGGGGACCAAGTGAATGCACAGAAGCCAGCTGGAGTTTACTGTAGAAAGCTAGAAGAAATTAGGATAAATGGACAAGAGGGGTGGTAATACAGGTGATGAGACAGCACAGATTTGAGAGATGTTTTAAAGATAAAACTGACAAGACTTGGTGATGGGGCAGGAGGCAGAGGGAAGAGGAGCAAGCACGGCTCATGAATACCCAGCTGAAAAAACTGGATGGATAGTGGCACTGCGCACTGAGATGGAGAAGCATGTTGTAGGTCCTTGCGGGAGCAGCATGGAATGCAACAGAAGGTAGGGTGCCACCTACATAACACTGTATGTGAGTAATCAGAGGGCAAGGAATCTGGGGGCTCTTGCCTTGCAGAAGTCACGTGACCTGCACAGCTCATCTTCTTTTAATAGCTCTACAACAGGGAAGACAACTGATCATCCAAAGGTCATTCATATTTGGCTGTGGGATGCAGTGATGTGAGAACAATGTATACTTAACCTGCCCTTTCTAGCCCAGACAGTCCTCCATGTCAGGCCCCTCCCAGAAGCCTGAGACCAGGAAGGACAGAAAGGTAAAGATCTAGCTAGATGGCCCAATGAGGCGAAGAGTTAACTAAGCAAAGGGCATGAGAACGAAACAATGTTCTCCTGGGGGTACAAAGAATCCAGGTAAATTGTCATAGAGACAGTCAATGGATTTGTAACTCATTTGTACAAAGAATCCAGGTAAATTGTCATAGAGACAGTCAATGGATTTGTAACTCATTTGTATTTCTAGTTATCCTTGACAGAGCACTTACAATGTGCCACACATTTCATCTTCATGGTCTAACATCTTCACACAGCACCTATAGAGACAGGAAGAAAGATTCAGAGAGTTAACTTACCTGAGTCACACAACCACTGAGGGAAAGAACAGGGATATGGACCCAAGTCTGCATAACTGAGACAAATCTTCTTTTTTTAACCCAAGTAGAATTTCCTTGACTGAGCAAACACTTCAGCATTGACCCCCCCACCACCACCACCACCATATGCACAACAGGCATTTCCAGGTGGTTAAACACATTTAAGGTGAAGTCTTGGCCACTCAATAGAACAAAGCTAATTGGCCTCTGCAGAGATCAAAACCACGACCTTGTCCTTATTTGATCATTATGCCAGTGGGATGCTTAAGGCAGACAAATATTTGCCATCAAATGGCTATCAAGCATTCATTTCCCTTCATATTGTATTGGTTGCTCATTAATGGCAAGAACTCAGCCTTTCATAATAAGCCACTGGATAGAAGAGAGACAAGTGATGTTTCTATAAATTATCAAATGCAAAGGCTTTTACAGAATTTGCCAATTATTTAAAAGGTTGGAAGTAGGGGACTGGAACGGTACCTTCAGAGATGAGCAGAACCAGCGCCCACCACTGCCTTGCCACGTGATCACACTGCCACCTACTGGACATGGCACGCATCTCCCCTTTCCCTAATGGTCCGCCAGGAGACGTGCACTGCCCATCAAGCAGATCGCCCACATTTTATCACCTCCTTTTCACATTTTAAGGTGTCCTCCTCAAGAGGAATTTTTCTTTTCAGACAAAAAATTCTTTTCAGACTGATAGCCAAGAGATACAGGTGGGAATCCATGCAAGTGTTGGTGGTGCAGAAGAGCCAAGAGCCCAAGGGAACTTTCCAGGGGCAGCGGAGGGCAGTGAGGGGAGGGCACGTGGGCCTGTGACAGCAGCCAGGAGAACCCACTGCACCCAAATCCAGTTGTCTCATTGTAAGAGCCCTCAAGGCCTTTTTGCCACTCTCTAATGACAAACTCTCTCCAGATCCCTTTTAAATACATTGAGATCCATTCCTCCTTGCATATTTTCTTTCCCTACGAGCACAGCTTGTGTATCGAAGGGCCGTGTGTGCTCCTGCTTCAGAACATAGCGCTATTATTTTACGAGACCACAGGCAGCAGTCTTTCTTTTTCAAAGAATTTCAATCTTCCCCTTTCATTCACTCACAGCGTGAAAATAAATCCCTGTGCTCAAGCATTTTAAAAATTAAAGGCTTAGATGGCACATGCTGGTCAAAAGCTGATCTTCAAATACCTATTTCCATCGGCTATTAGTTTTTTTAGTTTTCTTTCTCATTTTTTCTTTTACTTACTTCATGTGGCATTACAGAGACGCAGCAGACTGAAATCGGTCTCTCTCACTGCCAACTAGATAGGACACTAAAATCCATTCCTTCTGGACAAGTTTGGAACAGAAATATTGGTTGGAAAGGACTAGAGATAAAAATCAGGGTACCTGTGTAGTGACTTTTCTCTTATGTTTAAGGTTCAACAACTCAATAAGAAATAACTCAGAACCAAGTCCTAAATTCATTTTCCAAAGGAAGATATTCGAAGACTCTTAGCTTGTCCAGATTTCCAGAACTCCTTGGTAATAGAAGAGGACCTAGAATTTCTCAGCCAGTTTTCAGGTTTTCTGCACCATTCACTGAATCCCATTACTGTCTTCTCATTTCATATGGAGAACTGAAACCACACAGACAGTCTCAGCCCAAGGGTTCTTGCTTATTCCCATGGCCTCAAGCACGCATGAGTGTCAATGATTCCCCGGTCTGTGTCTTTGGTTTCAAACACTCACCCGAGGTCTAGACCCACCTCTCTAAGTGCTCACTAAATATTTCACCTTTGCTGTCCTTCAATACCCTAAGCTCATTGTGTCTAATCTCAAGTCTTGATGATCAGCCTGGCCCATCTCTCAAACCTACTCTTCCCTCATGTAATCATCCCACTTAAGGGTAAAACTGTCCACTCAATTATGTAAACCCAAACCCCAAATGTCCACCCAATGCCCCCACCCTCTATGTATGATTGATCACAAAGTCCTATTACATCAGCCACCAACAAAACTATTATTCTCTTCTCTCCGGCTACACTGACACTGCCTTTTCCCATGGGCTGTTGAAGCAGCCTTGCACCAATCTACCTTTCCCCATGCTTGATGCTCTCCTTTTCATCCTTCAGTTGAAAAATAAATAACAGATCACATCCTTGACATCACAATCGTAATACATAAAAGGAAAAATTGATAAACTGGACTGCATTAAAACTAAAAACTTTTGCTCTGAAAAAGATCCTGTTTAAGAGGGTAAAAAGATAAACTACAGACTGGAAGAAAGTATTCACAATCACATATCCAACAAAGGACTTGTATCTAGAATATATAAAGAACTCTCAAAATTTAACATTAGAAAAACAATCATCTCAAAAATAATCAAAAGACATGCATAGACACTGCACAAATGAATATATACAGATAGCAAATAAGCACATGAAAAAGTGTTCAACATCATTAGCTATTGGAAAAATGCAAATTGGGGCACCTGGGTGGCTCCGTAGTTAGGTGTCTGCCTTCGGCTCAGGTCATGATCCCAGGGTCCTGGGATCGAGCCCTGCATTGGGCTCCCTGGTTGGCGGAAAGCCTGCTTCTCCCTCTCCCACTCTTGTATTCCCTCTCTCACTGTCTCTTTCTCTGTCAAATAAATAAAAAATAAAATATTTTTTAAAAAGAAAAAAGCAAATTAAGCCTACAATAAGATATAACTACAGCTATCAGAATAGCTAAAATGAAAAAGTGATAACACCAAACTAAGGGGAGAATGTGGGGAACTTGAATCTCTGGTGAGAATGTAAAATGGTAGAGCCACTCTGGAACATAGTTAACAGTTCCTTTTAAAACTAAAAATGGACTTATACCATACAATCCAGCGATTGCACTTGGGCATATATCCCAGAGAAATGAAAACTTACTTTCATACAGAAATTCATACACAAATGTCATAGTAGCTTCACCTGCAACAGCCAAAAACTACCCAAATGCTCTGCAGTGGGTGAATGGTTGAACAAACTGTAGTACAGATATCCTATGGAATATTACTCAGCAATAAAAAGGAATGAACTATCGATACAAACACCATTTGGATGAACCTCAAGGAAATTATGTTGATTGAAAAAAGCCAATGTCAGAAGGATGTATTTTGCATGATTCCATTTATGTGAAATTTGTGAAATGACATAATTATAGAAATGAACAAATTAGTGGTTGCCAGGGGTTAGGAAGGTATGTTGGGGGCAGGGATGAAGGAGGCTATAAAAGGCTAGCATGAGAGAGTCTTAGAGTAATGGAAGTTAAGAATATTGATAATAGGGGCGCCTGGGTGGCTCAGTGGGTTAAAGCCTCTGCCTTCGGCTCAGGTCATGATCTCAGGGTCCTGGGATCGAGGCCCATATCGGGCTCCCTGCTTGGCAGGGAGCCTGCTTCCCCCTCTCTCTCTGCCTGCCTCTGCCTACTTGTGATCTCTCTCTCTCTCTGTCAAATAAATAAATAAAATCTTTAAAAAAAAAAAAAAGAATATTGATAATAGGGGCGCCTGGGTGGCTCAGTGGGTTAAAGCCTCTGCCTTCGGCTCAGGTCATGATCTCAGGGTCCTGGGATCAGGCCCCACACCGGGCTCCCTGCTTGGCAAGGAGCCTGCTTCCTCCTCTCTCTCTGCCTGCCTAACTGCCTACTTGTGATCTCTCTCTGTCAAATAAATAAATAAAATCTTTAAAAAAAAAGAATCTTGATAATAATAATGGATATATTTGATACACGTGTAATAAAAACTGCATACCACACACAGGTGCACACACAAGTGAGATTAGTGAGTGCTTCTACTAACCAGTAAAATCTGAATAAGCACATTATACCAATATTATACTCTAGTTATACCAGATGTCCACATTAAGAGCTGGTGAAAGGGTGCCTGGGGCCTATCTACACATTTCTTTGCATCTTCTTGTGAATCTATAGTTATTTCAAAATAAAGGTTTAAATAATTGATTATGTTACTTCTGAAGTTATTTGTAGCTCTCATTATTCATAGAATAAAACACATTAATCTCTGCTTAATATATAAAGTCTTCCATTCCAGCTTCATTACCTATTAAGTGTTATGGTTAATTACAGCTTTGCTGTTTTTCATTTCCTTATCAGGTGTACTAAAATGTCTACCATTTTTAGGCATTTGCCTTTATCTCTAAGATTATAGAAAGTGTATGCATGCAACCTGAAAATTCTCAAATTTGCTATAGTTGGACATTGCTATAGTTGGAATAAACATATTCCATGGCCATTTAGTAAATCTTTGCATGCCTAAGCCAAATCAATCTATCAAATAACGATCTGTTCTGGATACTATAGGCTTTATGCAACTTCTCTAAAGAGAAAGAAAAGATGAGATGTAAGCTCTCTGTGGTGACAGCAATAGATGAGTGAGAATTACTATAGCAAATAAAGCATGGGAAATGGTGAAAGGGGTCCACGAACCTAGAAAATATCCCTTCGTTGGTGATTTTGCTTATTTCACAAACACAGTGTATTCCTCTCCTAGGGCTACAGTAACAAGGTGTTGTCAGGGCCGGTTTCTTTTATGGGTTGTGAGAAACAATCTGTTCCTTGCCCTTCCTCCAGCTTCTGCTGATTTTCTGGCAATCCCTGGCATTCCTTGGCTTGTAGAAACATCACCTTAATCCCTTTCATCTACACATGACATTCTCCCTGTGTGCATATCTGCACCCAAATTCCCCCCTTTCGTAAGAATACCAGTCGGTCATATTGGATTGGGGGCCCAACCTCCAGTACAACCTCATCTTACTTAGCTAATGACATCATCAATAACCCTATTTCCAAATAAGGTCACATCCTGAAGGATCAGGGGTTAGGATGTTAATATGTAAATTTCAGGGAAAGCAACCCCACCCCTAACATCCAGGTAGGATTAGTAACCAAAAAAATTGTTGTTACTTCCTTTTAAATGAACAGATAGTCTACTCGTCAATAATGTGCTGGTACTGGAGGGTGCACAGAATTTGATGTGGTTACTCACTGGGGCTTACTGGGAAGATTCTTATGCTCATCACTTAAGAAAACATTTAATAACCACATGAGAGGGCGCCTGGGTGGCTCAGTGGGTTAAGGCCTCTGCCTTCGGCTCGGGTCATGATCTCAGGGTCCTGGGATCGAGGCCCACATCGGGCTCCCTGCTCGGCGGGGAGCCTGCTTCCTCCTTTCTCTCTGCCTGCCTCTCTGCCTACTTGTGATCTCTCTCTCTGTCAAATAAATAATTTTAAAAAAATAATAAATAACCACATGAGAGTGTTTAACACTCCATTAGCAGATATTTGATGGCTTGCCAAGTATGCAGGTTGGATCATTCTACAATCGAACTTCTAATCACATCTCGAGGGAAGGGGCATCTGGGTGACTCAGTCAGTTAAGCATCTGACTTTTGGTTTTAGCTCAGGTCATGATCTCAAGGTTATGAGATCAAGCCCCATGTCAAGCTCTGTGTTCATCACAGAGTCTGCTTATCTCTCTCCCTCCCCCTCTACTTTTCTAACCCCTCTCAAATAAATAAAATCTTTTTAAAAAAATCATATTCCAGTGTATACAGTTGACTCTCTTTGTGAGTTGGTCTATAGTCATCAATTGTCTATAAAATTCTATGGACAAAATTTTCTTATTGGAAACAAACCATAGTTGGTGAATAATTCATTTAATTTTTATAAGAGTCTAACTGCTTAATCAAGGTATTGTAACCAACTGTGACAAGGCACTGTGAGAAGAAAATGGATGTGGCCATTCTAAACACTGCCTGGGAACTGCTTTGTGGCTTTTGTGGGATGAAACAGACTCTGTCCAAAGAAATCCTCTGCACAATCCTCCTTCATCTCCAACAACCCGGTCCATTCATACATGTTCAGCGCAGTTAGGTCAATCTAACCAGTTCCTGTCACCAAATTGGAAGGTATTGTCTGATAACTTCTGGTATCTCCTATCTTTTGGATCTTAGCACCTTAATCTAAATTTCTAATATAACATCCTGTATGTATGTCTAGTTTCTGCTGCATATGATACAGAATTATTTGAGCTTTCTAGAAACATCCATCACCTACTCAGGAGTTTAAATTTGTATCAAGATGTTACATGAGACATCCATTCAGGGAAAATTAGAATATAGTGAGGTTCTGTGGGAACATGTCCTGTGAGATAGAACTCAGCTGATGTATAGGAAATAGTCTTGCAGAGATGATAGGAAATGACATGCCAAAGAAAGCAAAGAGAATCATGTGAGTGAAGTCATTGTTTCATAAATGGTAAGCTCAGGCATTGAGCCCATAGCCCACAGAGAGTACCTTGAGCAAAGAAGAAAACAAGGGTGCCCATGTGGGATAGAGAGTGAAAAACATATCAGAAAAGAAGGGGCTGGAGCCTAAATCCTAAATCTGCAGGGCAGCAGATATCCAGGATGGCACCAATACCCAAGAGATCCAGTCTGAGGGAAGCAACTTAGATTCTTAGCACAAGGTGGATATCCACAGACAAGGATGCCCGAAGTCTGTGAAAAAGATGCTGAGTGGGAACAGTTTTGTGTCTTAGTGCTGGAGTCTCTGCACATTCCAAATTATCAGGGACTGGAAGGTTCCCTCCTCTGAGGTGGGGTAGGATGGGTGGACCCAAGCTGTTCAAGGTGCCCAGAGGAACCTTGGGAAAGAGGCATAATAACATGGGTATGTCCAAGAATTCATCCATGTACATGCAAAAAGCCAACAACTATCATCATTGTCACTATCATCATCATCATCATCGTCACTAATGCTTATAGAGCATTTACCACTTGTCTGGCACTGATCTAAGCACTTTCTATAATTCATTTAATCCTCAAAATAACTCTATTCATATCTTTTTTATAAATGAGGAAATGGAGACAAAGAGAGGTTAAGTAACTTACCCACATCATCACCTGAAAAGTAGCAGAGACAGGATCCAAACCTGGGCAGTATTGTTTCAGAGTCTATAAGAAACCACCATAGCCTGTGCTGCTTCCCTCCCAGACCATCCACCTTGACTTCTGTGTGATACCCTCCCTCTCATTATTCGGCCTCCATCCCCTGAATTCCTGCCTCCTCCTGCTACTACCTATGCTAACCAACAATACCCTGCACTTGGTAACAAAGCTAGACAACTTGTGCTCTACAGCCACAAGGAGAAGAAGAGAACGAGGGCAGGGCTGTGAATGGGATTGTGGGCTAGAACGAGAGCCCAGCTGGCTGACTAGCACAAGTCCATTCCTCCTTCCACTTTGCTATAAAAGCAATAAAATTATAATGATGAAGGCAAAAAGGTCTGCAAGGAAATGAATTAATGTTTCACCTTTGTATTGAACACAGCACAGTACATTCTCTGCAAGACTGTCAAACCACTGTCCTCCTTGCTGGATGCATTAGTCTGCTTGGGCTGCCATAAGAGACCACAGATCGGTGGCTTAAAGGACAGAAATGTATTTCTCATAGTTCTGTAGGCTAGAAATCCAAGATCAAGACATCAGTAGAATTCGGGTTTCTCTGTGAGCACACATCCCTGTTATGTCTTCCTCTTCTTATAAGGTCACCAGTCCCATCAGGGCCCCATCCTTATGACCTCATTAAATCTTAAGTACCTTTTAAAGACCCTATTTCCAAATATAGACTCATTAGGAATTAGGGCTTCAACATATGAATTTGGGCAAGTGGTGGGCACAGTTCAGGCCACAACACTGGAGTTAAGCCCGGTGACTACAGAGCTTATAGACCCAAGGCTGCCTTTGGGCACGGTTGGAGGTCCCTCCAGAGGGAGAGCCAATGAACTACCATACATTTTATGAAGATAGGAACCAGAATTCTTGACTATATCTTTTTCCTCTACATTCACATACCAGATGATGAAATATATCAGTGTGTATTAATTAAAAGAATTAAGAGTCTTACAGAATTAAAAGTCCTTTCTCTATGTGACTGTAGTTCATTGGGAACATAGTCATGGCCCCTTCTCTAGCACATCTCCTTGCAACCAGCAGCAAAAAAAAAAGTATACAACATCTGGCCCTTGATATTAAACAATACGAGAAATCATATTGTTTGCAAATACAAAGCACATTTTTTCTTTCACAGAATAAAAGTAAACTTTTCTGCTTAATCGTCTTCCATTTTCACAAGCCTAAGAGAGAGCAGCAATTTTTAAATACCACTTAATTGATTTAAATGGCATACTACCCGCATTTCACAGCTTTCCTATTTTGGCTTGATTCCACAGGGTGCCGGCCTTAAGACCTCATTGTAAGGCGCAGTGCCTGCACACACAAGGAGAACAAAGAGCCCATGTGAGGTACATTACAAAGTCAAGTTTGCAATGCAAACAAGCTTCTTATCTAGAAGACTATGGAGCTCGCTCTCAATTCTCATTCATCCTCAGATCAATCACTCAGCCCACGAAGGGCACTGAAGGGAAGCGGTACCACCGCTGCGGCCACGTTTCCCTTTGAGTAGGAAATTGAAACAAGCGAAATGTCTTTAAGATTCAAGAGGAGATCTAAAGCACAAAAAGTCCCTTAGGGCTAACGGCAAACAGGTTAACCATGAGAACTGGGAATAAATTATACATGCAGTCAAGTGGGGAAACTAAAGTGTAATGTAAATGGAAGGTTGAAAAGTAAACTCAGGATTGTCGGAATTCCCAACTTTATATTCCATATTAGTTTAGCAACCTGACTCCCTGCAGAAACTGTTCAGCAATATAGCTCACTTTATAAATGTAAATAATCCTAACTAATTTAATTTTCCTGAGATGGGAGTCCTTTTAACGGACCTCCCCAGGGCTTATCTTTCCCCATTCTGAACCATTTGACACATGCTGATGCCAGAGTAATTCTCCAAAAGAACATGTCCAATCACATTACTTCAAAGTTACCTCAAATACACAGAGCGTCTTTGAGTAAATTGGAAATATGGCACCCCCTTAAGTTAAAAGGAAAAAATTCTGTGTGCATTTGTGTGTGTAAATTAGTGTATGGATGCACAACCTGCCACAGCCAGAGTCACCTGCTCACATGTCTCCAGAATGCCAAGAAGCAAATGCCACTGACAGTAGATACCCACGTGCATGTCTAGACACACAAACACACACCTAAACCTCAAGGTGAAATGCTATGGTAGGTCTGGAGTTTGGCAGGGGTCAAAATCCTGCCACCAAGATCAGAAATCGAAAGGAACACCAAGTGCTCTCAGGCTGGACACAGGGTATGTGAGGGCTTCTGCTGGAAGTCTGTCCTGCAGCCTCTGGCACTCAAAAGCTGAGACTACATCTCCACCCCTGCCCACCTGCTCTCAAATCAGTTACTACAGTGTTTCTCAAAGTGTGGTGGGGGGGAGGGGACTTGGAGATCCTCCAGGTGCTTTCCAGGGACCACGAAGTCCAAAGTACTTTCCTGATAATATTAAGACATGTTTTTCACTCTCAGTGTTTCATGAGTGTACAGCAGAGATTTTGGGAGGCTACACTACCCGTGATGATCTCATCCCTCTATGGGCTAATGGAATGGGTGCTCCTGCATTATAAAATTTTCAGTTTATTTCTAATACAGTGAATACTAAAAGATATAATCCACACAAACAAAAGCTCTTTGGAATCCTCAGTCATTTTAAGAGCATTGGGGGCCCTTGAGACCAAAACTGTTGTGAACCACTGAGTTACATGGCTATAGCATGACTGGTACTCCCTAAAGGGTAGCAGCCATACATGGTGGTTGTGATCACTCCCCTGCTCAAAACCCGCAGTGCAGGAGCAGTGACGCAGCATGGAATGCATCCCAGTTCTGCAGACAGTTCTATGTTCAGACCCTAGTTCGACCACTTACTAGATTATGTGACCGAGGCAAGTTACTTAATCTTTTTGAATATGAGGATCTATGGGGCCTTAGAGTAGCATTTTTAAATCTTCCCCATTCTTCATCTATCATTCTGGAATTCTCAACCAAAAGAAACACGCCCACAAGAACCAACAGCTAAATGAGAAATAAATACCAATTTTATCAATAGTTGGGCAAGTGCCCTAAACCCCAACTCTACCAACAGGTAGATGGAAGAACAAAGTAAGGAATTCAAGCAAGACTTCCACCTCCCTGTTCTCCAGATTCTAGAATGATGGCCTATCTCAGCAGACTCCTTAGTCTATTTACCGAGCTGTCTGGAAGCATGCCTGGCCCACTTTACCCACACAAGTGCAGGGGAGTAGCCCATGGACTCAAGAGTGCAGGAAGAAAAGGCGCTGATGTGAGCAGAAAGTATCTCAGAGTCCTGTAATTCAGTATCCCAGGGAGGTGTGATCCAAGAAATATTTCAGACACTAACCAGCAAAATGAGCTCGTGCTCTAGCTCTCTCTCTCAAACAAATAAATCTTAAAAAAAAGAAGTTAAAAGAAGTGATAATAGCAGTATAAACTGGAGTTAATAGAAAGAGAGCCTGAAAAATAAGAGCGCTCACACTTTTATAGCCTCTGTTTCCCACCCTTATATATCAGAGCTTAAGGGACACTGGAAGCTATAAAGTTCCACCTCCCCCCACAGGGGGTGTCCCTTCACAGAGTTTCTCCAGCCTCTTTTGGTGTGTTTGAAGTCCTAGGTGCTCAACATTCTTTGAGGCTTTTAGTTCAATGGAATGACAGCTCTTTTGAAAGTTCTGCTACAAGGTGCAACACAATGATATACCATGTTCATGATATACAGAGAAAATCGTGACTTCCCAATTATCTGCCAAGAAACAAAACAAACACGGTGACTGCTATCTCCTCTTAAGAGCATGGCCTCGGGGCGCCTGGGTGGCTCAGTCATTAAGTGTCTGCCTTGGCTCAGGTCATGATCCCAGGGTCCTGGGATGGAGCCCCGCATTGGGCTCCTGCCTGCTTCCTCCTCTCTCTCTGTCTGCCTCCCTGCCTACTTGTAATCTCTCTCTCTCAAATAAATAAATAAAAATCTTTAAATAAATAAATAAACTTTTAAAAGTGATTGGTAACAGTAACTAGAATTATAAGTAGAATAATCATAATTAGAAATTGGACCTAAAGTTCAATTAAAAATATTTTTTAGTTTTTAATTTTCAATCATCAAATTCAAATTTGAAAAACAAAAGTAAGTGCAAATACTTTTTCTGTGAATGATACCAGCCCCCAATACCACTAAAACACACATGACACTTCTGATTCTGTGTTCCTTTGATTCCAGGCTCTCAGGAGTTGGTCTTTTGCAGAACATAACCATGATCCATAAAGAGCCAACTTTTCAGAAGGAGAAAAAATCATTTACATATCAAATGTGAATCTATTTCCTTACTATATTTAATCTTCAGGAATGGCCTCATAAAATAATAAAAGTCCCAGTTCAATTAGTAACCATCCGCTACTTCATTCCATTATCAAAAACCATTACTACATAATTTATTGGCTGACAGAAAAGAAACTCCTTTTCTCTTTGGTCTCTACCTCTATCTAGGTAGATCAAGTTCTGGTTGTCTGTATGCCCATCAATATTAATCAAAGTTACACAGAGACTCATGCCCTGTCTACATAATTTTTTAGCAAGATTAAAACACATGAGTGCAGAATCATTTGTAAATATTTACAACCTGGGATTTATGTAAATGTGGCTGACAAAAGAAGGAATACAAAAAGAGGTAGGAAATGTACAGAATGCGGTAGAAGTGGTCACATCATAAAGTGAAGAATCAAAAGAAATAACTGAGATATTACTGAAGCTGAAGAGTCGGAAATAGAGTATTAGGTTTATTATTTAATTAAAGCTATAAAAGTGACCACTAAAAGAACTGATATTATAAGTACAAATTATATACACATGCACAGATACACACATGTATGCTTCCGTGTGTGTGTATATCTAAAATCATGAGGAAGAGAATAGGAGGAGAGAGGAGGGTATAAGCAACCTTATCTTCCATATCAAAGAGAAATGACATATATTATATATTATGTATAATAAACGTATACTATATAATATAAATGTTAAAATATGATCTGGCATGCATTACCTGGAGCATCACTGTCCAAAATAGTAACCACAAGCCACAGGTGACTATTGAGCACTTAAAATACGTCTAATCCAGACTGAAATGTACTGCGGGTACAAAATTCCTAACAGATTGTGAAAACAACACAAAAATGTAAACTATCTCATTAGTAAGCTCAAATTGATTATATGTTGCAATGATATTTTAGATACACTGGGTTAATTAAAATCTATTAAAGTGAGTTTTACATGTGTACTTTTACTTTTTCATGCAGCTACTAGATAATTTAAAGTTACAGATGTGGCTCACATCACATTTCCATTAGACAGGACAAATCTAGAGTGTCGGCATTGAACATCAGAAGGACTAAAATGACAAAGGAACTGGCTTCTGGGAAATAGAATTGAGGAAGACCTAAGAGGCAGCAGCCACTTGCTTTTCTTCAGAAAGTCTTCTATACGCCTTGCATTATCTTAGGCATACAGTGCTTTGCAGAAAAATTGAAATATTTAAACAATTTTAAAATGGAAGAATAAAATCTCAAAAACAGAGAGAGTAAACAAGGCCTTAAGGGCACCAGAGGGGGCAGGAGGGAATGTAGCTGAGTAACAACAACCATGTGCAAGATAGAATCACAAGCCCACTTCAAGGGTCAGGGTGCCAGCATTAGGGATGGTTGTAGGCTGGTCTCTGTCAGTAGCTCTCATGAACAAAACGTCTTTACTTAGTCTCATTTCAGTTCATCCTCAATTCCAGTCTTCACTCTTCTCATGTCAGGGAAGACGCCCTTTCTCTGCCCCACAGCCTGGCAGTGACATCTTCAGTATCTTCAGCACTGCCGTGAGAATCATAATGCCTTTCTGATGTCTCTTGGCTCAAAGGGCTCAGGAGCTTCCAAGTCAACATCTTCCTCCTCTCACCTCACCCTGTTTACCAACAGAAACTTCAGTACTTCTCAATGTATCTCCCTTCTGTGAGCTCTCAGTTGTCGATAGCTAAGTGTGGCTACCTCTGAACACCTCACATCTGATCTTTTAACATTTTCCTCACGTGGGAAACACAGTATCCCAGTGCCTAAGGCAGTAAGAAGGGCGATCCACGCAGTAAATAACAGTCAACAAATATACACATAATCTAATTTTAAATAATGAAAAGTGCCACTTTATATTTTTTGTAATTATATAAAAATGTGCCGATTAACGTGATGGAGGATTATAGGGTGGGGGAGCAGGGGTGACTGAGAGATTTCTTACTGAAGAAGTGATATTAGAGGGAACATTTGGATGATAGAAAGGGCCCAGCTATGGAGAACAACCTGTTCCCTGTAAGGAAAAGCAACATCAAGTCTTCAGGTGGGAATGAACTCAGTGTTTAAAAACAGCAAGGTGTGTGGGCTGGAGAAAAGTGAGGAGGAAGAGAGGGAGGCTGAGGTACGGAGGTAGCCTGCCTCCTACCTTGCAGGGCCCTTGGGCCCTGGTAAGGACTTTGATTTTATTCCAGATACGATGGATTCCATCAGAAGGTCTGGAGCAGAGAATGACTGACAGGAGTTTTAGCCTTACTGATTGATTCTCTTATAGAATTACAAGTAAATAGTCAAAAGATCCTTCCCTTTTCCTTCTCCACTCTCAAGATTAGTGAAATAAGAATTAAATCGGAATTCTTTATTCAGCATGAATTTGTGTTTTCGTTTTTTACCTTATAATACTAGACTCAATTTGGGGTTTTGTTTGTTTGTTTGTTTGTTTGTTTTTAAGTAAACTCTACTCCCCCGTGTGGAGCTTGAACTCAAAATCAAGAGATCAAGAATCGCATGGTCTACCAACTGAGACAGCCAGGCTCAGAATTTGGAATCAACAAACAGATAACTATTTATAGGATGGTGTCCCTCTCCACTGCTCTATGCCATTTGCAGGCAAATTTAGGTTTCACACCTGAGTTCTCCAGACTTAACAAAAATTTACTGAGCCCTTCTAGAGATCAACACTGTGCTGGGCACCTGTCTACATGATCTCATTCATCCTCTTCACAACCCTCTGATAATGGTAAGATTATCCCACTGCATATTAGAAGAGCAAGCCTAGAAATTAAATGACTTGTCTAAGAGTCTAAGCCAATAAATGAGAGAGCCTGATGTAAAGCTCCACACCACATGATCGTATTCATAGCTCTCTTATCAACCATAATGTTTCTTTTCTGGCATTTTAAAAGACAAATATCAAAAGGAATAATCTACTTGGAGGTAAATAGTGGTAATTGCTGTCAGTTCCTGACAGTAAAACAGAGATTCAGCAAAGCAGAATAATTTGCTTGCAATTATGCAACTCAGTAGTGGCCAAGCTGGGATAATTATTAGATTTTCCCAAATGCTTCCACCGTTATCCAACCCCATCTTTGAACATTCAAAAGCAGAAAGACGTAAATTAAACCTAAGAATGAATATGGGTTTCGAAGTAATAAAGGTTAATTGAGCTCTACATATGCTCACCCAAAAAAGTGCACAGCATCTGCAAAAATGAGAATATTCTAAGTATGCTTCCAAAGTAGAGATGTGGGAGAGCATATTATGAAGTAGAAGCAGCAACTGGGTGGGTGGATGGACGTGGATGAGCAGGAAACCTGGTACCATCCAGGCTAGTACAGCAATTCTATTGAGTAATTAAGTTTCCTACAGATTAATCATTAGGAACTGTTTGCCAGGGACAACCTGTACTTTAAATTGAAATTGTGTTTGTCTTGTGTTTCGCCTGTGATTTCCCAATAAGACTGTGTCATTTGGACTGGGGTATATCAATCTTGAAAAAGCTGGTGAAAAAATGCATATTTGTATTAAGATTTATAAAAATAACATATTGCATGCAGCGGCTCACACCACTCCCCTGCAGCAATGCCACGATAGTGAACGGAGGGGGAAATTCTATTACAGTAGTACATGCTTTATTGCACTAATATTTTCCTCTTGATTTTAAGCTGTATTGTAAAACAAACTGGACCTTTCAAGAATCATTTGTCTTAGCGTTTGAAAAAAAGTATTGATTTTAACACTGGAGCACATAATCAAGTTTTAGAAACATTCACATCGAAATGATCTTTGAAAGGCAATTTGTCAGTGTTCCATTGTCTGACGTCTGAATATTACATTTTTAAAGTCTTTTTCCCTGCTTCTCTAACTCATGTATAAAGTAATTCCCTTTAGGATTATGTCATTATTTTTAAATTGTCGTGTTTTTTATTTATTCCACTTACAAAACTAAATACCTATATAAAAAGGTAAAGAGAAATAGGGAAGGTGTTTTTTTTTCCTTTTACTTGCATAATGAAAATGAGAATGGCTTTGATGTCAAAAATAATTATGGAATACTTAAGAATTTAATTAAATGACTCAGGAATTAAATCTCCTTATTTTTTGATGTTGTCATCCCCAACACACAGCCTCTCCCGAAAAGGGAAAGAGAATATGGAAAATTGCACAGTGGGTTTTATGACCAGCCTACAAGTAGCTCACATTAATTTCAACCATATTTTACTGGACTAAATCCAACATATGGCCCCAAACCACCCACAAGGGATACCAGGAAATGTAGTTTTCCCATGTGCCCAGGAAAAGAAAATGGAATTTCTTAACATAGAGCAAGTAACACAAAGATAAATAATAAACTACACAATGATACGGTACTCCGATTTCCTTCTATAACATCTAAAAGTAGTTCAAAGCTTCATCCCAGAATTCATTTATATGTATATATCTTTTTTATCCTTATGAAGAAAACTCAAGAGCAGTTGGCACAAAAGAAAGGCCTTTACTACCGACATTCTGAGAGAAAAATAAACCTCTGAATTTATGATTCAACTCATCTCTAGAAGCAGTTTTTTTTTTAAAGCTGATGGAGNTATGATTCAACTCATCTCTAGAAGCAGTTTTTTTTTTATAAAGTTCTGGATACACCAAACTCCTCTAGTACCAAGTCAACCCCACCCACAGACAGACATCCCCACTCCCCTGTCCATTCCCATTCTATGGTTAAACTGAAAGAATAACATCCTAAATGTCCAATTATGCCGCTGCAGCGAAGTTCAGGACCAAGTGGAACACTATAGAAAAAACGAAAATATATGCTGACCCTACAATGTGCCTCAAATCACACAGCAGAAAGGAAGAAAAGTATCAGATGGAGTCACGCAACCTGGAACTATCAAGACTGTAAATGGTGAACACAAAACAGCATTTAATTTCTACCCCTGGGCCTGCTTTCAGGTTCTAAACTATTTCAGTGCCTGAGTCCAAACTACTAAGATTGCTCTGTGGAGCATAGAACTGGAAGCTAATTACAACTTTTATAACAAAATGTGTGGAGCCATAATGGATACACCACCTCTTTAAGTAGTAATGAGTCCTCTGTCACTGGCGGTTCCAACAATGAGAGCAAGACCAGTTGATGGAATACTGGAAAGGGCTTCATTATTGAGTATGAAGCCTAAATGATATCCACATACCACCAAGGCTCAGATTTCAAGATTCTATGCAGTTAAACCTGTCTGCTATTTAAAAAAAAAAAAAAAGAAAGAAAGACTATTTACCAAGTCACAGATTTAGCTCTGGCCATCAGTGTCCTTGGTTCAATGAATATGTAGGGAAGGTGAAGAATGAACAAAAACAGAAAATCTTATCTTAGACTATAACTTAAATGAGTGTTTTGTTTCTCTTTTCTCAAGTAGATTGCTTTACTAGCTACCACTTATAAACAAATTCAGAACATTCCACTTAAGTCGTTTTCAACTCAAAATAGCATTCAGTTTTGCCACCTGAGGGTATATCGAAGGTAATTTACATACAGAAATGAATATAGGAAATGAAAATACAAATATGGTGAGCCATACTTCTGGAGGTATGGTTTTCAAAAATTATGCTTAAAGATCACAATTGCTGATTTCTTTTAAATTAGGGTATATAATTATACCCAGAGTACCACAGATCGAATCATCAGAGCTTTAATGGTTTAACCATGTTAAGCCCAGAAATTATTGAAAAGCTTGATCTAAGATAAAAAGACCAGGAACCTCAGAAGGCTAGGGATTAGTTCTTGTTAGCATCATTGGAGTTAATAATTCCAAGGGAAAAATGGAGCCACGACCGTAAATTAAACTTGGTGTTTCTTGCTGACTAAACTCTGCATGTTGCTGTTAAAAATGCTTATTTCTTATGTAGCAAAACATCTGTTTTTTGATGCTAAAAGAAGGATCCTAAGGGAAGTAGTGATCTTTCCCAAGGCAACTTGATTAATAGTAGGCGTCCAAATTTTAGCTAAAAGACATTTTGATGAAACCAGCAGTACTAAATAATTGTTTCCACAAATAATCTTAATGTATATTTCCTTTCTCCCCACAATTTTAGACAGTGGGACTCTGAGATGTACTGGTTTTCTTCACTACAACTCTTGCTCTTATAGTTAGTTACTTCACAACTCAGAGGTGTACGCTGACCACCCATGCACCTGGGCAGTGTGCTCAAAAGGTCCTTGCTTGCTGGTTCCTAGGAGTCTGAAGAGAAATCATCTGAATGTGGAGAAACAATAAACAAATAATAAACAAAATGGGCATAAAGTTTAAAACAAGGACTAAACCATTTATTCCAAGGAGTTCATTTCATTGCAATAAAATGGAGATCAAGAATAAAACTGTATTCTCAAGTGCAAAGAAGTGGACAATTCTTACATCTGGATAAGATATAAACACTATTGTTGAGGATGAATAATCTTTATGCAAAGTGAGTAAGAGATACTTCAAGGGCAAAGAAAGGTTTTTAAAAGTCAGGTAGAGACGATGGTGACTTGAAAACGTAAAATAAGTCCTTAAAACACACCACAGGAGTTGAGAGAGATGGAGAGAAGAGGGTAACGGAAATGGGCCAGAAAAAGGAAAAAGTAACAAAAAGTGTGCTGAATTAGGAATTACAAGACCGGCATTCATGCCCCTGAGCCATCCCAGCCATGTAATCTTGAGCCATTGTCATCACCATAAACACCTATAACTTACAGAGAACTTACAGTGAACTGGGCCTTCCCACAGGCTGCCTCCTTCAATCCTTACAGTGACTTTATAAGCATGTCCTATTATCCCCACTTTATGAAAGGAGAAATAGAGTCAGAAAACTTAGATATCATCCCAAGGTTTTACAACTAGTAGATCAGAACCAAAGTTTTCCCCTGGCTTGAAAGCATGTGTATAATTGGTTTTTGTTTTAAAGATTTTGTTTATTTATTTGACAGAGAGAGAGAGAGATCACAAGTAGGCTGAGAGGCAGGCAGAGAGAGAGGAGGAAGCAGGCTCCCTGCTGAGCAGAGAGCCCGATGCAGGACTCGATCCTAAGACCCTGAGATCATGACCTGAGCCGAAGGCAGAGGCTTTAACCCACGGAGCCACCCAGGCGCCTGCATGTGTATAATTTGAAAGCACACGCCCTTTCCACAATGGTGGGATGCTTCCTAAATGTAAACTCTCACAACCTCAGTCTCTTCATCTAGAAAGGGATTATTATAACTCCTTCTATTGTCACATGAGGATGCGTACCTGTTGTCTCTTGCCACAGTAACTTAATTTGTTATTTCTCCCTGGCCAGTGAGAAAGGGAGGCAGTCTGCTGATCTTGGCTGGATGTGATAGGATGGTTTTAATGGTCTGCCCATGAGTCTGGTAATCAGGTGGTTGTTGGCTGACATAGCAAGGCATCACTGGGGTAACTAGTTCTGCTCCATGTGACCTCTCATGTCCAATTGGCAAGCCCACACTCATTCCCGCTGTAGCAGCAAAGAAAGCATGCAAGTCCTGGAGTCAGAAACGGCATCATATCACTTACATCACATTCTGTTAGCTAAGTAAATAAAAAGACCAGGCCAGATTCAAAGGCTGGAAACAGATTCCAAAATCACATTTCAAAGGGCCTGTGTACACGGAAAAGTGAAGAATTACGGCCATTTTGCAATCACTCTATGATAGAATATGTGTAAATATGCTCTATAAGATGTAAAATGCCATATCGCAGGGTCCCTATCGAAAACCCACTCATCTCAAAAAGCACTAGCCATTGCCACCAATCCAAAGACAGCTTGTTTTCATAGCTGTCATCTCTTCCAGCTGAGCTTGTAAAAAAGAGCTAGACAAAACCATGTAATGAGAATCAGTGTATCAGGCTTTCCTTATGTTCTCTGAATTCAGATGAGATTTTTTCCCCATGCTTTTACTCTGAGACTCCATCCACAGTTACATCCTATTAAGTTAGAAACTTCTGCCAGAATTAAAGGAGAATAATTGCCAGGTTTGGTGTCATTTATTCTTGGCCTTTCTGAAATTGTACATTCCATCATTTTTGTTATTCAAGATTTTGCTTTCTTCCTAAAGCAAAATCCCAAATGTTAAATCTCAGAATCAGAGTTCAAATGTTTGAAAACCACGTTTTATATGTCCCTAAGGGACATAGTCTGAGAGGGCATCATACCAGCACTGGGATTCATGTTAAGCCATGAAATTAACTGTGATTTGGACAAAAAGCTGCTGTAACCAGAGACTCCAGAGATTATCTCTTTCCTGTCTCAGAAATATTTATCTGTATTTTTAAGTTTCCCGTGAATCACATCCAGATGAGCTGTGAGAGGATGTCAACCCTTATCATGTCACATGATCTCTCCAAGCCAGTGGCTCTCCAGCCCTAGCTGGCTGAACATTAGAATCACCTGAGGAGTTTTTTAAAAATCCCCATCCCTAAGACACTCCAGGACAAACAAATCAGAATCACTGAGATGAGACACAATCTCTGGCATTTTTTCAAGCTCCCTGAATGATTCCAGTGTGTCCTCAAGGTTGAGAACCACTGCGTGGGCCCTTACCTTCCCTGCCTATGAATGGAAAGCTTTGCACTAAATTCCAATTTGTACTAGAGTGCAATTCTATTTCTCTCTTTGAATTGCTGGCAAAATCACTTGACTATTTCTCATTAAACTATTTTGAAGCAGTGTAGAGTAGAAAGAGGCTTTGGAATCCAAGCTGCAGTTAAATCCCTGGTCAGTTACTTATTAGGTACATGACTTGGAGTCGGTCATTTAACCTCCTTAGCCTCTCTGAGTCTTGATTTCCTCCTAAGGCAAATGGTATAATAATTCCTACCACATAAGGTGTTATAAAGATTAAGTGAGATAAAGTATATTAAATGCCCTCAAGGAAGGCAATCGGTAAATATCCATTTCTTTCCCCCTTTGCTAGGGGTTCCTGAACAAGCTGCTCAGCATCCTCAGGCAGACTGCTGTTGACCACTGAAGCAAAAGGAAAGAGTAACACTCAATGACTAATACACGGGTCTGTACACAGTGAAGAGTTTCGGTCATCCGTCCGCCTTTCCCACTCATCAGAAAATCCTGCTGCTAATTCTCTTGGAGTGAAATATCACTATGTATCTCTTTGCTAGGGCCCACTCCACAGGGGGTCTAAATGTCACTTGCTCTTTCTTCACACACATCATTGAGGGGTCTTTATTTTTTTCTCCATTAGCCCAGCAGGCCTGATGCAGACCAGGTTTGAGGGGAAAGCCACACAGGGAAGCATGGACAAGGACCTGGCCAGCCTTCCTCTGCATCACACCAGCTCACCACAAAAACAAAGAACTAAAAATGACTGCAGAGTAAGGTAATATCACCATTACAGTTACAGAGCAGCAAAATCATCTCTGAATAGTAGAGTTTCAGGGTTTTTTTTACTAATCATAAGTCTCCTAGACAGGTCTGCAAATGTACTTCTGCAAAAAGGAGTATTATTAAATTGCTGTAGTTTTATAAGAAGCCTGGCACCAGAAAGCAAATGAAATTATTTTTTGTCTCTGCATTGGTAATAAGAAATGCATTTAGATTTTCCAAAAAAATGTTATTATGGTAAATTGGTATATAATATTATATAAGTATCAGGTGTACAACATTATAATTCAACATCTGCATGCACTACAAAGTGATCATCATCAAAAGTCTAGTCACCATATACCACCATACAATTGATACTCTTCATCTATTTCACTCACTCAACCCCATTCCCCTCTGCGAACCGTCAATCTGTTCTCAGTAACTATGAGTTCGTATTAGTATTTTTTTTTGCTTGTGCATTTATTTTGTTTTGATTTCACATATGAGTGAAATCAGATAGTATTTGTCTTTCTCCATCTCACTTATTTCACTTAGTATATAACCTTCTAGGTACATCCATGTTGTTGCAAATGGCAAAATTTCATTCTTCTTTATGGCTCAGTAGTATTCCAGTGTGTGTGCATGTGTGTGTTTTGAGTGTGTTCCCCACATCCTTTCTATCCATTCATCTGTCAGTGAACACTTAGGCTGTTTCTGTATCTTGGCCATGGTACACAAGGATGCAACAAACATAGGAACACATATATCTTTTCAAATTAGTGTTTTTGTATCCCTCAGACAGACACCCAGAAGTGGAATAGCTGGATCATATCGTAGATCTATTCTTAATTTTTGGAGGAAATGCCACACTGTTTTCCATAGTGGCTGCACTAATGTATATTCCCAACAACAGTTTACAAGTGTTCCTTTTTCTCAGGGTGCCTGGGTGGCTCAGTCAGTTAAGCATCTGCCTTTGGTTCAGGCCATGATCACAGGATCCTGGAATCGAGCCCCGCATCAGGGTCCCTGCTCAGCAGGGAGCCTACTCCTCCCTCTCCTTCTGCCTGCCACTCCCCCTGCTTGTGCTCTCTTTCTCTCTGTGTCAAATAAATAAATAAAATCTTTAAAAGAAAAAGGGCTCCCTTTTCTTTATATTCTCTCCAACCCTTGTTATTTTTGATCTCTTTGATAATAGTCATCCTAACAGGTGTGAGGCAATACCTCATTGCGGTTTTGATTTGGATTTCTCTGACAATTAGTGGTGTTGAACATCTTTTCACATGCCTATTGGCCATCTGAATGTCTTCTTCAGTAAAATGTCTATTCAGATCCTCTGCCCATTTTTAATTAACTTATTTTTTTATTGTTGAATTGTATGAGTTCTTTATATATTTTGGATACTAACCCCTTATCAAATATATGATTTGCA
Organism: Ailurus styani; assembly: GCA_002007465.1. Taxonomy (NCBI): domain Eukaryota; kingdom Metazoa; phylum Chordata; class Mammalia; order Carnivora; family Ailuridae; genus Ailurus; species Ailurus styani. The sequence goes on along the minus strand of LNAC01000033.1, from coordinate 4,255,439 downwards.
AATATGTTCTCCCATTTTGTAAGCTGTCTTTTCATTTTGATGATGGTTTCCTTTGCTGTGCAGAAGCTTTTTAGTTCAGTGTAGTCCTGCTTGTTTAATTTTGCTTTTGTTTCCCTTGGCTTAGAAATCAGATCCACACACACATCACTAAGATCTGTCAAGGAGCTTATTGCCTATTTTTTCTTCTAGTAATTTTATGGTTTCAGGTCTTACATTCGAGTATTTGATCCATTTTGAGTTAGTTTTGTGTATGGTGTAAGATAGTGGTCTAGCTTCATTCTTTTGCTTGTGGCTATCTGGTCTTCCCAGCACCATTTATTGAAGAAATTGTTCTTTCTCCATTGTACATTCTTGATTCCCTTGACCTAAATTGTTTGAAAATGTGTGGGTTTATTTCTGGGCTCTCAATTCAGTTTCATTGATCTATATATCTGTTTTTAGGCCAATACCATATTGTTTTGATTACTATAGCTTTCTCCTATATCTTGAAATCAGGGAGCATGATACCTCCAACTTTGTTCTTTCTCAAGATTGTTTCTCAAGGGGCGCCTGGGTGGTTCAGTCATTAAGCATCTGCCTTTGGCTCAGGTCATGATCCTGACGTCCTGAGATCGAGCCCCGATGTTGGGGGGGGGGGGTCCCTGCTCAGCGGGGAGCCTGCTTCTCCCTCCCGCTCCCTCATGCTTGTGTTCCCTCTCTCACTATCTCTGTCTGTCATAAATACATAAAATCTTTTAAAAAAAAAACTTTCTCAAAATTGTGGTTTCATACAAATTTAAGAATTCTTTGTTCTACTTCTATGAAAAATGAAAAATGCCATTAGAATTTTATAGGGATTACACTAAATCTGTAGATTGCTTTGGGTGTTATGAACATTTTAACAATATTAATTCTTCTAATCCATGAGCATGAAATATCTTTCCATTAACTTGTCTCTTCTTCAATTACCTTCATCAGTGTCTTACAGTTTTTAGTGTAGAGGTCTTTCACCTCCTCAGTTAAATTTACTTCTAAATTTTATTCTTTTTGATACAATTGTAAATATGACTTCTTTCTTAATTTCTCTTTCTGATAGTTCATGATTAGTGTATAGAAACACCACAGCTTTCCATATGCTGTTCTTATATCCTGCAATTTTATTGAATTCACTTACTAGTTCTGTCTTTTGGTGACATTTTTGGGCTTTCTTAACATACCATCATGTCATTTGTAACTGGTGATAGTCTTCTTCCTTTTTAATTTGGATGCCTTTTACTTTTTTTTTTTTTTTGCTTTAGTCCCATGGCTAGGACATCCAATACTATGTTGAATAAAAGAGTGACAAGTATGGGCATCCCTGTCTTGTTCCTGATCTCAGAAGAAAAGTTTATGGTTTTTTACCACTGAGTATGATGTTAGGTGTAGGTCTGTCACTAATGGACTTTTTACATAGAGATATGTTCCTTCCATCATCACTTTGAGAGTTTTTATTGTAAATAGATGTTGAGCTTTGTCAAATGCTCTTTCTGCATTTACTGAGATGATCATATGCTTTTTATCCTTCATTTTGTTGATGTGGTTTATCACACTGATTGACTTGCAAATGTTGAAAACTACTTGTACCCCTGGAATAAATCCTGCTTGATCACGATGTGTGATCCTTTAAATGTATTGTTGAAGTCAGTGTGCTAAATTTTGTTGAGGATTTTTGCACCTATGTTCATCAAGTATATTGGCCAGTAATTGTCCTTTTTTTGCGGTGTACTTGTCTGGTTTTGGTATCAAGATAATGCTGGCCTTATAAAATGGGTTTGGAAGCACTCTCTCCTCCTCAATTTCTTGGAAAAATTTGAGAAAGATAGTATTAACTCTTTAAATGTTTGACAGAATTCACCATTGATATCATCTGGTCCTTGGCTTTTGTTGGGAGGTTTTAGATTACTCACTCAATCTCCTTACTAGAAATTGATCTATTCAGATTTTCTATTTTTGGGTGGTTAAGTCTTAGAAGATTGTGTTTATAGGAATTCACCCATTTATACTTAGTTGTCCAATTTGTTGGTATATAATTGTTTGTGATAGTTTCTTATGATCCTTTGTACTTCTATGGTACCAATTGTAACTTCTCTTTCAGTTTTAATTTTATTTATTTGAGCACTCTCATTTTTTCTTGGTTAGCATAGGTAAAAGTTTCAATTTTATCTTTTCAAAGCACCAGCTCTTATTGAGACAGTCTCATTGAACTTTCTTATTGTTTTTTTAGTCTCTATTTCATCTTTCATACTCTAATCTTTATTATTTCCTTCCACTAACTTTTTTTTTCCTCATTCCTTTAGGTGTAAAGTTAGATTGTTTGAGATTTTTCTTGTTTCTTGAGATAGGCCTGTACCTCTGAGACCTTCCTTCTAGAACCACTTTCACTGCATCTTAAGACTTTGGTCTATATGACACCATATTTATGTTTCCATTTGTCTCTAGGTATTTGTTTTATTTATTTATTTACATGACAGAGAGAGAGAGAGATTACAAGTAAGAAGAGAGGCAGGCAGAGAGAGAGGAGTAAGCAGCCTCCCCGCTGAGCAGGGAGCCCGATGCGGGGCTCAATCCCAGGACCCTGAGATCATGACCTGAGCCAAAGGCAGAGGCTTTAACCCACTGAGCCAACCAGGTGCCCCCTAGGTATATTTTTATTTCTCCGATAATTTCTTCAATGACTCACTCATTGTTCAGTAACATGTTGCTTTATCTCCATATTTTTGTGTTTTTTCCAGCTTTCTTCTTGTCATTGACTTTCATACCATTATGGTCATAAAAGACACTTGATATGATTTCAGTCTTCCTGAATTTATTGAGACTTGTTTTGTGGCCCAACATGTGATCTATCCTGGAAAATGTTCCATGTGCACTTAAGAACAATGTGCCCTCTGCTGCTTTGGGGTGGAATGTTCTGTATATATCTGCAAGGTCCAACTGGTCTAATGTGTTGTCTAAGGCTGATCTTTCTTTAAATTTCTGTCTGGATGATCTACACAGTGAAGTAGGTGGGGTATTAGAATCCCGTACTATTATTGTATTGCTGTCAATTTCTTCATTTAGGTCCATTAATATTTGCATTATATATTTCTGTGTTCCTATGTTGGATCCATATATATTTATGTATTATATCTGGCTGGATTGACCCCTTATTCATTATGTAATGCCCTTTTTTGTCTCTTGGTACAGTCTTTGTTTTAAAGTCTATTTTGTCTGATAAAAGTATTGCTATCCCAGCTCTCTTTTCACTTCCATTTGCATAGAATATCTTTTTCCATCCCTACACTTTCAGTCTCTGTGTGTCTTTACATCTGAAGTAAATCTCTTATAGGTACCATATAGATGAGTCTTTTTAAAATCCATTCAGTTACCCTCAGTCTTTTGATCTAGTCCATTTACATTTAAAGTAATTACTGATAAATATGTATTTATTGCCATTTTATTAATTATTTTCTGGCTGTTTTTACAGTTCATCTCTGTTCCTTTCTTTTTCTCTTTCTCTCTTCCCTTGTGGTTTGATGGTTTTCTTTAGTCCTATGTTTAGATTCCTTTCTCAATTTCTTTTGTATATTTACCATAGTCTTTTTCTTTGTGGTTACCATGACATCCATATATAATACCCTATGTATATAATGGTCATTTTTCAGTCGATAGTAACTTAAATTTAAACACATTCCAAAACTTCACATCTTTCTGCCCCCCCAACATTTTATAATTTTGATGTCATATTTTTCATCTTTCTATTTTGTGTATTCCTTTACTAATTATTATAGTTTTAGTTAATTTTCAGTACACCCACTTTGGTTTTCAAAGCCAAGCATTTTGGGGACTCATCTCTCCTATGCATCACCCTAGGGATTGGGGTGCCTGATGTGAAACACAAACCCATCACTTCTCAGGGAAAAGTTACGTATTTTTAAGATCACTCCTGGTTGTGGATCCCACATCTAGGGTGGGTTTTTTGTTTGTTTGTTTGTTTGTTTGGCAAAACCATGTCTGCCTCTCCTACCCATTTTATAAAGTTTTTATTTAAGTATCAGTTAGTTAACATGCAGTGTAATATTAGTTTCAGATGTACAATATATAGTGATTCAACACTTCCATACAACACCTGGGTGCTCATCCCAACAAGTGCCCTCCTTACTCCCCATCACCTATTCAACCCATCCCCCCATCTACATCCCTTCTGGTAAACACCAGTTTGTTCAAAAACTGAAGAATTCATAAACACCAAACCAGCCCTACAGGAAATATTGAAAGGGTCCCCTAAGCAAAGAGAGAGCCTAAAAGTAACAGACCAGAAAGGAAGAGAGACAATATACAGTCACAGTCACCTTACAGGCAATACAATGGCACTAACTTCATATCTTTCAATAGTCACCCTGAATGTAAATGGGTTAAATGCCCCAATCAAAGACACTTGGTCTCAGAATGGATAAAAAAAACAAGACCCATCAATATGCTATCTGCAAGAATCTCATTTTAGACCCAAAGACACCTCCAGATTTAAAGTGAGGGGACGGAAAACAATTTACCACGCTAATGGACATCAAAAGAAAGCTAGGTTGGCAATCCTTATATCAGATAAATTAGATTTTAAGTCAAAGACTATAATAAGAGATGAGGAAGGACACTATATCATACTTAAAGGGTCTGTCCAACAAGAAGATCTAACAATTTTAAATATCTATGCCCCTAACATGGTAGCAGCCAATTATATGAACCAATAAATAACAAAATCAAAGAAACACATCAACGATAATACAATACTGGTAGGGGACTTTAACACTCCCCTCAATGAAATGGACAGATCATCTAAGCAAAAGATCAACAAGGAAATAAAGGCTTTAAATGACACACTGGACCAGATGGACATCGCAGATATATTTAGAACATTCCATCCCAAAGCAACAGAATACACATTCTTCTCTAGTGCAAATGGAACATTCTCCAGAATAGACCACATCCTGGGTCACGAATCAGGTCTCAATTGGTACAAAAGATTGGGATCATTCCCTGCATATTTTCAAACCACAATGCTTTGAAACTAGAACTCAACCACAAGAGGAAAGTTGGAAAGAACTCAAATCCATGGAGACTAAAGAGCATCCTACTGAAGAATGAACAGGTCAACCAGGAAATTAAAGAATTAAAAAAATTCATGGAAACAAATGAAAATGAAAACACAACTGTTCAAAGTCTTTGGGACACAGCAAAGGCGCTCCTGAGAGTAAAGTATATAGCAATACAAGCCTTTCTCAAGAAACAAGAAAGGTCACAAGTACACAACCTAACCCACACCTAAAGGAACTGAAGAAAGAACAGCAAAGGAAGCCTAAACTCAGCAGGAGAAGAGAAATAATAAAGATCAGAGCAGAAATCAATGAAATAGAAACCAAAAGAACAATGGAACAAATCAACGAAACTAGGAGCTGGTTCTCTGAAGGAATAATGTTGATAAACCCCTGGCCAGACTTATCAAAAAGAAAAGAGAAAGGACCCAAATTAATAAAATCATGAATGAAAGCAGAGAGATCACAACCAATACCAAAGAGATACAAAGAATTATAAGAACATATTCTGAGCAACCATACACCAGCAAATTTGACAATCTGGAAGAAATGGATGCATTCCTAGAGACATATAAACTACCAAAATTGAACCAGAAAGACATAGAAAACCTGAACAACCCATAACTGGTAAAGAGGATTGAAGCAGTCATCAAAAATCCCCCAAAAAACAAGAACCCAGGGCCAGGTGACTTCCCAGGGGAATTCTACCAAACATTTATTTTTTTTTAAAAGATTTTATTTATTTATTTGACACAGAGAGAGAGATTACAAGTAGGCAGAGAGGCAGGCAGAGAGACAGGGAGAGGAGGAAGCAGGCTCCCTGCTGAGCAGAGAGCCCGATGTGGGCCTCGATCCCAGGACGCTGAGATCATGACCTGAGCCGAAAGCAGAGGCTTTAACCCACTGAGCCACCCAGGAGCCCCTCTACCAAACATTTAAAGAAGAATGAATACCTATTCCCCTGAAACTGTTCCAAAAAATAGAAATGGAAGGGAAACTTCCAGACTCATGTTATGAGGCCAGCATTACCTCGATCCCCAAACCAGGCAAAGACCCCATCAAAAAGGAGAATTACAGACCAATATCCTTGGTGAACACGGATGCAAAAATTCTCACCAAATACTAGCCAAGAGGCTCCAATAGTACATTAAAAATATTATTCACCAAGTGGGATTTATTCCTGGGCTGCAAGGTTGGTTCAACATCTGCAAATCAATCAACATGATGAAATCCATTAATAAAAGAAAGAACAAGAACCATATGATACTCTCAATAGATGCAGAAAAAACCATTTGACAAAGCACAGCATCCTTTCTTGATCAAAACTATTCACAGTATAGGGATAGAGAGTACATACCTCAATTTCATAAAAGCCATCTATGAAAAACCCACAGCGAACATCATTCTCAATGGGGAAAAACTGAGAGCTTTTCCCCTAAGGTCAGGAACACGGCAGGGCTGTCCACCATCACCACTGCTATTCAACATAGTACTAGAAGTCCTAGCCTCAGTGATCAGACAACAAAAAGAAATAAAAGGCACCCAAATCAGCAAAGAAGAAGTCAAACTCTCACTCTTTGGAGATGATATGATACTTTATGTGAAAAACCCAAAAGACTACACTCCAAAACTGCTAGAACTCATACAGGAATTCACTAAAGTGTCAGGATATAAAATCAATGCACAGAAATCAGTTGCATTTCTATACAGCAACAGCTAGACAGAAGAAAGAGAAATTAAGGAATTGATCCCATTTACAATTGCACCCAAAACCATAAGATACCTAGGAATAAAGCTAACCAAAGAAGCAAAGAATCTGTACTCAGAAAACTATCAAGTACTCGTGAAAGAAACTGAGGGAGACACAAAGAAATGGAAAAATGTCCCATGGTCATGGATTGGAAGAACAAATATTGTGAAAATGTCTATGCTACCTATCTATGCTACCTAAATCAATTTACACATCTAATGCCATCCCTATCAAAATACCATCAATTTTTTTCAAAATAAATGGAAAAAATAATCCTAAAATTTATATGGAACCAGAAAAGACCCCAAATAGCCACAGCAATGTTGAAAAAGAAAACCAAAGTTGGTGGCATCACAATTCCAGACTTGAAACTCTATTACAAAGCTGTAATCATCAAGCCAGTATGGTACTGGCACCAAAACAGACATATAGATAAATGGAACAGAATAGAGAGCCCAGAAATGGATCCTCAACTCTATGGTTAACTAATCTTCGACAAAGCAGGAAAGAATGTCCAATGGAAAAATGACAGTCTCTTCAACAAATGGTGTTGGGAAAATTGGACAGCCACATGCAAAAGAATGAAACTGGACCATTTCCTTCACACACAAAAATAGACTCAAAATGGATGAAAGAAAGACCTCAATGATGTGAGACAGGAATCCATCAAAATCCTTGAGGAGAACACAGGCAGCAACCTCTTCGACCTCAGCCACAGTAACTTCTTCCTAGGAACATCGCCAAGGGCAAGGGAAGCAAGGGCAAAAATGAACTATTGGGACTTTATCAAGATCAAAAGCTTTTACACAGCAAAGGAAACAGTCAACAAAACCCAAAGACAACTGACTGAATGGGAGAAGATATTTGCAAATGACATTTCAGATAAGGGGCTAGTATCCAAAATCTATAAAGAACTTATCAAACTCAACACCCAAAGAACAAATAGCCCAGTCAAGAAATGGACAGAAAACATGAACAGACATTTCTGCAAAGAAGACATCCAAATGGCCAACAGACACACGAAAAAGTGCTCAACATCACTCACTATCAGGAAATACAAATCAAAACCACAGTGAGATAACACCTCAAACCAGTCAGAATGGCTATAATTAACCAGTCAGGAAATGACAGATGTTGGCGAGGATGTAGAGAAAGGGGAATCCTCCCACACTGTTGGTGGGAATGCAAGCTGGTGCAGCCACTCTGGAAAACACTATGGAGGTTCCTCAAAAAGTTGAAAATAGAGCTACCATATGACCCAGCAATCGCACTACTGGGTATTTACCCTAAAGATACAAATGCAATGATCTGAAGGGGCACGTGCACCCGAATGTTTATAGCAGCAATGTCCACAATAGCCAAACTATGGAAAGAACCCAGATGTCCATCAACAGATGAATGGATAAAGAAGATTTGTGTGTGTGTATATGTATATATACATATACATACATATATATGTATATGTATATATACATACATACAATGGAATGCAGCCAACAAAAAAAACCAAAATCCTGCCATTTGCAAAGATGTGGATGGAACTAGAGGGTATTATGCTAGGCAAAATAAGTCAATAAGAGAAAGACAATTATCATATGATCTCTCTTATGTGAGGAATTTGAGAGGTAGGGAGGGGGGTCATGAGGGTAGGGAGGGAAAAAAATGAAACAAGATGGGACCAGGGAGGGAGACAAACCATAAGAGACTCTTAATCTCAGGAAACAAACTAAGGATTGCTGGTGGGTGGGGGAGGGAGGGATAGGGTGGCTGGGTTATGGACATTGGTGAGGGTGTGTGCTATGGTAAATGCTGAGAATTGTGTAAGACTCATGATTCACAGACCTGTATCCCTGAAGCAAATAATGTCTTACATGTTAATAAAAAAACAAAAAGAAAAACAAAAACACACCAGTTTGTTCTCTTTTTTCCCCCTTTGCTTGTTTGTCTTGTTTCTTAAATTTCACATGAGTGAAATCATAAAGTATTTGTCTTTCTCTGACTGACTTATTTCACTTAGCGTAATACCCTCTAGTCCCACCCACGTCATAGCAAATGGCAAGACCTCATTCTTTTTGATGGCTGAGTAATATTCCATTGTGTATATATACCACACTTCTTTATCCATTCATCAGCCAATGGACACTTGGGTTATTTCCATAATTTGACTATTGTAGGTAATGCTGCTATAAACATTGGGGTTCATGTATCCCTTTGAATCAGTATTTTTGTATTCTTTGGGTAAATATCTAGTAGTACAATTGCTGGATCATAGGTTTCCTACCTGTTTTGATGCCTCCCTTATATCTTTTATTGTAGAGGCTCTGTTCATCCAGGTTTTAGATCTTTTTCAGAGGAAATTATTCAATAAGCAGTTGCAAGTTTGTGGTGTCCGTGGAAGAGATGAGTTCAGAATCCTCCTATGCTAGCATCTGGAACCCCTCTCCCAAAATATATTTTTAAATGATTAGAACTATTTTATTCTTTCTGACTCAATTTCCAATTACAGAAAATCTTTATATATTAAGATCGATTGAAAAGAAAGCAGAAATTGCAGTATTATTGATTAGTTGTATGTAACCAAATGCCATAATTGAATAGTTATTTCAAAATGACCAGTCTCTGTGGAAATCTGTCCACCTTCAGCAGCCCCTCACCCTGCAATTTAGGAGAAGTCATGGATGCTCCATCTTCAACCTGATGTAGATAAGTTGCCCTAAATTCTACCATGGCAAAGCCTGCATGCAGTGATTAGTATGTGTTGGTACTTACAGCTTTCCCAGTCTTTATTTTGCTTCTTATTTAAAGTCAAGGATTTTTTTTAAGATTTATTTATTAGAAAGAGAGAGTGTGTGTGTACAGAGAGAGGGTGAGTGGGAGAGGGAAAATCTCAACATGGGGCTGGATCTCACAACCCTAGATCTTGACCTGAGCTGACATCAAGGGTCAGATGCTTTTTTTTTTTTATTTTTTTTTTTATTTTTATTCTTTGCCCAAGGGGTACAGGTCTGTGAATTTTAACCAACCTAGCCACCCAGGCACCCCATAATCAAGGATTTTTTTTTAACAGGTATACTTAGGTTCTGTGGCACAGGGAATACCTAGCCAATATTTAAGCCTGTGCAAAATGAAGTTGTTTGGATCAAAAATACTGAGTTGTAATGAATGTGGTATCTTTTGTTGATCTTGTATCTCAGTGAAATTGGCACTTACCACTTACATATTATATACCTGTTTATATGTTTACTAAGTATCTCTACATTCTAAGTCAAGAATCTACAAAGTATGCCCCATAGGCCAAATCAGGCCACACCCGCTTGTTTACATACTGTCTGTGGCTACTTTCCCATTACAAAGGCAAAGTTGAGTAGATGTGACAGAGACTTTTCCACAAAGCCAAAAATATTTACTATCTAGTTCTTTACAGAAAAAATTTGCCAATAGACTCAAGGCTTCCTACACAAGGACTTTGCTATCAACTCAGTGACCTACACAGAATAAGTGTTCAGATAAACATTCCTTGCATAAATAAATAATGTGAAATAAATTTCTCATCTCAGCTGAAAAGCTACTATTCAGGTGCAGGTCTTCAGAAAAAAGAAAAGCAGACATTTGTGCTTTAGTTACAGACTTAAAAAGCTGAAGAGATCCTGATGAACAAACCCTTAAGTTTTCAGCTGAGAAAACTGAGTCCCACAAAGCTGAAGTGATTCTCCCAAGGTTAGCCCAAGGAGAGGCAAGAACTACTCCCACAGTACATTTGTTTCTCCTTTAATTAATAAGACATTCTGTGAAGTCAGCCTATTCCTGGGAGGGCCAAGGGCCTGAACACAACATGCATGCAATACTAATTACACTTGTTTGGAACTTTCAATTCTGACTTATTCCCTGAAGTTTTTTAAATGCTCACCATCCCAATATATTTTCATAAATTTGGTTAGGAAATGATATGCATGCATTAGAGAACACAAAGTACAGCTTTGCAACAAACTTTGTTAATTAAACCAACACCCAAGAAAGTTTCAGTGCACACTGAATGATTACTCCATCCACCACCTTTCTGTTTTGACAAAATGTCTCTAGCTCTGATATCCCAAACAAGGTACTGGTTTAAATTTTAATGCATCCACCTACTCCCTCAAGTGCAAGAGAGAGAAGAATTTAAATCTGCCAAGTCATACTAAAAAGTAGGTAAGGATCACCCAGCACAGTACAGTTTCTCTGTCTCTTGCCAGCACTGGTTAAGAAAGACAGGCTGGGTGGTTTGGTGTCCCCAATGCCCTAAGGCAATTTTTCTTACATCATCATTTATTTTTTCCTCCAAAAGTTCTTTATAACTCAGCTTCATAAAGGCAGGATCAGAGACAGAACTAAATCAGGGAACAGGAACACATTAGGACTGTACGGTCTGGAACCCACAGGTGCAGCTCCTTTCGCTCATTTCGTCACCACCAATTAGGCACCTAGTCCTGTGACAGGCACTGTGACAGGCACTGAGGGAAACAAAAAGGCATTTGACATTGAGGCCCCAGAAAGAGTTCCATTTCATATGGGAGAGAGTCAAGGAGAAGGTTACAGACAGCACCATGAAGTAAGTCCAATGTGTCTGTAAGCCCAAAGCGCACTGGAGGACACTGAGGGACACCCAGACCAGACTACCCTGATAGTCAAGTTAAGACTTAGCCAGGTGAAAACTCCATGAATGTGAAGTTATATGTTCAAAGACAAGGAAATAAAGGAGAACAGGACACGTTTACAATAGTAAAAATTGTCCAGCATGTCTAGAGTCTCAAGTGAGAGGTGAGCCTGGAATGAAAGGTTTGGACCTTTAAACTTTGACGACGTACACCCTACAAGAAGCACTTGCTCTAAGCCCTGTCTTGGGTGGTGGGATATAGGCACCAAGACAATGTCTTTAAGGTAAAAAAGGAATCCTTGAGGTAAATCTTCTGTGTAGCAGGGATTTTAGGGTCTCTACTCTTCCATCCAATACAGAAATCTTGTTCCAACATCCTGAACAGAAGATTATCTGCTCTTAGTTTGAACACTTCTGATGACAGGGAAATTATTGCCACAGAAAACAGCTTATTAGAAAGTCCTTTAAGTCAAGTTGGAAACTGCCTTCATGTAACATCTTCCTGACCTCAATATGACATAGGCCAACAACTTTTCTCTGAAGAAAGGCTCAGACACGGTAAACAGAATCCAAAGATCAGGTTTAGAAATGTATACAGCCTTAACTTAATTAACACAGTGCTTGATTAATATCAATCACATTCCAAGATGCAGTTTATTTCTATCTCCCCAACAAACTTAGACCATGCTAGGACCAAAGAAAGATCTTCTGAATCAAGGCACCTCTCCCAAGAGAGATTAGGCATCCGAATCCTGACCTTCTAGACCCAAGGAACAAAGTAGGTCAGGAGAGAAGGGGGAGGAAAAAAAAAAAAAAGATACTGAACCAAGCAAAATACAGAAGCCAAAGCACATAGCTCCATGGGTAGGAGCTAAAGAGAGAAAACTAGAATCAGGCAGACAAGTTCTGGAAGGAGCAGAGTCATGTTGCAGTGGTTCAACTGCATGACTCAGATTCACAGGGTATAGGGAAGCTTTATACAACATGACAGAAACAACCATAAAAATACATTAAGTTACGGACAAGAAGAGAATGGGAGCAATCCCCAAGTCAGAAAATATCATGTTACTCTGTTGCAGAGAGAAGGTAGAATTACTCAAATCTTATTTTGCTTTCCTCTTTGCTACTAAGAAAAATGATGCTGACTTTGCAGAGTAGAACCTGCATTGTCAATAAAGAATGAAGACAGGGATGGATGAGAAGACAGTAAGAACCCTATAAAATGTAAAATGTAAAAAATGCTGCTGTACATTTTTTTCAAGGCCCTGACCCAGATTAATCAATTCCAAGACACTGATAGAACCCGCAGATGTTATCAGAGCCCCAGAGCCACAAATCTGTGAAATCACAAACAATGACAGCAGAGGCAAAGACTGAAGCTAGGCTAATAGCATCTCAGTTACCAAAAAGATAAATAACTGGATTTTGTGAAAATGTGGAATTAGACTGAGACGCTATAGTACTAATAAGTAAACAAGAGAAGCTGAGAACCAAGTAGTGAGAAAGAGGCAGGAGCCGTGACTCACACACATCAATAAGTAATTAACAGTGAGAGAAGCAAATGCAAAACTGAGGATAGCAAACTGTGCTCACCATGCCAGGCACTTCTCAGCACTGAACGCTTAGACCAACTCTAAGAGGCAGATGCTATATTATTACTCCATTTACAGATGAGAAAAACCAAGGCACAGACTTTATATAACATGCACAAGATTGCAGAGCTAGTAAGTGCCAAAATCAGGATTTGTACAACCATACAGTGCCACATCCCTGAGGAATACAGAGCATGATATGGAGGTGACCTTTGAGGAGGAAGCAAAAATTAGACAAAGTTGAGAGATGAGACTGAAATGGGAATTGGCGAGGCAGATGGAAGCCATGAAAAAAAGGATCCTCACTGGAGTTCAGGGGGCATAATGAGGACAGAGAAGAATATGGTGGGAAACATGAGCACCTTGAATGGGATGAAGAGAAGGCTGGCTTTCCTTTCCACTCTCAGGTGCTTCACCATTATGGTAAGCCTTTCAAATCTGCTCCCTGCTCCCAAGATCTCCCTTCTTTTCTTACTAAAGCCACTTTCGGTTGCAAGTAATATAAATTTCTTAAAATAACCACATACAAAATGCTTAGAGAGGGGAACTTTATTAAGAAAACCCAAGGTCAGGAAGAGCAGTTGAGTCACCAAGGCCTTGAATCCAAGACTCTGTCAACAGACTATAAGCCGCAATGAACTTCCATTTGGCATTGCTGATGGAACCTGTTACCTATAAAAAAGGTTGAGACCTAGGAAAGCTCCTGTTACATGTATGTATGTATGTATGTGTGTGTGTGTGTGTGTGTGTGTATATATATCTTGTCTCTCCATCTAGACAAATATTTCCTAATTTCTTTACCATGACCCAACTAAGAAATATATTTTGCATCACGACCTGGTCTACACACATATACAATCATAAGCAGCATATTATCCCTCAGGATAATACACACAACCCAGGATTCTTACTGAAAAACATTTGTTGGCTGACTGGATGATATATTGATTGGTGGCTATATTGCTTTCTTGACATCATAGAATAAAATAATCATAAAGATTCAGAGACCATAAACCACAGAGATTATCTTGTTCAGTGACTTTCAACATTTTAGTAAGTGATTCTTTTTTCCAAATGAAATCTAAATTAAAGGCCAATATATATAAGGCATGGGTCATAAATTTACTTACATTATACTCAGTGCAAAGAAGACATACCTTTTTAATTTTCTGTAACATATCTGATTTTTAAAAACCACAATACTACCAAACTCACTTCCCAAAGCCCAGATGCTACACTGGGCAGATGGGGCAGACAAATGGAGAACTACATTTCAATTTAGGAAACAGTCTCATTTTGACTGACTCAGATTTTCTGGTTTTCTCCCCATCTTTAGGACCTCTCCAAAATGGTGTCTGGGGGTAGAGGGAGAGTATGTGGCTCTATGGCACTGGAGGCTGGGATAAGGAGAAGAGAAGACCCCATCCTCCACCACCACCTTGTGCTAATTCTTGGGTGTATACTAGTCTGGGACCACATGAGTGAGGTACATATGCTCAACCCCATTACTCCACCTTGAGGCATTCCACTGGCTTCCACTGTTGACACTTATGGCAGATATAATTCACAGACTATTCTTTGTTGGCCTGGTTAGGCCCAGGGTACCCCCATTCTCTCTTGGCCCCATCTCAGCTCTCACCCACCCTACTCTGGCCCTAAATTTGGCCAGTTACTCCTCTACAGTCTTACCCCAATGTCCTACCCTGTAGCCTTGGCAACATGACCACTCATACCGCCCCACCCACTCCACTTCTGGCAAACTGCCCAGACAGGTTCCTGCTCTATTTGGGAGCTAAGATCAGGCCCTCACTCTGCCTAACCAAATGACCACTCCAGCTTGCTGTGGGTGAAACTCAAGGTAGTCTCCCAAGGCCCTGAATAGGAAGCACCACCAACACCCAGGTTCCTCAATCTGCAAATTTAGGCCCCCTCCTTAGCTTTACCTGAGAGGAGACAGAACACATGTATCTTCCCTTCCATTCCTGGATCTCCCCGTCTTCTTCCCATAGTTTCTCAGGCTAGAAGGGACAGGTTTCTTCCTTTCTCTTTCTCTGTGTTTAGAACATTCTATTTTCCCCCAACCCCTTCCTCTGGAGTTATAATGGTGAACATGGTAGAGTGGGGGGTCGGGGGGGGAGAGAGAGAGAGAGAAAAAGGACAGTTTTAAGTTCATAAGGGAACCTATATTCAAAGGTGTTCCAAATTACAATACCCATTTTATTTAAAATAGATGAAAATGAAGCCAGGGTGGGGGACACAGAGCCTCACTTGCTCAAGCTATCCCTTACTCTTGTCAGAGCCCCTAAGGAATTTCTAAGGAATCTTGGAAATCCACTGAAACACTTCTGGAGAACCACTGATAATCTAGCTAGGGCTCTCCAATAGAACTTTCTGCAGTGATGGAAATGTGTTACATCCACACTGTCCATTATAGCACGATGACCCACATGTGGCTATCAAGCACTTGACATGGGGCTGTGCAGTTAAGGAACTGAATTTTTTATTTTATTTAATTTTAATTGATTTAAATAGCTACCATACTGGACAGTGGAGCCTAGCCTACCCATTTTACAGCTAGGACCCTGAGGCCCAATATCACCATGCAGATTTACAACAAGAGTTAGCATGAAGACCCAGGCCCCACATTCCCTGACCCTCTCTTCCCACCACTTCTCATCTGCCCTGCCCAGGTCACTGTCTCACACAGGGCTACTGAGCTGCTTCCGACTTTAATGAAGTGTGTTGGCCTTTGTTGGAACATGCACTACTAGACCATGAAACCTGGTTTGGATTCCAAACATTCTTTTTTTAAAGAAAGGTGTGTGACCCCTCCAGAACCTTAAACATTAGGGAAAAGACCTGAAGAAGGCTGCCACGGAAATTTCAAAACAGTGTGATCCCACCTATAATGGCATCTGAAGGAGCGGCTCCCACAGAGGTAGTATTTTGGGTTTCTGTAAGTACAAGTGAAACTTTTCATCACACAATGTGACTTCGTGAGATATCCTGCTGACCACAGAAAGACAGCACAGCCTCTTAAGAGGACATTAGGTGAGGAGACAAGGGAGCAGGGAAAAGGTTTTCACTGACCAGCTGTGCATTCTTGGGCAAGGCCTCTACCTGTCCTGGGCCCCAATTTTGTTTTCTATGAAACATACATGGCAATACCTCTTCCTTCCTGCTCTCAAGGATGCTATGAAGATAAATCAGCAATAAATCTGAAATGCTTCTCATTGTACTCTATAAATCTTTTCACTTCTCATTGTTAAACACAAAAGTCAAGTTTCCCTGAATGTAAGATAGTTAAAATCAAGCATTCTGTATCATTTTATGCCAAAAATTATTATACCATTAACCAAGGGGGTGACACTGGTGTCCATTTTAACTAGAAACTTCAAGTTAAAGTCATGATTTTACTGATATTTAAAAGGAGAAAGATGATTCAAAATGACAGAAGCCAAATTTCTTTGCTATCTTCTGTTACAGGGAGTAAGTTAAAGCATTGGATTTTAAAAGGACACATTTATCGTGTGTGCACGTATTGCTTTGCCAGCTAATACATTGAAAGCTTAAAGAAAGTGAGTTAGCATAGGATTTCAGGAAAACTCAATGTAAAACCAAATCATTCTTGTTATCTTTATTTTTTGCCTTAAGCAGTAACAATAACAATAACAATGACATTGTATCCTGTTAGATCCAAAAATGAAACCACAGAAACACAGCCTTGAGACATCTTGGTCCCACCCCAAATAATAGCCCTTTGGGCTCTAGGCGTATCTGCATGAACCAGTGGGCTGGGGAGTAGGGTGTCATTGGCCTATGGAGCAGAATAGTGGATCAACTGCTTCCTCCTCTGCCCTCCCACGTCATTCTGTTTATGCTTCTGTTACAGAATTTGCCATATTGTGTTTAGTAATTTATTACTATTCCATGCCCCTCATAAACCAGTGACATTCTAAAAGGTGGAGCCATGTCTTATTTGTATTTGAATCCCAAGTACATGTTGAGCAATTGGGAAGTTATGGCTGCATTAGGTGATCACCATCCACTGGGCACCAATAGTCCCAACTCCAAGTGCCCAAAGACCATCAGTGTCACCCCAACTCTGCACAAAGTTGATCTTGCCTTGGAAACATTTATTCTAATTTACAAACAGACTTGATTCCAGAGTCACAACCAAGGCTTGAACCCCTCTAACAGAAATTACTGCAAGTTAGCAAAGACAAAATATCCCAGCCCATTTCCTTGCTAGCCATGAAATGCCGGATACTTGTGCTGGCTGTTTGTTCCATAACATCAGCAAGAGTGGCACCTGCTCCCTCTGTCACCCCAATATTTATCAGCATATCTATCTCCACATCTCATATTTGATCCAGAATATTATGAACAGAGTATTTTATCTACTTTGGAGCCCAAACTCTTTATATGACTCTTCAGAACAAATTGGCTACTAGCTTCTCAGAAGAAAACCCTGAAGTAAAGACACACAGGGTAAATTCTAAAAATAAGCTATCTCTTAAGCATAAAGTTGCCCCTGTCAGAACTGTTAGGGACTTTTCAGGACTATATGATCCACCCCCTCATCTTCTTAACAAAGTGAGTTGCCCAAGGCCACATGCCAATGCTGTCACAAGCAAGGACTGGAACTCGGGCCTCTCCACTCCCAGCCCAGTTAGGATGACCAGCTGCCCCAGTGTAGCCAAGGTTCGCAGGGCAGGAAATGTCCTGTTTTTAAAGCAGGAGAAGCCCAGGCAAACTATCTCTGCCTGAGACAGAGGTTTCCGAGGGTATAAGATTTTCAGTACAAAAAACAGGTAAAGTCTCAGACAAACTAGTACAAGTTGATTACCGTAAATCCAGTGTTCTATTCCCTACATATATCTGCCCCATTTGACCAGTTTGATAAAATGTCACTGGTTCTGCCTCAAATACATAAGGCCAGGAAGAGTCCACTGATAAGAAATAGAGTTTGACAGTCACTGCACAGCTGTGTCCCCTCCAAGAGGGATAAAATTCTCTCCACTAATTATAACACACAAATGATCAAAACTAGAGCCTCAAGATTCTCTATTAAATTTTTAAAAGATTTTCCAGGTCTTTAAATAATTAAAAGTTAAAAAAAGATGCAAGAGGAAGAAAATGAATATCACAAAAATGAGCATTAGAAACCCAGTCCTGTTTAAGTACTTAACTATTATTATATGTCCAAACTGATCAAGTTGTCACTGCTGAGAAAAGAAGGCCACGGAAGGCGCACAAAGTTATGCTGATTAATTATCCCAAGAGCCAATTCAGAATGCAACCATTACTCATGAGACACTACTCTGACACTGTGATTAGCCTACAATTCCTGTGATTCCAGGGAAGATTTCAGAGCCTGTGTTTAAAACTCTTACCGCCTTTCCCACAAAAGGAAGCAGGAATTGATATATCAAGTTCTCTGAAGGGACTTGGGAATCTGGGTGCATGATATCTCTATTCTTAATAGAATTAATTGTCTTCCCTCCAACTTTAACCTGTAGTTTCACAGAACCAGATTCTGGGATAGAAATTCGGAGTGAGGGGGCAGATTCAGCAGGAAAGTATTGCTGGAGTAAGCCAATCCTATATTCATGAAGTCATAGACTAACCGGTTAGACAATACACTGTGTTCTTCCTCTCTGCACACTTTCAGCATCACAGTCTTCAGAGCCAATGCCATTATCAAGTATGTAAGTGAGAATCTGAAGCTCCAAGCACTCACTGGCTGCAAGACCACAGAGCTAGTACGCAAAAATGCCAGCGTGAGTCTGGGGCTCTCTGGCACTAACCCCAGGCCTTTCCCTCTATAGGTCTCCTCCCAGACATACCCTCACCACTAGAGGAGCTGCTCAACTCCCATGTTCTGAGAAGGTCAGGTTTGTAAAGGATAAAATGTATCACACCATACATAAAGAGACACAAGCCTCATCAGAAAAAGGAAATATCTAATAGCCCTACTAAATAGAAAAAAAATCCCACTTTACAATTAGAGAAGGAGAAAGCAAATGTATCTGCCAAACCCCCATATGTTAGTTAAAAAAAAAAAAAAACCCCAATTAAGGCATTTTCCAGTACAGCCACAGTGAACAGCTATGAAACACAAGGGTCCTAAATTTGATCAGCCACATGGAAATTTCTGATTATAGGGTGGCTATTATCCCTAAACAAATCCCTACAGTCCATATTCCATCCAGGAACAAAATCTCTTTCTCTGCTGAAAGTGGGTCTCTGGACCTTAATAGTTTTAGGGAAATATAAGAAGCAATAAGTTATAACTTACAAAGTGACAAGAATGGAAACCTGGAATATATACTTTCCAGCAGGGGGGAGACTTTTTTACCTTTCTTTGGCTTTCCTCCTCTTTTATTCTCAACCTTTAAAAAAGAAAAGGAAAACGAAAAGAATAGAAAAAGGAAAGAAGGGGCGCCTGGGTGGCTCAGCGGTTTAAAGCCTCTGCCTTCGGCTCAGGTCATGATCTCAGGGTCCTGGGATCGAGGCCCGCATCGGGCTCTCTGCTCGGCAGGGAGCCTGCTTCCTCCTCTCTCTCTGCCTGCCTCTCTGCCTACTTGTGATCTCTCTCTCTCTCTGTCAAATAAATAAATAAATAAAATCTTAAAAAAAAAAAGAAAAAGGAAAGAAGAAACTTCCAGTAATTTCAGCTCAAAAACTAACATTCCAGATTGCTCTCCTTCCCAAGGATGATGATAATCTGATTTATGGCCTCCTTGCCTGGTTTAAATCAGTAAAGAACATTAAGTGCAAGTTCTAGATATTTTAAAAGACAAATTTACCATTGAAAAGGGCAATGCTGCATGCAGCCAAAGGTTCCAATGCCCTAACTATTAATAAATCCCTTGAGTCTTTGAAACTTTTACAACAAGATCATCCAAATAGCAAGTTCCCAGTCCCTTGGGATTAAGCACTGTGAGTTTCTAACCCAGCGTTCTTGCCGTATTAACTTTTCTTTTTGTGCAGTTAACAGGTATTTCTGCTTCCTCTGCTCCTGGCAGAGCTCCGGGGATTGCCCTCTCTATCATCATGCTGGACTTGCCTCTCTGCATGGGGTCCCCTGGTGAAGAAAGACCTTTTGGGAAAGCCAAGAAGTACATCAAGATTTCCTGCAAATTCTACTGTTTTGTAGAGAAATTACATGACTATTTTTAAAAACAAGTTTTGAGGATACAAATTTGGAGTTACCAGAATTTCCTAAAGGACTAAATTAGAAGCAGGGCAGCACAGGGAGATTTCAAACACTCTCAATAATTGGAAATGCAGAGTTTTACAAAAAGATAATTTAAAAGTGATTTCTCTACTTCTAGTGGGGCTCACATAAATGCTCTTAAAAGGCAATTCTCCCCAGTCCACTGCAAACACAGTTCATGTTACGATGTGATTAAACAAAGCAGGACACTTGGGGAATTTGAGTCTTACCGTGGAATATTGTGCTTCCACAATCTTCAAAACGTTTACACCAAGCATAAAAGGCCCTTGTATATGGGAACACATCAGACCCAAGTAACCAAGGAGAAGTGAGCCTGTGTACCTTTGGGGACAGGCAGGAGGTTTATGAGCTGCTCCCAGCCTTCTGTGTGGCACCAGCTGCTCCTCCAGCTCAAACCCCGGGCCCCAGACAACGAGCTGCTCTCTCCTGGTTTTCTAGCTCATCTCTAAGCTTAATCGCCTGGTTTATTTACAGTTCCCCTCAAGGTGGGCAAAGGAAATGGAACAAGATAAAATCAAAGCAATCATTGCAGCTGCTTCTGAACAGCTCTGATGGAAGACTTTCTATGTGACAGAGGCTGTGGTTACTACTATCAACAATAAGGATTTAGGAATACATGTGAATTTCAGTTATCTATACTGAACCTATCTCTCGCTAGCCTGACTGTTGTCAAGCCTCCAAAAAAGATAACCTGCTCCCTTCAGAGTCATGATCTCTGATACTCGCAGCCCTTCTCCTTCTGCTGGCTTGAGAAAATTGCTGAATCACTGGCTTGCTTTCCCAGCAAACAATCTAGTTGCAAATTTCCTAAGTCCTATCAGCTCATCCCTTCTATCCCAGCCCAACCTAATGATGGTCCTTACCTCTTCTTTGTCCAGAGAGAAGGATCACTTTTTCTTCCAAGCACCTTATTAATTTTTCCATCACTCTTTGTCACTAACACACCCCTAGGGCTGGCTTTTCTCCAAAAAATAGTATGAGCCAAGAAAAACTGGGGCTGCCTAGAGGCATGCAGAGCCAACATTCTTCTGTTAAGAGGCTGGGCTGAGTGACCATCAGTTACTCACACACTCTCCCCCTTACAAAGATAATGAACCTTTTCTTCAGATCCAGCAGTGTACAAATGGTCTGCACCAAAGTTGCTGGCTAGGTCCATATCTGCCAATATGAAAAGTAAGATGTAGAAAGGGAGCCCAGAGAAATACCAAGAGCACTAGGGTAGGAGTCAGACACTGAAACTGACATTGGTTAAGCAGTGAGGAAAAAATTTGAACTCAAGTCTGTTCTAAACTCCATGAACTTAACCACAATTATCCTGCTTCTTATATTAAGAATACGTGAATCGTTATTGCACATGAACTATGCTGGGTACTTGATTGGGCATTGCTATACTTAATTTTTAAAGTCAAGGAAACCAACCTCAGTAAAAGAAGTGTACTAACAATGTTTGACTCCAAAGCCAGCTGTGACATCATCCAAATATCCAATGTGAAGAGGCAGGTTGGAATGAGAAAAGGGAGCAAGACTGCAAACAGCTGCCATGACTGTGGAGGGTTGGAGGTGGTGAGCCAGGGCAGGACTGGCTATGTTGGGAAGAGGGGAGGAGAATATGGCAGCATCAGGTGGAGGCAGCATGGGCTGGGAGTGCATCAACAGGGTTCTGTGCCCTGTGGGCAGCATAAAAAACACAAAAAAGCAACACAAAAACAAAGGGACATTCAAAACAAACAACACAAAAACACAACACAAAAACAAAGGGACATTCCATACCCTCAAGGACAGCAGCGGGAAGGAACTACAACAGACCCATTGGGAGTCAATCTCAGGAGACTATGACTGGGCAGCTGCTTAAGGCCAGGAGGAAGGTCAGAGCAATGCCTGAGACCCAGCTCTTCTGAAGCACACAGAACAGGAAGCTGGTGAGGAGACCGGAAAGATACCAGGCAGCCACCAGGCAGTGACCCATGAACTTTATAGTATTCAAAGGCCTCCAACAAAATATAAACCAGTGAATCAGGTTAAAAGCAGAGATTAGAGTAAAAGAAAAATGTCAAGACCCAAGAAATCTGAGTAGGAGCTCAAGCTACGAAGGCTCTGGACAAGAACATAAGCCCAAACTCTCTGGCAACAAATATGGTCTCAGATAAAAAAAGGCTCTCTGGCTCCAAGTTAGCCCCAGGTAACTTCCAAGCAGGCAAGAGTGCCAGTGAGTTGGATCTAACTTAGAATCGGAGATGTTACCAGGAAGCTCCCAAAGAGGACATGCTTTGACTAAGTGATTAATTCCCATAAAGGTCATTATCTTGGTTTTAATCAGGAGAATTTAAATATCAAATTATACATAAGAGGCTGACTGGGCTGCAAATGAGAACAGTGTTCATCTCAGAACACTATTGTCAAAACACACATTATTAATGGGGATGTGTATAAAGTACTGTGGCGTATGATCTAGAACCTAGAAGACCCACACAATTTGGGACTAAGCCTTGGAGAAAACCTGTCCTTTCTTCTCCCTAATTCAGCCCTCAGATGACTTCAACGTGAGATCCAACCCACCCTCCATTCTATTGCCTACTCTCCTCCAACCCACAACCCTCAGTCTCTCCTCCTACGTTTGATCAGCCATCATCGTTCAAGTACAGAGGTGTGCAAAGTAGATGCTACAGGAGCCCATAAGTTAGAAAACCAGAAAAGAGAGAAAAGATAATGACCTGGAAAGCAATGAGAAAGGTATAGGTAAAAAAGCCATCAACCTCAAAGCAAAAGTGCATAGACACTGGCCTAGTCTGACGGTCACACTTTTTCACTAGCTGGAATAGGATTTTTTAATCATAAATCAGCACTCGGGCACCTGGGTGGCTCAGTGGGTTAAAGCCTCTGCCTTCGGCTCAGGTCATGATCTCAGGATCCTGGGATCAAGGCTGACACCGGGCTCCCTGCTCAGCGGGGAGCCTGCTTCCTCCTCTCTCTCTGCCTGCCTCTCTGCCTACTTGTGATCTGATCTCTCTCTGTGTCAAATAAATAAATAAAATCTTTAATAAATCAATCAATCAATCAATCAGCACTCATCGTGGTCCTCTGAATATCTATCTGTAAGATTGTTTGGACAGAGAGAAAAGATACTGTCAGTGCCCTTGAGAAAACTGTAGTCTTATAAGCATTTATGCATCTTTATAGACTCAAAGACTTGTCTCAGAACATGAGTCCAAAGTCAGAGCAAAAAAGAAGAGGATTGGTTATTCTTGGGGATAAAAAAGAGCCTCAGGAAACTCTTCCCCCCTCTCTGGCTTCACACGAATGGTACAAGAAATTAGGGAGGCTGAGAAGAAGTACTTATCTAGAGCTCATAACTGTAATTAGGACAACAGCACTGCATCCATATCCCAGTTATGGTACCTTGAAAACACTGCAGGCCAAGCATCTGGGAAAAATACCAATAATACTATATTATCACCAAATCTCAGGTATCATCAACTGTAAAATGCATTCTAGTTTCAGAGATAAAATTTGAAAGAATGACTTTGGTGCTTATAAAATGATACTGAGTGTTTACTGCATCCCAATTTCAGAGATACTAAAATGGTAAAAAAATAAAAATGAATCTTAGAATCAATGAAAAGGAACACAAAATAACTACAAAAACAATGATAAAACAAGTAACAAAATGGCAATAAGTACATACTTATCAATAATTACTATGAACATAAATGAACTAAACCCTCCAATCAAAAGATATGGGGTGACAAAATAGATTTAAAAAAAGCAAGACACAACTCTATGCTGCCTACAAGAGGCTCATTTCAGACCTAAAGATACATGCATACTAAAAGTGAAGGAATGGAAAAGAAGTTATCATGCAAATGGCAGTGAAAAAAAAAAAGAGCTGTAGAAGCAATATTTACATCAGAGGAAACAGACTTTAAAATAAAGACTGTAACAAGAGACAAAGAAGAACACTTCTTCCCCTCTTCTAGGAGGGAAAGAGGTAAAGGAAGTAGGAGGAGAGACTGAGGGTTGTGGGTCAGAGGAGAGTAGGCAATAGAATGAAGGGTGGGTTGGATCTCACACTGAAATCATCTGAGGGCTGAAAGAAGTAAGAAAGAAGTAAGTAAGGGAAAGAAGTAAGTAGGGGAAATTAACACCCTACTTAAATCAATGGATAATCATCCAAACAGAAAATCAAAAAGGAAACAATGTCTTTGAATGACACATTGGGCCAGATGGATTTAACAGATATATTCAGAACATTCCATCCTAACACAGAAAAATACACATTCCTTTCAAGTGCACATGAAACACTGTCCAGGATAGATCACATGGTAGGCCACAAAACAAGTCTCAACAATTTAAATAGGATTGAAATCACACCATGCATCTTTTTTGTCCAGAACACTAAGAAACTAAAAGTCAACCAAAAGAAAAATCTGGAAATAACACAAATACATGGAGGTTAAATAATATGTTACTAAACAGTGAATGGGTCAACCAAGAAATCAAAGAGGAAATAAAAAAATACATAGAGTCAAATGAAACCAAAAACACAATGGTTCAAAATCTTTGTAATGCAGCAAAAGCGGTTCTGAGAGAAGTTTACAGCAATACAGGCCTACCTCAAGAACCAAGAAAAATCTCAAATAAACAACCTAATCTATACCTAAGGAGCTAGAAGAAGAAGAAAAAACAAAACCCAAAATGAGTAGAAGGAGAGAAATAATAAAGATTAGAGCAGAAATAAGTGAAATAGAAACTAAAAAACAACAGAACAGATCAATAAAATCAGGAGCAGATGTTTTGAAAATATCAACGAAATTGACAAACATTTAGCTAGACTCATATAAAAAAGAAGGAAGAAGGAAGGAAGGGCAGAAGGAAGGAAGGGAGGGAGGAAGGAGAAAAGAAAAGGAAAGAAAAATAAGAAAAAAGAGAAAAGGAAAAGAAAAAGAAAAAGAAGGGGGAGACTCAAATAAACAAAATCAGAAATGAAAGAGGAGAAATAACAATTGCCACCACAGAAACACAAAGGATTATAAGAGAATATTGTGAAAAATTACATGCCGACAAATTGGAGACCTAGAATAAATGAACAAATTCCTAGAAACATAACCTCCCAAAATCCCCCCTGAATCACGAAGAAATAGAAAATTTGAAAAGACTAATTACCAGCAGAGAAATTGAATCAGTAATCAAAAACCTCCTAACAAACAAAAGTAGAGGGTCAGATGGCTTCCAGGGGGAATTCTACCAGACATTTAAAGAAGAGTTAATACCCATTCTTCTCAAACTGTTCTAAATAATAGAAATAGAAGGGGAACTTCCAAACTCATTCTACAAGGCCAGCATTACCTAGATTCTAAAAACAAAGAACCTCACTAAAAAAGAGAATTACAGGCCAATATCCCTAATGAACATGGAAGCAAAGATTCTCAACAAGACACTAGCAAATCAAATGCAACAGTACATTAAAGGAATCATTCACCACAATCGAGTGGGATTTATTCGCAAATCAATCGATATGATACACCACATTAATAAAAGGGTAAGAACCATGTGACCCTCTCAACAGATACAAAAAAGCATTTAAGAAAATATAGCATCCATTCTTGACAAAAACCCTCAACAAAGTAAGTACAGATGGAATATAACTCAACATCATAAAGGCCATACACAAAAGACCCACAGCTAGTATTATCCTCAATGGGGAAAACCTGAGAGCTTTTCCTCTATGGTCAAGAACAAGACAGAAATATCCATTGTCACCATTACTATTTAACATAGTACTCAAAGTCTTAACGTCAGCAGTCAGACAAGAAAAAGAAATAAAAGACATTCAAATCATCTAGGAAGAAGTCAAACTTCCACTATTTGCAGATGACATGATACTCTATGTAGAAAACCTGAAAGACTCCACCAAAAAATTGCCAGAACTAATATGGGAATTCAGCAAAGTTGCAGGATATAAAATCAACATACAGAAATCCTTTGCATTTCTATACATCCATAATGAAGCAGCAGAAAAAGAATCAAGGAATCAATGCCATTTACAATTGCACCAAAAACAATAAGATACCTAGGAATAAACCTAACCAAAGAGGTAAAAGATATGTATTCTGAAAACTATAGAACACTTATAAAGAAATTAAAGGGGACACAAAGAAATGGAAAAATATTCCATATTGATGGATTGGAAGAACAAACATTATTAAAATATCTATATTACACAAGGAAATTTACACATTTAATGCAATCCCAATCAAAATACCACCAGCATTTTTCACAGAGCCAGGACAATCCTAAAATGTGATTGGAAACACAGAAGACCCCAAATAGCCAAAGCAATCCTGCAAAAGAAAAGTAAAGCTGGAGGCATGATGATTTTGAACTTCAGGCTCTATTACACAGTCATCAAGACAGTGTGGTACTGGCACAAAAACAGACACATAGATCAATGAAACAGAATAGAGAACCCAGAAATGGACCCATAACTATGGGTCATTATGGTCAACTAATCTTAGACAAAGCAGGAAAGAACATCCAATGGGAAAAAGACACAATCTCTTCAACAAATGGTATAGGGAAAACTGAACAGCAACATGCAGAAGGATGAAAGTGGACCACTTTCTTATACCATACATAGAAATAAATTCAAAATGGATGAAAGACCTAAATGAGAGACAGGAAACCAACAAAATCCTAGAGGAGAACATAGGCAGCAACCTCTTTGACCTTGGCCATTGTAACTTCTTACTAGACATATCACCAGGGGCAAGGGAAACAAAAGCAAAAATGAACTGTTGGGACTTCATCAAGATAAAAAGCTTCTGCACAGGAGTGGCTCAGTCAGTTGAGTGCCTGGCTCTTGGTTTGGGCTCGGGTCATAATCCCAGAGTTGTAAGATCAAGCCCTGAGTCTGGCTCCATGCTCAGTAAGGAATCTTCTTGAAATTCTCTCCCTCTCCTGCTGCCCCTCCCCCATCTCAACTAAATAAATAAATCTGAAAAAAAAAAGCTTCTGCACAGCAAGGGAAACAATCAACAAAACTCAAAGGCAGCTTATGGAATGGGAGAAGATATTTGCAAACAACATATGTGATAAAGTGTTAGTATCCAAGATCTATAAAGAATTTGTCAAACTCAACACCCCAAATCCAAATAGTCCAGTTAAGAAATAGGCAGAAGACAATGAATAAACATTTATCCAAAGACATCCAGATGGCTAACAGACATATGAAAAGATGCTCAACATCATTCATCATCAGGGAAATACAAATCAAAACCACAGTGAGACATCACCACACACCTGTCAGAATGGCTAAAATTAACAACACAGGAAACAACAGATGTTGGCAAGGATGCAGAGAAAGGAGAACCCTCTTCCGCTTTTGGTGGAAATACAAACTGGTGTGTCCACTCTCGAAAACAGTATGGAAGTTCCTCAAAAAGTTAAAAGTAGAGCTACCCTACAACCCAGCAACTGGACTACTAGGTATTTACCCAAAGGATACAAAACTATAGATACAAAAGGGTACATGCACCCCAATGTTTATAGCAGCACTATCAGCAATAGCCAAACTATGGAGAGAACCTAAGTGTCCATCGACTGATGAATGAATAAAAAAGATGTCGAATACAATGGACTATTACTCAGCTACCAAAAAGAATGAAACCTTGCCCTTTGCAACACCATGGATGGAGCTAGAGTATGCTAAGTGAAGTAAGTCAGTCAGAGAAAGACAAATATATTATTTCACTCATGTGTGGAATTTAAGAAAGAAAATAGATGAACATGTGGGAGGGGAAAAAAGAGAGAGGGAGGCAAACATAAGAGACTCTTAATTATAGAGAACAAACAGGGTTGATAGAACAAGGTGGGTGGGAGATAGGTAAATGGGTGATGGGTACTAAGGAGGGCACTCATTACGATGAGCACTCGCTATTATATGTAAGTGATGAATCACTAAATTCTATTCCTGAAATAAATATTATATGTTAACTAACTAGAAATTAAATAAAAATTTGGAAGAAAAAAATAGTGATAAAATAATTCTTGGCAAGAGGAAGAAAAGAAGAAAGAAAGAAAGAAAGAAAGAGAACAAAAGAAAGAAAGAAGAAAAGAAAAAAGAAAAAAGAAAAAGAAAAAAGACAATTAAAAAAAACACACTTAACTATAGAGTATAAACTGATTGTTACAAGGGGGAAGAGGGTGGGGAGATGGGTGAAACAGGTGAAGAAGATTAAGAGCACACTTATTGTGATGAGCATTGAGTAATATACAGAATTGTTGAATCACTAAACTGTATACCTGAAACTAATATAACACTGTAGGTTAACTCTACTGGAATAAAAATAAAAATCAAATCAAATAAATCTGGGCTGCCCGTGGGGGGGACAAAAAAAGGATTATCTGAATTGTCCAAAGTTGTGAGTACTTTGGGTAGATGGGGTATACTGAGGACTAGAATTCATATCTCCTAACGAAAAGAATGAGCCCCACAGAGAGTGTGTCTATCTTTATCCTGTCTCCAAATCCTTGCTCCACTACTCATATGAATATACATACACACACATATACATACATACATACATACATAATACATATACACATACATACCTTCTGTGGGCATGCGGATTTGAATCCCAACCTCTTTCCTTAAAGCAGCGGCAAAATATTCAAGAACCTGGCCTACAGAGCTTAAGACTTAGAATACAGTAAGAGCTCAGGCCTGGTTGCAACACCACAACAATGTATTTGCAGCTAAAAACATGAGTTGACAAGCTCTAGAAAGGCAGATGAATGCTGAGATGAAGAGTTTTTTCACAATTACTGAATGAAGAGTGAGGAGAGAGAATGTAAAGTGTATATTCTCATGTTTTGCATTTTGTTTCAGTTTCTTATACATACTTTACATCCTGACTAGAAAATCAGACCCAGTCACTGCTGGTTTGCTCTAAAGTTGCCAGCAATCATGGATGACTTCTAAAAAATTCTAATCTCTCACTAAAACATGTACCTAAGAGACTCCCTCAACAAGAACAGGCAGCCCCTTGGGGCTCCTGACCTCATCACTGCCACTTTGATTACTTCTGTGCTCAAAATTCCAAATTGTACAAACCAAAATTATTTCCTCAAATCAACACCATGCTAGGAATTCAGTTACTTAATTTCCTAAGCTAGGAAAAGCAGCTTCCCAGAGTCAATGCCTAAAGCCAAAAGCCAAAACAACCAGCAACCAGATTCCAGGTTTGCCCTTGGGGGCAATTCACAGGACTATTGCTCTTTTCCATCACACTCCCTCCCTGAATAGACCGCCAGCCCTGACCACAGTACCCTCCCAGGGTGATGGCCTTATTCATGGTCCATGCTTGGTCAAGCACCCAGTTCTGAAAACATCAGTCTGAAATTGTCCCCGAGACATGTATGTTCGGAGCCAAGTTGTGAGATTCTAGTGCTTACAAAGTAACTGCCTAAGCCCTTATTTCCCTTATCTGATGCCGCAGTAACTGTGGCTGCTTTCAGTACCTCTGTAAACGAAGTTTCCCACTGAATAGATATCAGTGTACAAGACAAAAGCTTTCTGAGTTTCATTCAGCTTACCTGGAATGAATCCACCGGATTTTAAGGCTAAGCATTTTCTTCTTAGAATGTCAGGCTTTTATTATTTTTTGGCAAAATATAAATCTGATCACCACGGAGCCAGATGAATTCTCTGGGATTATAGGATTGGATATTCGTATTGTTTTGTGTAGTAAAGCAAATATGCATAAGGCAGAAATCCTGCCTAAGACTATGCATCCCTTTCCTCTTACACAAAAGCACTATTTTCCCACAGCAGGACTTTGGATATCAGTTCTTTAGGTAGAGTTCAAGACAGTCTGCCCCTACGGAACACTTGAACAATGGCTCTTAATCCCCTGGGGGTATCTATCTCCTTCAAAACTTGGCCGAAGTCTTCTCTCTAATAAAATGCACACTTAGACACTGTTTGTAATTTCAATGGGCTCACATCCCCCTAAAGTCCATCCATTTCACCCCTGCTTTGACCCTAGTCCTGTCCTTCTTTCCCAATGAAAAGGGATGTCCATGCAGGAAATGCCAGCTTACCCCATCTGTCGATGTCACCTCCTTTCTCTCACAGAAGCTTGTTACCCCAAAGCGGGTACTCTCCTTAATTCCACGGACTCAGTTTCCTCACAAAATGGGAACTATAATATGTGCCAACCCACCTAATGGGATATTGTGAAAAGAAAATAAGGGAAGAAACGTAAATATACTCCGAATTATGGATCAAACACTGCCCACTTGTGTATTATCGTTGAAGAGTGCATGTGTCAGCTGAATTGGGCTCTGTCCATTCACTTCCAATCTCTTCCATCTATGTCTGCTGATCACACCAGACCATTGAATTGATTTGATTTTTCGCTGAGGGCTTCTGGGGCCCACAGTGCTTACACATACTTTTGCAAATGAGGGTGTGTGAGAGGGGAACCACAAGACTGCCAATGCTTTAACAACAGTGTATGGGCACCCGGGGAACAGCCAAATGCTGCTGCAATCCCAATAACTCAGAGGCCTCCATAAATCACCCAGATGAGAAAGAAATGCTAAAGCAAGGATATTGCTTTCTGCTGCCAAGAAGAGAGAAAGAACGGTTTCAGGGTTCCTTTAGAGGTGACCTAGTTGTCCAATAACCTGTTCCTCAAGTTGTCGTGTGTAACCAAGGACCTCAAAGATAGGATGCAGGGAAAAATAAAGATGATCATGAAAATATTATCCTACGTCTGTATTAGACAGTTTTGCATGTTAACTGCGTTAACAGACTTAAGGTATTTATTCGGACAAGTTTATTTGTTAGGATGGGCTAACAGCTGTAACAAATACATCCAAAGATCTGTAACAGACTCAAGTGTAGTTGGAGTCTATCTCTCCCTCACATAGTGTGGGGCGTTTCTTATTTGGTTCTGCAAAACTCTACAGGGCCCCAGACTGACAGAGGCTCCGCCAGCCTCAACACATGGCATGCAATGTTGTCCCGTCATAGACATGTTGTAAACAAGAGGGGAAAGAATGGAGAGAATTAGGGTTGGGGGGTTTAATGCAGCAGACCTGTGAGACAGACAGAAGTGTTAACTTCTGCTCACATTGCATTAGCTACACTGAACTGCAGGCAAACTCTGGGAAATAACTGCAATCCAGCTATGTACCTTGGGGGGGAAAAAGGAAATGGATTTTCATGAGCATCTAGCTCCCTCTTCCCAGAAATCATTACAAAAATAATGATTTTGAAATGAATTTCGGGCCAGTATTTGGGGGAACAAACTCAGCTGCTTAATGTGTTCATATACTCCTTCACATAGCATACATTTATCAAGCATCTCGTCTGTGCTAATCACTCTCTAGGCATAGGGAACACAGCCATTTTTTTAAAATGGCAAAGTCTTTGGAAGCACAGAGCTACATTTTTGTATGGTCAGACAGACACCAAACAAGACAAATGAGTAGCCTATATGGGATATTAGTGATGAGTAGTAAGAAGAAGAAAGTAGGGAAGGAAATAGGGAATGTTGATGACAGGTTGTTTGCAACTTCAGAGAAGACAGCCGAGTAAGAAGTCAATATTAATACCATCTGAGTTTGGTTTAGAAATTTAAAAAAAAAAAAAGAGGTTCAGATTTTCCTCCTTTTTAAAAAATGCATTATAAAAAATAAGTCGACACAAAAAGGTATATTATGCTTTTAACTGTGAAATGTAAGCTCTCTAAAACTCTCCAGAAATATCATCACTGCTTTGCTTGACAATCCATAATATTGGAGTCAGCCCTGGGAATCATATTTTTAAAGACATGAACCAAACAGGATATATTCCAGAGGAAGCAACCAGGATGGCAAAGGAAGTTGAAACCACATTCATATTCAATTCTCCATTTATACATTCAACACAAATGTATTCTGAGCCCTGACTCTGTGCCAGCCTCTCTTTTCTTCAGAGCAATGAAAGAACTGACAATAAATAGGTAACAATTAAATAAGAGGGCTTAGCAGTGCAGGGCCCTAAAACAAGATGGAATTTGGCACCAGGTCTGAGTAGCAGGAGTGCAATTCAAGCACCATGGACAAGGGAGAGTGGTAGGGCTTTTGTCCAAGGGTTAGCAAAATGCGCTAAGGGATTGCAGGCCAGGGTGCCTGGGTGGTTCAGTGGGTTAAGCCTCTGCCTTTGGCTCAGGTCATGATCTCAGGGTCCTGGGATCAAGGCCTGAATCGGGCTCCCTGCTCAGCAGGGAGCCTGCTTCCCCACCCCCCTGCCTACTTGTGATCTCTCTCTGTCAAATAAATAAATAAAATCTTTAAAAAAAAAAAAAAAGAATTGCAGGCCACAGGAAGGTGCTTGGAGATTCTTTCTTAAGAGAATTAGAAAGCCATTTGGAAGGTCTGAGTAGGCAGTGACATGAGGAGCATATTACTTTCCTCTGCTACTGTAACAAATCACCACAAACTTCATTGCTTAAACCAACACAAATGTATCTCTTTACCATTTTGGGGGCCAGAAGTCTGAAATCTTTCTTACTGGGCTAAAGTAACAGTGTTGACATGACTGGTTCCTTCTGGAAGCTCTAGGAGGGAATCTGTTTGCTCGCCGTTTCCAGCTCCTAGAATCCTGCTTCATTCCTTGTTCCTTTTCTCATATCACTCCAATATCTGTCCACTGTGACATCCCCCTACTTGTATCTATAGTTGAATCAACCTCTCCCTCCCTCACAGAAAGACATTGTGGGGCGCCTGGGTGGCATAATCAGTTGAACATCCAACTCTTGGTTTCAGCTCAGGTTGTGATCTTAGGGTCACAAGATGGAGCCCCACGGTGGGCTCTGCACTCAGACTCTCTCTGCCCTTCCCCACACTCTCATTTTCTCTCACTTTCTCTTTCAGATAAGTAAGTCCAAAAAAAAAAAAAAAGACACTTGTGATTACATTTAGGGCCCATCAGATATTCCAGGATAATCTCCCCATCTCAAGATCCTTAATCATATCTGAAAAGTCCCTCTTGCCATATAGATAACATTTATGGATTGCAGGGATGAGAACCTGGTTATTTTCAAGAGCCATTCTTCAGCCGGCCACAAGCATCTGAACAAACTCCAGCCAAGAGTCAGATTTCCCATATTTGTTCTTCAAATCTTGAAGAAGTTACTTGAGTTACGTGAGTTAAAAAGTTTCCCTAAACAAATCAGTTTGGGAAAAATGGATTAAGCAAAATTAAGCAATTGTCCTTATTCCTTAGAGCCTCAAATAAAACTTTCTAAGATGAAACATAGTTGCAATTTATGTAAGCACTGAACCATCTGTTTCCATAGGACATTTTATAAAACTGATACTCCCTGAAGTTCTAGGAGATACTGGCCTGGAAAACCCTCAGGGACAAGCTGCTTTGAGATATTTAAAGAACTACCACGAGAAAATGAAGTGGACTCGTAGAAGGCCCTGGATGTGAAACTAGGAACAAATGGGAAAGTAACAGAAGGTCAAATCTTGGCTCAGTATCAGCCTTCTAAGAATCTGCTAGGATGAAATGGGCGCTCCAAAATGCAGTTAAGTTTCACCCCACCAAGAGTGTTCACGATGGTCTGTGTTGGTGCTTCTCAGATTTTCCTATGACATATGCATCATCCGAGGGTCTTGAAAAAAAATTCAGATTTTGACTCAGTAGATCTGGGGTTGAGCCTGTGATTCTCCTTTCCTCCCAAGAGGTAATATTGAAGCTGCTAGATGATGAAGACAGATTCGGGCACTGGATAAGTGGTTAGACCTCACAGTCTTTATATATCCTGAGTTCTGTGCACTATTGGCATTACCAGAAACTTCATGATTGTTGAGGGTTTATCCTCAACAATGAGCATGAAATAATAGAACAGTGAAAACTACAGGATGATTGATATTACAACATAGGAAATATAACCAAGTCAATAAGTTTTGTGTAGTAGGAGAGATTTCTTTTTAAGTTTGTATTAAATTTAGGAAGTTCAATATCTGGAGGACAGACATAGACAGAGATACAATATATGATTCTATATGAATCTTACTTTTGATCACTTATGAACTCAGAAGCAAGGTAAATGAGATTGTTAGAATTGTGTGTAGAATAAGAATAAATCCACTCTGAATTGCAGCATAAAACTGGCCTGATTTTATTGGCTTGGTTCAATGATAAGCTAAACTTGATTCATTCAACAAATAATTTTGTATCTATTACTTACTAGATACTTCACTAGGTACCAGGGAGCCAGCAGTGGGCAAAACAGACATGATCTCTGCCTTCATGGAGCTTAGCAGCCCCAAATAAATAATTACCCAGTTAAAAAATAAAAACAGTGATAAGAGCTATAATTGCATTTAGCAGGGAGCCCTAAGAGAATATTGAAAGTATGGGAATAAAGGACTAAGATGAATCATATTGGACAGGTAGTTGTCTGAGGACAAGCTTGGAATACCTCATGCCTCCCAGAAGTTTCTCCAGGAAAAAAAAAAAATGGCAAAAAACAAACTCCTATTCTCCTCAGTGAGTGGATGTCAGAAGACTAGAAATAAAGCCCCAGAAAATAAAAGGCAGTGCCTCTCCCTAATAGGTTGATTCTTTCCACCTCTGTAAGAGAGGGGGATTCTCCATTTTTATAAATCTTCAAAATCTTTTGAACACAAAAAAGTAATGATGATGATGAACCATTTCTGCTTTTGAGCACCTACTTCTTGTCTAAAGGACCCACCATAAGGACAAAATTGGCAGTGAACAGAAGGCAGTGTTCTAGTTCCTTCTTAATGTCCAAAGGATATTTTTTGTGGTGCTACTGTTCATGGGTATATGAAATGTTTCCTAGTAAATTACTGATCCATTAATATTCAGTAGATATTTAGAAACCTGTGCTTGGACCTGTTGCTTTTAGGTTGGGAAGATGAAAACATCCTTTGTTAATCTTCATTAGTGCACAGGGTTATATGTCAAAATTGATTTTTTTCATTCTACAATTGCCAGACATTTGGCTTGTTTCTGATTAGATGCTATTAAGAATGAAGTTACTCTGAACATTCTTACATATTTTACATATCTTACATCTTTACATATTTATATACATTTCAGTTGGGTATATATATCTGGGACTGGAACTGCTGGATCAGAGAGTATACATGTATGTTCAGCTTTTACAAACACTATCAACTTTCCAAGGTAGTCTAATGTATACCTCTCACCAGCAGCATATAAAAGTTCCCGCTGTTCTACCTTCTTGCTAAGAATTATTATGGTCAGTTTTCTTCATTCTAGCCATTCTGGCAGATGTGTAAAATAATCACATTATATAGTATCTCAATAAAGCTGAGGGAAAAATGAATCACTCTCACAAGTAATTTTATTTAAAAGGCTCTGTGTTACTTATTAAATGCTCATCCAGAGCCCATAGGAAATTTAAATTACTTTAAAAAATAAAGAAATATCACATTATGATTTTATTTGCATCTCCTAGTTCACTGAGGTTGAACAACTCTTTGTCCTTTTTTGACACTGAATACACTTTCCTGGAAAGGGTCTATTCAAGTCTTTTGCCCACTTTCTATCGGGTTGTCTGTCTTTCTCTTTCATTGATTTGCAGGAGTATTTTGTTTTATGTCAATGAGTTTTTTATCAGTAATACATATTGCAAATATATTCTGCCACTGAATGGCTTGCCTTTTCATTTTCTTAATGGTTTCTTTAAATGAACAAAGAATCGTAATTTTGTATGGTTGGTGCTCTCTCTTCCCAAGGTCATACTTACATTCTCTTTTAATATTTTCCAGAAGCCTTATTGTTTTACCATTCACATATAAAACGTCAATCCACCTGGAATTGATTTTCATTCATAGGACAATGGAAAATTTCAAACTCATACAAAATTAAAATAAACATATAATAAATGCAATGGTATCTTTTACTTAGATTCAATAATTGTCAACTGATAGCCAATCTTGTTCTATTTATAACCATATTACGAACTCATGGTTTTTAACATTGTATATGTTTGAAGCCAATCTCATCTCATCCCATTTTTACCCAATGGAAGCCTGTTCAAGTTGGTTCCTGAGTTCTTTTAGCACAACCCCAGTCATTTTCATTAGCTTCCATGCTCTCTGTTCCAAGTTGTTCCAAGTTCATGCTGCTCATTTCCTACCTTGAGTAGATGTTATTGGTGCCCCATCCAGATCTCTTTCACAGGGCTATGTAGCTATCACTCAGCTGCTGGGAACACAGGACTGAATAAACGTTTTTGTCCCCGCGAAATTCATATGTTGAAATACTATCCTCCAATGCGATCATATTAAAAAGCAGAGCTTTGGGGAGGGAATGAGAATTAGATATGGTCATGAGGGTCGAGCCCTCACGCATGGGATTATTGCCCTTACAAAAAGAATGAAAGAGCTCTCTTCCTCTCTCTGCTCTCTACTATGTAAGAGTACAACAAGAAGTTGGCAATCCACAGCCCAAAAGAGGACCCTCAACAAACGCAATGATGCTGGCACCCTGATCTTGGATATCCAGCCTCCAGGACTGTGAGAAATAAATCTTAGTTGTATATAAGCCACTCCGTCCATGGTACTTTGCTATAGCAGCCTGAGTTTACTAAGACAGCTGCTAATGGCTAACAGCTTGCCCTGCTTCTCCAGAGAACTGCCCTTGAATGATAGGAGCCACCTGGCATAGGAAATTGTGCCCCCTCCCCACACACACATGTAGGACAACTCATTGCCAGCAACTGACTAATTCCGAGGGGTCAAAGGGATTGTCACTATATGTGATTTATGCTCCAGAGCTCTTCCCCCCATACACACATGGATCAGGTCAGCACTAGACCTTACCTGAAACTTTCCAACTCATTCTCCTTCCCTATCCTGACTCACTCCTTCCCTTATGGATTTTCCTAAAGGGCACCCTCAATAAATCACAAGCACCGGAATCCCTTTCCCAGGGTCTGCTTCTAAAGAACCCAAAATGAGACACTGACCCTAAACTAAAGTTACTTATTTCTTCAAGAATGTGGGTTTCTTTTTATAGAAACTGGCACTTCAAGCTTATGATCTCGGTTTTAGGAGGTTCCGTGAGGATATGAGCACCTGAGAAATCTAAGAACACCAAGATGAGAAAGAGATACAGAATTTAAAAAGCTATCTGGATTAAAGAAAAACCTCAGCTATTTGTTTTCCCTTTAAACTTTTCTCACTGGATATTTCTGAATTCATAATATTTTCTTAAAAAAACCTCTGAAATTTCCCTAAGGCACAATCCTGATTTCTTGTGGGCTAAAAATGCCCACAAGAAAAAAGAAATAAAGAATGTGTGTCAGAGGTTATGTGAGTAACTCCCTGATAAATGGGATTTATATTATCTCTTTAAAACAAACTATTAAGCACTAGCTTAGGTCAGGCCCTGGGCCACCTTGCTGAGGGCATTCCAGCATTACCCAAAATACCCAGGTATTTTGATATGAAATCTGCTTGAAGAGAAAATGCTCATTTTCTACCTGAGAAGATATCCAGCTTGTCTTACAGAATATAATTTCTATTTTCTTTCATTTTCTTCTATAACCACAAAATCATCAATTAGTGCCTACTAATTTTTAAGTTTAGAGATGTAATTCACAAACAAACATTCCCAAAGAGGGGCTAGCGAAAATTTTTTCTCCCTGAGGTATCTAAGAAATGCCCCACTCTTACCTGGGGATTACCACAGTGAGAACCTTCTAAGAACAGGATGTTCTTAGATGTTCCCAGAGAATTGGGAACACTTCAGATCATACCTCTGTCTCCCACAGGCCCAGAAAATTCTGTTATCCCTTTGAGCAATCATCCTTAGCAATTTACTATTCAAGATACCATTCATAATTCCCACAGGACTTTGCTGGGTTTAATCTAGAACTCTGGCTCCATCAGTGCTGTTTGGAACCTAGCATGATAGAACAGTAAGAAAACTATATGAGAATAGGGACTTGGTCGTTCACTGCTGTAACCATGAACAAATAACTACTGAATGAACTGGGTGAATTAACAATATTAATAAAAACTTTCAAGCTTCTCCCATAGCAAATTACAGAGCTAAGTTTTGAAGCCAAGTCTGTCTTGCTCCAATGTCACTGCAAGGTGCCCAATGTATTGCCTGGCACTGTGTAAAATTCCTTTAATGAGTCATGGCCAAGACCATGACCCATATTCTCAGGAAGCTAGGATTTGGGAGTGGGGGTGAAGGGTAGTTCTAGTTAAAAAAAATTATGATTGATTTCTAGTTTCAGCTTCAACATGGAAAGAGGCTGACAGTCATCACTCCTACCATTACAACAACAGAGGGAAAAAAACTAAACAAACTGAAAATCAATGACTTTTCTTGGACCCAAGAGAACTGAGGTCTTAGAGCCAATCACTACCCTGAAAACTGGAGGGAGAGATGAATAATTGATATTACAACCATGATCAGTTTACCAACAGCAGAGGCTACTGGAGCCATAAACTAGTAGAAACACTTAAATGGCCATGGTCATAAAATCCTGGAGGCTGGGTGTACTTGCTTAGGAATGAAAAACTCCTAGGGGCTGCAGTCTTAGAGGAGAGCCTAGACTTTCATGAGTTTATTTCCAGAAATCCTATACATTTCTCACTGCAAAGAGCCAAGAAAGATTCCTTCATGAATTTGTTATGGGAATTTGGGAAGTAACCATTGTAAAACATACCTAGAGAATTCTTCATGACAAAGGCCCATTCCGAAGAGGCAAACACTTTATCAGAGCCTTATCTCATCTGAAGGGAAGGACAATTCCTTAACTCCAGTCTTCTGTAGCCTTCTTATCTCACCAAAGATAGAAAAAGTAAAAGCTAAAAAACACCTGTGAACCCAGGGACACAGGATTACTAAAAGACTGAGATTTAATAATAAAAATATAGAACAGGGGTGCCTGGGTGGCTCAGTTGGTTAAGCATCTGTGTTTGGCTCAGGTCATGATCTCAGGGTCTTGAGATTGAGCTCCATGTTGGGGCGGGGGGTAGGGGGTGGTCTCTGCTCAGCAGAGAGTCAGCTTCTCCCTCTGCTGCTCCCCACTGCTTATGTGCATGAGTTCTCTCTCTCTCAAATAAATAAATAAAATCTTTTTAAAACTAAATAAAAAATAAAAATAAAAATATAGAACACCTCTCCACCAGCACACTTTACTACCATACCAACAGGGCTCCAGTATATTATCAGCGGATTACCTATGAAAGCGTAGCAATATGCAGACTATCTAATGAGGAGTCCTTAGGGAAGCCCAGAGACAAGAAAGGAGACAAAAGCAGGGACACTAGAGGAATTTAAAGCCTCTTGCACCTAGAGATAAAGGAAAAAAACAACTCCTAACTAGGTTAATATAAAAGCTCACACTAAAAGCCTATTTACCTCAGTTCCTATTACCAAATACATCTACCAGATATACTGTGTCTGGCTTTCAAAAAAATTATAATGAATTATAAAACTATAAAGAATGCTTAAGGCAAGAAAAAGTATAATCTGAAGATAAAAAGCATCAGAATCAGGATGGAATATAACACAGATTTTGAAATTATCAGATAGAAAATTTAAATCAATAATGATTTATATGCTAATGGCAGATAACATGCAAGACCAGATGGGAAGTCTAAGTAGATAGAAACTCTAAGAAAGAATCAAAGAAACAATCAAAATGCTAGAAATCAATAGCACTGTAACAGAAATAAATAATGCCTTCCATGTGCTCAGGAGTAGACACTAGACACAGCTGAAGAGTCAATGAGCTTGAAATACATGTATAGAATTTTCCCAAACTGAACTCTAAAGATAAACAAGAATGGAAAACAGAACATCCAAGATCTCGAGGACAATTCTGAAACTTACAACCTACGTGCAATTGAAATACCAGAAAGAGAAGAAAAAGAAAACAGAACAGCAGAAAATTTTGAAGTAATAATGACTGAGAATTTTCCAAAATTAATGGCAGACACCAAATCACAGATTATAGGGAGCCTTGAAATTATGAACAAAGATAAATACCAGAAAAATCTACACATAGGTATATCATAATCAAACCATAGAAAAAGAAAGAGAAAATCTTGAAAGAAGCCATAGGAAAAAAAACTTTACCTATAGAGTAATAAATATAAGAATTACAGTGGATTTATCAGAAATCATGCAAGCAAAAACAGAATGGATAAAACAGCAATAATCACTTTAAATATGAATAGTCTAAATACACCAATTTACAAAGAAGACATCCAGGTAGCTAACAGATGCATGAAAAGATGCTCAACATCATTCATCATCAGGGAATACAAATTAAAACCACAATGAGATACCACCTCACACCTGTCAGAATGGCTAAAATTAACAACCCAAGGAAAACAACAGATGTTGGTAAAGATGCAGAGAAAGGAGAATGCTCTTCCACTGTTGGTGGTGCAGCCACTCTGGAAAACACTATGGAGGTGCCTCAAAAAGTTAAAAATAGAACTACCCTACAACCCAGCAATTGTACTACTAGGTATTTACCCAAAGGATACAAAAATACAGATTCAAAGGGATATTTGCACCCCAATGTTTATAGCAGCATTATCAACAACAGCCAAACTATGGAGAGAGCCCAAGTGTCCATAACTGATGAATGGATAAAGACAACGTGGGGTGTGTGTGTGTGTGTGTGTGTCTGTGTGTGTGTATATATATGTATATATGTATATATATGTGTGTATATATACAATGGAATATTACTCGGCCATCAAAAAGAATGAAATCTTGTCATTTGCAATGACATGGATGGAGCTAGAGTGTATTAGGCTAAGTGGAATAAGTAAGTCAGAGAAAGATAATTACCATATGATCTCACTCATATGTGGAGTTTAAGAAAGAGAACAGATGAACATATGGGGAGAGAGAAAAGAAAAAAAGAAGAGGGAAATAAATCATAAGAGACTCTTAATGATAGATAGCAAACTGAGGGTTGATGGAGGGAGGTGGGTGGGAGGTAGGCTAGATGGGAGGTGGGTATTAAGGAGGGTGCTTGTAATGATGAATACTGGGTGTTGTATGTAAATGATGAATCACTGAATTCTCCAGAAACCAGTATTGCACTGTATGTTAACTACCTAAATTTAAATTTTAAAATAAAGAAATAAATAAAAGACCAAGATCATCAGAGAACTTTCTAAAACAAGGATATATATATAGATATATATATAGATATATATTTATAATATATGTATTACAATACATATGTGTGTATATGTATACACATACATATAAAAAATATCGGACTCAATATATATATTGGGAAGAAAAAAAATACTTTTGTTTTCTAATGACTGATTGTCTAAGTAGGAAATCCCAAAGAACAGACTAAAAATTCCTGGAACTATTAAGCAAGTATAGAAAGTCCAGGATATAAAGTTGATATACAAAAGTCAATTACTCTCTTATATACCAGAAGTGAAAAATTGAAATTTGAAATTAAAAACACAATTTCATTTACAATAGCACCCCCAAAAATGAAATACTTAGCTATAAGTATAATGGAATATTTTTACACACAATGGAATATTATTCAGCCTTTAAAAAAGAAGAAAATCCAAATACTGGATCAGTGAACCTAGAGGATGTTACGCTAAGTGAAGTAAACCAGACACAGAAAGACAAATATCACATGATCCAACTTACATGGGGAATCAAAAAAAAAAAAAGAAAGAAAGTCAAACTCATAGTAATAGAGAGTAGAATGGTAGTTACCAAAGGTTGAGAGTGGAGGGCAAGGGAAGATATTGATCAAAGGATACAAACTTTAATCAAGAAGATAAATAAGTTCTGGAAACCTACCATACAGCATAGTAACTGTAGTTAATAATAATGTATTATATGCCTGAAATTTGCTGAGAGATCCCAAGTGTTCTCACCACACACACAAAAAAGGGTAGCTATGGGAGGTGATCGATACACTAGTTAGACCATGATAATCATTTCACACTGTATACATATATAAACACATCACATTATATGTCTAAAGTACATAATTTTTATTTGTCAAAATACATAAAAATATTTTTAAAACAAAATAAACCAAAATTCATGTTACTACCCTTTGACTCCTCTGCCAAAAAAAAAAAAAGATTTTATGCTAGGATATTTTTGTGATAACTTATTCTGGAGTTTTCAGCTTCAGAGACACAGGGGAATTTCAAAAGACACATGCTCATGCTGGAAAACATGAGTTTCAAAGCCAACTTTGACACAATCTAGTGTCATCTTTGAAGTCATTTGACCTCTTCTCTGAGCCCATTTCAGGTCGGTAAAATAAGGGAGTTAAACTACATTTATAAAGACTGCAAGCTCTAACCAAAAATAACACCCATGATCAACCAAGCTGAAGAGCAAGGCCACTCTAAAACTGTGTGTTAATTCTCCCTGGGCAGTCCCTTTTCTGCTACCAGACAGGAAAGCACAGTAAGCAACATAAAGTTCCTCCAGGGCAACATCTAATTCGTATTATAAGAATGTCCTCATCCCATGCACACAGTGGGCATTCCAGAACTTCTTGTTGAAGGATTAGATAAGGATGGAACTAAAGTGGAACTAAAGAAAAGGGCAGAAAAGAATAATAAAAAAAAATTACTTCTTTGGTCTTATGTGCCAACGCCTGGACAGTAAGTGTGTCAGCCCCACTCCCACCCATGTTGGTGGCTGGACCAGGGTGAGACTCAGACTGGCAGTGCAGTAAACATTCCCAAAGAAGCCCCCTCACCTCGGTTATGGGGGCTGACTCCCTCAGACTGCCGAAGGTTGGGGAAAGCCTCAGTCTTCAGACAGGCTTCTGGAGAGGAACAGAAATACTAAATAGGGTAAGACCTTGACTCCTACCTTGGCTGGAAATAGGAAGGTGGGAAATTCAGGCTTCATCTTCCAGAGTGCCTGGTCAGTGTGAGCACTGTACTCTCCATCCCCCAGCCAAAGTTACAGATCCAGGGGCCTTCGATGCAGCCTGTGGTGGTTATCTGTTTCACCGAGTTTCCCCTACCCTTTCTAGCGCTGATGGGTAATCCTAATTAGTCATTTAACAACCACAGGTCCCTAGCCTGTCCACCTTCCCAGTCACAAAGCCCAAAAGATGTCAGGGCTAAGCTAGCTTTGGCCTGTCTCAGCCTGAGCCATCACATCTGATAAGCAGTCAAATTCTGTACATTCTCTCTCAGCAACATCTTCCACATCCATTTCCTCCCCTGCATTCAGGCCCTCGTCATCCCTCCCATAGAACATTGCAGTCTCCCTTCCCATCACCCCTAAGACATACGAGAGCCAGGATTATCTTCCTAAAGCACAGACTTGGTCACTATCACTCAACTGCTAAAAAAAAAATAAACAACAAAATAACAATTCAACGGCTTGCAACTTTTTACAGAATAAAACCCAAACTACTCAACCAGCAGCACTCAGTCTCAACTAATTAGACTTCAGGCCTCTTTTCCAATGCCCTTCTGACAGCCTGTTCCTGGAAAGCCACCCTGATAACGTTACCCAGATGTACGCTGTGCTCTATAGACTTTGGGCTTTGGCTTTTGCTCTCCTCTCCACCAGGAAGGTATGTCCACCTCCCCACCACTAATTCTATCCACCCATTCCACCTTCTCCAAAGCATTCAGATTTGTCCTTAGTCAAAATTCATCTGAC
Organism: Ailurus styani; assembly: GCA_002007465.1. Taxonomy (NCBI): domain Eukaryota; kingdom Metazoa; phylum Chordata; class Mammalia; order Carnivora; family Ailuridae; genus Ailurus; species Ailurus styani. The sequence goes on along the minus strand of LNAC01000033.1, from coordinate 4,211,415 downwards.
TCCCCTGTTTTTCTAATCATTTTGCTTTAAAGAATATTTAATTACTTATATTATATTTATAGTATGTATCTATTTACTTTCCTGGTACACCTGGGGGGGAGGGGGTTCATGTTATGATCTTGTCATCCTCATCTCAGCCCTTTATGGTCCTGAAAGCAGGTGGAGTCAAACTTCCTTCCAATTGAATCTAACTTCATTCCAATTAGTTTCACATACATCCTCTCTTTTAACCTTCACAACAACCCTACAAAATATTATTATTATTGTATCATTCATTTTACAGAGAAGGAACCTGAGGGACAAAGAAATTCAACATCTAGCCCAAGGACATGCAGCTGGTGTGGTGAAGTTAAACCGTGATGGTTATGCTCCTATCATATCTCACCACAGAGGATCATAGAGCATGTCACCCACCATATTACAATACTTCACAGATGACCCAAGCCCCCCAAATAGGTAGGAAGTTAAATTTATTTTTAAATACCATATACATGGTAACAATTTTTCAATTGCTAAATACAGTAAGGACCAACTTTAAGGTATTTGATGGTGGCTCCAACCTCTGTTCATTATGTCAGATTTTAATTTTTGTTCACAGATCCTAGTCTCCTATTCTAATTTAAAATAGAAAACTAATGGGACATTAGTCTGGTTTTTGTCTGCAGAGAATTGGTGTGCCTCCCTCCTTTCCAGAACCTCTTCCCTCTTCCTCCTCCAACCTGCTGTCCAGTTCAAACAATCAAGACAACTTTAGAGGGACAAAGCTGCAAAGGCAGGATTAAAAGGATCAGGTCTCACATAGGAGCTTTGCAAGGTACCTTAAACACATGACTTCAAGGCCCATCAATAAAGTTCTAAGGCACAGTGATCTCCTGAGGTCCATCCATTGGCTGAATTCAAACATTATATCAGTGTTTTTTACAAAATTTTTTATGAGATGACTGAATAATGACACATTTTCTTTTGTCACAACATGCACTGAAATGATTATGCTCTGGGCCTAAGGGTGAATGGACACTCTCTGAGACTCTAACAAGCTGACCTTGTTTCTTTTGTGTGGGAAGCATTTCAATTAAAGGAGAGAAACAAGCTCCATCAAATTTAAGCACCAAGAAGAATACTCAATGAGTGGCATTTCTTTCTGCTGGAACATTAATTAATCAAACAGGGCTGACAAGGACTAATAGTATCACAAGGCAGGGAAGCAAGGGTCTTCGCTGTTTTCTAAATTGTCAAATCAAGTACCCATCCCTGAAGCCTGCTCAGGGGCAGTACTTACAACTTCTTTGGGTGCTAATTCCCTTTCTGATGTTGCCATAGCAACACACTTTGTTTTGTTTTGTTTTGTTTTTCAGGTTCCCAGGTGAAGCATTTGAAAGGAAAGCACCACGTTATTATTGCGGAGAAAGAGTAGCCCTTTTAGTCCTTGGAAACAAGATGACAATATCTTCTCTTTGTGCAGCCCCTTCTATAATAAAAGGACCTTGATGTGCTAGCCCTATGAGGAAGGTCAGGACTTATCTCCATTCTGCAAATGTTATAAGCAAGAAAACTGAGGAACAGGGGAGAACCACGAAAAACACAGTATAAAGAAAGACTGGGAAAATATAAACGGCCTTGAATTCCGAGTTAAGGTCCTTAACCTTAATAATATTATTTAATAATTGTTAGTAATATTGATAATATAACTACTCTTATTTTTTTACTATTACACATATTATCTCAGTTAATCCTTAAACAATCTTGTACTATAAGAATTTTACTCTTCTCCACTTTTCAGATGAGGAGCCTATGGCTTAGAGGAGTTAAGTACCACAGTCAAGATCACGGAAGATAGGAATCAAGTCAGGCAGGCCATGTCAAGGACACCGATGTGAAATGGGAGCTTTTGGAATGCTTTGAGAAAGAGGTGACATGATCTTTCAAAAGGGCTGGACTGATTGTTCTGTTGGAAGAAGACTGTGGAGATACAAGAATAGAAGCAAGGGGACCCAGGAGGCTATTACAGGAATCCATGGTGGATCTGGGTGATAGCAGAAGAGGTGGTGAAAAGTGGTCAGATTCTGGATCAATCTTAAAGATAAAGCCAACAGGATTTCCTGACTGTTAGACATGGAGTGTGAGAGAAAGAAAAGAGTCAAGGGTCATTCCAAGTTTTTTGGCTTAAATAATGGAATAGATTGCTATCAACTAAGATGGGGAAGGCTGCAGCTGTTCCTAGTTTGACCAAAATCAGGGGACAGGTATTCAGTTTGGGATGGATTCAGTCTAAGAAGTTGATTAGACATCCAAGTCGAGATGGCAAGTAGACAGAAGGATATAAGGACCTGGAATGTAAAACCTTGGACTGGACATATCACTTTTGGGGCCATTGGCATATAGATGGTATTAACAGCCATGAAACTGGATGAGATCACCAAGGAAGTGAGTAGAGATAGAAAAGAGGAGAAAAATCAAGGACTAAGCCCTAGGATACTCCTATGTTAAAAGATTAAGGAGAAGAGAAGGAACCAGCAAAGGAAGCCAAGGAGCAGTGACCAGGAGGATATGGTACACTGGAAACCCAGCAGAGAAACTGTATCAAAGAGCAGGGACTAAACATGTGTGCCAAATGCAGCTAACAGTTCAAGTAAGATGAAGACTGATAACTAACCATGGGACATAACAAGATGGAGGTCATGGGTAACCTTGACAAGAGTCGTTCCCAGGAAGGATTTACGAAAAAGTTGGATGAAGCAGTTTTAAGGGAAGTCAGGAGGAAAGCAATTAGAGACAGGGAGCACAGATACTGCTTTCAAGATTTTTGCTGTAGCTGTTGCAAAGAATGGAGTGGCAACAGCTGGAGAAGGAAAGAGGACTGGGGAAGAGTCACTATTTTAAGATGGCGGATATAATAGTATGTTCGTAAGAACGATCCAGTAAAGAACAAGTAGTCAGTGATGTAAGAGAGAAGGGAGAGCGGCTGTAGTGATGTCCTGAGAGCAGAAGAGAAAGATGGGGTCCAGTGCACAAGTAGAGGCATTTGGTATGAGTTTTGAAGGCAGACACTGGCCGGTGAACAGTCTGTGGAAACCACGTCTTCTTGCTTTGATGTCCCCAATAAGTAAGATGCATGAACACGAGCACGCTGGGAGAAAAGGTGTTGGAAGTTTGAGGGGAGAGAGGGTCTGCAGTAATCATCATTGGGGGTAGGCGAGGAGGGGTGCTTCACTATCTTTTAGCTAATAAGTACCCAAAATTCAAATGTAATACAATTACTTCTGTTCCAAGTATGGAAGAAAAGAAACGCATATAGGACATTAGAAGATACTGTCTCATGTAGTGCCTTTCTCAAACATCGGTTTCGATATCCAAGAACAAACTAAAATATTGCCGGGTAAGTAGCTTCCTTAACAATTATCTCTGGGTGGTACAATAAAAGGATTAAGATATCAGCCTCAAAGAAGAAAAACACTAAAACCTTTTTCCAGATGCTATAATTTAAGGCCAAATCTGTTCTTTTTACTCCTGTACAAAGATGATGGGTGGCTAGAGTCAGGATTGATTCAAATGAAGAACGTTAAGTGAAACTACCAGTACAGTAAGCAATTAAAAAAAAAAAAAAGTAGAGGTAGCCTAAAAGGCTGGTATAAGAAAAATACTTGGTTGGGACCTAGAGTTAATGAAAAGCAGCACGGTTAGTTTGCAACAACATGGATAGATCTAGAAGGTATAAAACTAAGTTAAATAAGTCAGAGAAAGACAAATACTCTATGATTTCACTCATGTGGAATTTAAGAAACAGAACAAATGAACAAACAAAAAAAGGAAAAAAACAAACAAAAAAACAGGCTCTTAAGTACAGAGAACAAACTGATAGTTGTCAGAGGGGATTGGGTGAAATAGGTGATGAGGATTAGGAGCATACCTACATTGATGAGCACTGAGTAATGTAGAGAATTGCTGAATCAGCATATTATACACTTGAAATTAATGTGGCAATGTATGTTGATTATAATCCAATTAAAAACAAAAGAAAGAAAGATGGGGCGTTTGGGTGGCTCAGTCGGTTAAGCACCCAAATCTTGATTTGGCTCAGGTCATGATCTCTGGGTTGTGAGACAGAACCCCCTTGTTGGGCTCTGCACTGGGCATGGAGCCTGCTTAGGATTCTCTCTCTCTTTCTCTCTCTCCCTTCACTCCTCCTCTCACCCCAGCCCTACTCTCACTCTCTCTCAAAAAAAAAAAAGAAAGAAAGAAAGAAAGAAAGATAGAAAGAAAGAAAAGAAAAAAGGAAAAAAGAAAGAGAGAAACTGGGTGCCTGGGTGGCTCAGTGGGTTAAAGCCTCTGCTTTCGGCTCAGGTCATGATCTCAGCGTCCTGGGATCGAGGCCCGCATCGGGCTCTCTGCTCAGCAGGGAGCCTGCTTCCTCCTCTCCCTGTCTCTCTGCCTGCCTCTCCGCCTACTTGTAATCTCTCTCTCTGTGTCAAATAAATAAATAAATAATCTTTAAAAAAAAAAAAAAAGAAAGAAAGAGAGAAACTGACCTAGGTAACTTTAAAAAGCAATGTTTGACTGGGAATATAATAACAAAAACAAATGAAAATGATAGCCAAAAAAAAAACAAAGCAAAACAAAACAAAAACAAAAACAATATGCTTTAATAATTCAGACAGTTTGCTATGGTGAGGTCAGGAAGAGCAGATCATTGTCTGGGAGTGGAGGGGGTTGCCCACCATCTAGGACAGAGCCCAATCAATAAGGGTCTGGCTCTACCTTGGCCTAAAACTTGACCTTAACACCACTAACTGATCTGTCCATTTCCTCAGTGGGTTCTAAGTGTTACTGAAATTTTCACAGCCTTTTATATCTAGGAACCCAAGTAGAGTAATAGGCACCATCAGAAGACATTGAGACATTAGCCTCTTCAGTTTCTTTCCAGAGGTCATCAATGTCTTGACAAAGAGGATTACAGACTCAAGAGAAGCAATGCCATATGGCCCAGAGTGATTATAAAGCATTCTTTTCTGCCTTTTCAGGAAGAGCCTATTTTACTCCAAAGGCATATAAAGTAGTCATGTGGAAATTCTCAGAGTTGCATTAGTTATCTATTGCTATGTATTTAATTACCTCCAAACTTTACATCTTAAGCACACATTTATTATCTCACAGATTCTGTAGGTCAGGAACCCAGGTGCTGCTTAGATGGGTCCTATGGCTCAGTGTCACAGGTTGCCATGAAGATCAACTGGGGTCACAGTCATCCAAAGACTTGACTGGAGGCAGATCACCTCCAAGCTCACATGCTGTTGGCACCATTCAGATCCTTGCTGACTGTTGGACTGGGGGCCTCCCTTGGTTCCTTGCCAAGTGGGGCCTCCACAGGGCAGCTCACAGCATGGCAGATGCATCATCAGAAAAAGCGGGGCAGAGGGCAAAAGGGAGCTAGCAAGAAGTCCCAGGCTTTCCTGTCACCCAGTCTTGTAAGTGACACCATTACTTTTGCTGCATTCTCTTTGTTAGAAGCACGTGCTAGGTATAGCTCGCATACTGCTGTGCACACCAGTAGGTGGAGAGCATTGAGGGTCATCTGAGAGGCTGCCTACCATAACAGTGAACTTAAAAACTAACCACACTCCTGGAAATCTTCCCTTCAGATTGTGTTCCCCTATTCCCAACTCTGAGCAAAATAAAACTCAGAAATGAAAAGAGGCCAGCTCTTCATCTTCTAAAATGTTGGCTTTCCTGGGCATAGTAGCCTCCGGGGAGCTGTTTTTATTTTTAAGCCACGCAAGCCTCTAGCTGCAGGCTTTGGGTCTGCTTTTGGCTCTGAACTCCTGGTCCCCACATCACTTATGCTTGCAGCTCTCATTGTCTTGGCTCCTGTGGTCCCTCAGGATGCTGCTTGTTTATTCCCCTTTTTCTTTCTAAGCTTTAGTTCATTCATTGTCAGCTGCCACCATACTTCCCTCTCCGAGGGCCTTTGTCCACTGCCCAGGACACAATGCTATTGCTTCCTACCAGAAGATTTTCCACAGAAAGGCAAGTAAATGACACAAGCTTCTCTCACTCAAATCCTTGCCTGTCCTGCTTCCACCAAGAAGGAAATGGAAGGTAGCATGGTGCAGGCAAAAGATACTTTAGAATGTTTCCACCTTCAGTTTAAACACAAATTTCCAAGTTTATGAGAAGAGAACTAAAAAGCTCACTGGGGAGCATTCTCCTAAGAAATGAGTTATGAGCAGGGGGCCTGGGCAGCTTAGTCATTGGGCATCTGCCTTCGGCTCAGGTTATGATCCCCGTGTCCTGGGATCGAGGCCGGCATTGGGTTCCCTCACCAGCGGGAAGCCTGCTTCTCTCTCTCCCACTACACCTGCTTGTATTCCCTCTCTCACTGTGTCTCTCCCTCTCTGTCAAATAAATAAATAAAATCTTTTTTAAAAAAAATGAGTTATGAGGAATTCACACCACACCAGAAACAATCTCGTACCTGTTTACTGTCCACACCTGCCCAAGCTTTTTCAGTGGCAGACTTAACTGCACCTTCAGAGCTACCCCAGAGCTCAGTAATGAAACCAATCAGCCACTCTCCTGCTGGGAAATTTCTCTAGCTTCAGGAAGGTGGTGATGTTGGGCAGTGCCGGGTCCATGCACCCTGGTCCATACAAACCTGGGCTTGGATCCTGGCTCGTTTTCCTATTCACAACCCTGGCAACCCTAGGCCCATGACTGAGCCTTCTGGACTTATCTCACAGCCTTAGAGAAAGGATTAACTGATGCGGTGCTTGGCATAGATTAGAAGCCCAGGATCCCCACTGCCCACCTCCTGCCCCACCACAGACTTCCAAGACTTCCTAATCCTCTTAGCAGTGCTCCTGTTTTTCCATGAAAACTCCTCTTTGAAAGGTACTATCATCAGGAAAATCTTTGAGAAGCTCTTGAGTCAAAGAAAGCTGGTGAGTTCATCTGTGCTATGGCATTTGGGATTTAGGGCCTCGCTATTACTCATCAGGGGGTCTCTGCGGTTAAATAGGAACACACAGAGATACCCTGAAGTCCTCTTACCAGATCTACTCCCAACCTATAATGACCCTAATCATGCCAATCCTCAGCTCTGGCTAAACCCAATCATCCATTTTATCTACTCCTGTTGCCAAGCTACTGAAAATTATAAAAGCCAGCTGACCGGCTCCCATTATAAATCTATGTTATTCCACCTCGGCTGTTCACTAATCCTTTTATTCATCCTTATTAACTGTCTGTCTTGTTCCATATGGCAGCAATTCCAATCTATTCTTCTCTTTTATAATCTTAAAATACCCCAGACCCTTCTTTCTGAGCCTCCTACTTCCCTGAAAAATTTAAGGTTCTCTCCCTCATCTTCCCTTTCTTTCACCTCAAAGTAACTTCAGTGTTTCCCCTGCCCCTCTGGCCTCTTTAGTCTGCAAAGTAAGGATCTCAACCCAACTCCACTGCTAATGGTGATCAATCACTGGGCTTTGGTTCCCAGCCCACGTACCTCTTCCTAGAGTTTTGTTTTTTTTTTTAATTATTTATTTGACAGAGAGAGAGAGAGCCAGAGAGCACAGGTTGGGGGAATGGCAGAGGGAGAAGGAGAAGCAGGCTACCGCCTGAGCAGAAAGCCTGATGTGGGGGACATGATCCCAGGACCCTGGGATCATGACCTGAGCTGAAAGCAGATGCTTAACCAGCTGAGCCGCCCAGGCTCCCCCTCCTTCTAGATTCTGTCACATTACTCAGCCCATCTCTCTCTCTCTCTCTCTCTCAAATGCTTACTACCTTCCATGATGCCTCGGGGTAAGACGCCTCCTCCATGTGTCCTCAGCCCTGTCCCTACATCAGGTGACTATTCTTCCATCCATCAAACTCACACAAACATTACATTCACAACCCACGGTTCTCCCTCACTCATTCATCTCTCAACTGCCCATAATCAAGCCTCTATGTCAAATACCTCTCCAAAAATGTTTTCTCCAATATGTCTGGTATCTTTCTAATTGGAAATCCTATGGCCTCCTCTCAGTCCTCCTCCTATGTGACCCCTCTGCCACATTTAATACAGCTACCCTCTCCTGCAACTGTTTTTCCTTCTGTGCTCCCTCCTCCTACGGGTCCTCCTCAGGCACCCCTGACCTGCACTGTTCTCCTCCTGGCCCTCAAAGGCAAACACTTCAGATGCCCTCTACAGGTCTCTTCTCTCTTCCATACACATCTCTTTCTGTGCAATCGTACCTACCCCCTTGGGTCTGGCTAGTATCATATCAACACAAAAGACCCAAACCTACCTCTCTAGTGCGGACCTCACTTCCAAATCTCACCTCCTTCTGAGATTTCCAGCTTCCTATCAAACATGACCCCAATATCACATGCTGTCATTGCCAGCTCACCAACTTTATATCCATTTTAGAACAGAACTCGCCACTCTTTCCACTACACCCCATGCAATCCCCACCTGGGCTTCCTCTTCCTACCTTCCCTTTAATTATTTTCTCTTCTTACTCTGTTTATATAATTAGGTTCTCCCTTAGTTTACCTGCATAGAACTCCAATTCCCTAAATGACTGCAAGCCATCCAGTCACCAGGTTTGTTGATTCCCTTTCCATTGGCACCGTCTTTATAATTCTGTCATTCAGACTTTATTGCTGGTGATGCATCTTAAATCTCTTACCTCCCCATATGATGTATATGACTCAGCAGAAACAGAGCCAAAGCAATGGCCATAAGGAGTGAGATCAATTCAATAGAGAACTACAGTGAATATTGGGAACCCAAGTGGAGGCAAGATCAGGTCCACGATGGCTGCCACACAGCACAGAGAGATGCCCCCTGTGCATCTCATTACAAAGGTATAGACCAGTGATAGAGATCGCAAGTCACAAACACCTACGCTCTTCAATTATTGCCTCCAGTTTCTGAGGCCTGCAAGAATAAAAGTTACATTTAAGGACACTGAATAATATCTTATCCAAAAAAAGAAGGGCCTTGTGCTTTCAGGCAGAGCCACCAGAAAAGGAACACTTTTGCAAAGCATTATGAGGGTTCTCATATAACACAACCTTAGTTAGCTTTCCAAGGCCATAACTGTGGAAGTAGATACAGTATGCCAGGGGACCCTAAAATCAGAGCTGCCTTCCCTGTTCCCCACCCTATCAGGAAAGAGCATCCCTGACAGTCTTGTCAAGGTGGAACCAGCTTACCACAGAACTCTGATGCAGGACAGAGTGCAAAAGAGATACTTCCTCCGGTCACCTTCAGCTGCTTCGAAGGTTCTTATGATTTATCAAAGCATCAGGCAAGACTGGGATATGGTTCTAAGCAAAGCATGTTTTCCCTATTGGCAATAAACTTGTGAAGCAGATGGGGAAAGGGCAGCGACCATCAGATGACCGTCAGCCAAGCGAGGCCAGCTTTGCTAACCAATAATTCAGACACATTTGTCATCCCCTGCCTTCTGTGTCAGGGGCTGCATCTGAAAAACAGGACTTCAGCAAGCCTATGTAGCAATATGCAGCCCATTTCCATTTCCTTCCACACCACATGTGTCAGTTTTCTCTACAGTTTCATGGTGATTTATAGTGATTGCAGGCAGTGAAGAGTCAGCAATGATTAACTAAAGGAGACACCCCTAAGTCACAGATCAATTCACTTCCTTCTTCAGCAGTCTGAAGAAGGAATCTCATTTCTTTGTGGTTATTTTAGTACCTTTGCATCTTGGTAATAAATGAGACTTCCGGAGCTCATCTCTCTGATAGTGACTTTAAATCTTGGAGGTTGGTAGGGGAGAAGGGCAGAAAAGAAATTTTGCGAAGGCATCTCCTTCCAGGCCACATACCCCAGACAGCCTCACCGTGCATCTTTTAAAGACCCATCTCATTTTATGGACCATCAAAGACTGTACAGTAGTTCTCAAGTGGTAGACAGAGATACAGGTTCAAGATGACCTATTTCATAACTCACAGAAAAATTTCTTGGGAAGGAGTTCTCAACCCTGAAGTCAACACTCATCAAATTACTTTTTGCAGCTGAGGAAGGGAATGATCTGAATTTTTTAAAAATGTCAGTATATTATTCTCCTGGGTCATTTTTCAGTCCCTTCTACCATTTCTGTGGAACAGGTATTACAAATCAGACTGACTTAGCTGGATCTTTGTCCCTTGCCACAACAGTGCAATTCACAATAAAGTGGTCAAAAAAGCAGGTCAGAAGATCAACTGGGAAAGAAAGGACGAAAGAGGCACAAGAAGGCTGTCCTCGTTAATTAGTCCATCAATACTGCAGAGCTGATGGCAAGGCCACACCCAAACCCCTGAAAGAGAAAGACGCTAGAAACCAACAACTTGGACCATTTAAACCTATCTCTCTTCATCACTGAGCTGCAATCCAAACCAAATCGAAACTGTTTTGATCTCTTTAAATACCTTTAGAACTTTATATCCTAGCCTGAGTGGAGACGCCTGTGTTTGTATGTGTGCATGTGTGTGCGTGTGCATGTGTGTGTGTCTGTGTCTATGTCTATATGTGTCTGTGTGTCTTTGTGCTAAAGAGTATCTCAAGTTAAGATGCAGGAAAATATGAGTCAAATTCTGAAAAATCTGTAGAAAAATAAATCCACAAAGGTTAATACTCTATTGCCTGTCTTGGGTTGTTTTTTTTTTTTTAATGTTATATTCTTCTAAAACACTTTGTTAAAAATTCTGGTAGCTTCAATCTCATGCAAACAGTGCGATCGCTGATGAGATGTAATAAAAGTGCTTCATCTCATATCACCATCCAAAGCAAGTCATAGGGCCACACCTAACGTGAAAGGAGTCAGAAAGAATCCTGTCATTATCAAAGCACATCAAAGTCACATCAAAGCAGCCACCACCCTATGCAGATGCATCTCTCCAAGCATCTCTCAAATCGTTTTCTTCCTAGCCACTGCTACTCTGAGTTGAGCATTCAGGCCTCTTGTGCTTCTCACCTGCACTACAATAAAAAGCTCCCAATACCATTTCCTGCTGCCCGTCTGGCTGCTCTCCAATCCATTCTGCAAGCAGCTGCCAGAGGTCACTTATGAAAGTACAACCCATACCCTCGGCAGAGTCCTGCAGCTTTCGGGTCAGCATCCAAAGCCCTTAGAATGCCATGAAGGCTCTTGCTGTGACTACTGCCCACACCCCTGGCCTCATCTCCATGCCTTCCTCACATTTACTTTGCTGAACCCCTTACAATCCTGTCTCCTTATCAAAGTTTACACTTCTGTTCCTGGCCCATGCTACTACCTTGGGCTGAGACACATGTCTACCACTTCTCTTACTGCCTAAATAAATATGAGCCTTCAAAAATCAAGTCAAGAGATTTCTACTCCAGGACACCTTTCCTGATGACCTCCACCCCCAGTCTGACTTAGGTGCATTGATGTCCCAGAGACCCTGGGCATACTTGATTCAGAGCACTCTCCAAACTGTGTGCAGCCTTCATTTTACTTACTTGGTTCCACATGTGATTTTTAGCCTTTTGAAGTCAGGAACCAATACCTAGCATTGTGCCAGATACATAGGAGGCCTTCCTTAAATGCCAGTTGAGCGGATGCATCTAGAAATGTACGCCAAGCTCTGAGCCAATTCCTGAAATCTCAAAGGTGAATCACACACACTCTGCACAGAAATATACACAATGTCACTGGGACTGTCTCTGGAGGAAGGAGCCAAACCAGCAGGAGCTTGGAAATGGGGAAAGAAGGAAGGACCAGTTTCCTACCAACTAAGTAAGCAAATGTTCAATTTCCATTCCTTCCCAGGCTCCAGCATGGCAGCACTGACTTTGTAATAAATGTTTTCCTTTTCCTTTTTCTTTTTCTCTCCACTGAAATCCCCTGTCCTCTCTCCTTCCCTGAGAACTCTGAGAGGTCTCTAGAATAAATGCAAAACCTAATTTCGGTTATCCCTCCCAGATTACACATTTGTGCCTTCAAGTGCTTTATTCACAGTGAGCAACAAGTTACTTCCAGGAGAAAGTCGGGTCCCCAGCTAGGGATTAGTGTCAGGATAAAAGACCACAGAGAAGAGGAAAAACAGAGAATTTTGATCTACTTCTTAGAGTCACAGACTTAAGTGGTTTCCTTATCTGACACATAGACCAGCTCTAGTGAGGAAGTACTGTTTACCTGTACTTAACTCCACAGGTAGCAGGTAACTTCTCTGCCATCAGCACTAAAGGGCCCCCCACACAATGAGTCATAATGGACCATGTCCTCTTTTCCCCAAGCTTCCAGAGTCTCCCTGCATCTTTGGTCTGATTCCACTAACAAACTCCTCAGGAGAGAACTGGGTTACTCACTAAGAATTTTTATATTTAGGGGTGCCTGGGTGGTTCAGTCATTAAGCATCTGCCTTCAGCTCTGGTCACGATCCCAGTGTCCTGGGATCAAGCCCCGAAACAGGCTCCCTGCTTGGTGGGGAGCATGCTTCTTCCTCTCCCACTCCTCGTGCTTGTGTTCCCTCTCTTGCTGTCTCTTTCTCTGTCAATTAAATAAATAAATCTTTTTTAAAAAGAACTTTTATATTTATTAAGTATAAACTAAAAAATGAAAATAGAATTCCTTTTTTTTAATTTTATTTATTTATTCATGAGAGAAAGAGAGAGAGGCAGAGGGAGAAGCAGGCTCCCCTGCAGAGCGGGGAGCCTGATGAAGGACTCGATCCCAGGACTCTGGGATCACAACCTAAGCTGAAGGCAAACGCTTAACCAACTGAGCCACCCACATGCCCCTAGAATTACATTTTTGTACTGGTTCCAGAAGATAAAGATAACACCTACACACAGTACTTCCTAGGCTGCATGCATTATAACATCACTAAAGAAATAAGGAGACAAGACAGTAATATGGTTATCCAGTTTTCTAACTTCTTGGTTTTTCTACCTGTAAAATGGATATAATAGCACCTATTATCCTATACAACTGGATATTTCAACTTCAACAAGATCAGCATTTGGGTCTGGATAATTCCATGTTGGGGAGCAGTGTCCTGCGCATTGTAGGGTGTTTAGCAGCGTCTCCAGCATCCAACCACTAGATTCTGGTAGTACTTCACTCTCCCTCAGTTAGGAGAATCAAAGTGTCTCCCAGGTGTTACCAAATGTTCTCTGGGGTGCAAAATCATCCTTGGTTGAGCACCACTGCTACAGGGGAGTAAACAAATCAATACACATCAAATGCTTAGCCCTATTCCTGGCACACAGCAAATGCTCCATGACTTGACCCAGAGGATAACAGAGTATGAAGAATAGAGAGACAGACTGTTCCGTAACAGAGGATTTCACTATTCTTGTAGAACTCCTAACAAAGTTACACATTTCTGAATCGCCCTCCATCTTTCAAAGGCCTTGGTAACAGGATCCTGGTGGCACTGGCCACCTGACAAACTCGTAAGTACCACATTTATTATCCCTCCCTCTTCCCTATCGAATGATACAAGCAATTTGTTGAAAATACTGTTTATTATCTCCCTAGATACCTGAATGCCTGCTCAGTCAAAGACATTGTACACTATGGAGAACATCTCTATTGGATTTTACAAACAATAAAAATAACCCATCTGGCTCACTCTTTTTATCTTTGTTTAAAGGCCATTTTGTTAAGCGTATAAAAAAATTTGGTCTCCGTACTGCAGAAGGAAATGTTACTGCATCCCTGTAACTATTTAGTACCTGGCACTCACCTGGGGCTCAGAAGTAACCAAAGCAGGAGCACCTTAGTGGTTCAGTCATTGGGCATCTGCTCTCAGCTTGGGTTGTGGTCCCAGGGTCCTGGAGTCGAGCCCCACATCGGGCTCCCTGCTCAGCGGGAAGCCTGTTTCTCCCTCTCCCTCTCCCCTGGCTTGTGTTCTCTCTCTTGCTGTCTCTCTCTCTCTCTCTGTCAAATAAATAAATAAAATCTTAGAGAAAAAAAAAAAAGTAACCAAAGCAGCCATTTCATTGACAGACAACTCTCGCTTGTTATCCCATCCCAGGCCTGACTCCCCTTCCCATAACCTCTCCGTACATTGTTCAGTCAAGTACTAATTATGCAAGTGTCATGGCCCTTAAGACACAGACAAATACTACTCCCTTTGTGACAGATAAATGAAGAAAATGACAATCCTCAGTTTGGTCCTCTTTTCCCTGACTAAAGATATGCAGCTCAGTTCATGATTCCTCACAGACAATGGTGTTCTGGCTCCTCACTGTCTTAGTCTCCCTTCTAGAGATGCTCTTTAATTTGTCACTGGACTCTCAAAATAAGAAGTCCAGACTGCACACCACACTCCAGGGGTGATCTGACCAGCAAAGAACCTAGCAGGACTATACCATCACTGAACTACTTCCAATCAACCTGCAATCCAACCCAAGATGGTCATCTCTGTTCACAGGCAAGGCTTCCCAGACTTTTCCTCTTTAAGGCAAAGTAAGACTCAGGTCTTTTTCATACAAATTCTCTCTAAGCAAGTTTACCCCCATCCTATATATTCAAGGTCATATTTTGAACCCAAATTCATAATCTTCTACTATCGCTACCATATTTAATCTTTTTGTCTTAAGCAGGAGCCAGAATGCCAAGATAGTTTGGAATGTTCATACTATAAACCACGGTTTTAACTACCTCTTCCTCCTCCAACTCACCTCAGCAGCTGACTGAATAAATTGTTGTCTTCAACTAAATCGGGGGTAGGCAAACTATAGCCCATGAGCCAAATCCAACCCACCACTTGTTTTTATATATAAAGTTTTATTGGAACACAGCCACAATCATTTATTTATATATTGTCTACTGCTACGTTTACTACAACACCAAAGTGAGTAGTTGCAACAGAGGCCATATGGTCTACAAACCAAAAATTTTACTATCTGGCTCTTTACAGAAAATGTTTACTGATCCCTTAACTAAAGCCTTGAAAAATACAGAGAGACTAGAACTAAGTCAAAGACTGAGTGCTGTGGGCCTACAGTTTATTACAAATGATTAATCAGCACGTTTAGGAACAGTGGTTCAGTTTTGAATTCACATAAAAATGCAGTCATTCCTAGGGTCTGTGTGGAATTCAAGATACATTCTGCTCTCGGCGTTGCTTGATCCTAATAATCCCATCAAAGTAAGAATGGGATTAATTAATTAACTGCTGATTAATTAATTCAAAAACCGCTCTGCTCTGATATAGATAGATGAAGGAAAAGAATGAGAACCAGAACAAGTAAATTTTAAAGGAAAGACAGGAGGTTGGGGAGAAAATTGATTGTAAAAAAGCAGCCAGAGGCCCAGAACCAGGAGGGGCCTCTACAGAGATGTTTAGATTCGTTCTAATGGTGATTAACGCTTCCCACTCACGCTAGCCTGGGTTTGTTAGAGTCTGACATTGCTCCAGAGGCACATAACTTAAAAAATTACCATGGTCCCTGCCTGGACTCCTGCCAGATGGGCTCCCTCACAGTCATCCCTACAGATAGGTGATTACTTACTAAATCCCAGCACTGTATTAGAACCCAACATCTCGCATGGTAGTAAATTCTCACAGCCTTAAATCTAGGCAACCCAAAGCCATTTGTCACCTTTAAACTCTGTGCCCCCTTCTCTTTAGAGCAAAGGTGCATCACAGGCCTGACTGCTCAAAGGAAAAAACAACATTTGCATTTGAAAACACATACACACTAAAAAAACAGCCAAATGTTAAGTTCAGTGGACCGAGCCTGAAAATGATCTCAGAATGGGTCATCTACCAGGGAGGAAGAGAATATTGCCAAGGCGAAGGTCATGGGCTTTGGTATCTGGCAGGCCTGGAATGGAATTTTTACCTGTTACTTGAGCCCTCCAAGTCTCAATGTCATCTGCAATGTCATCTGCAAAATGGAGATAATAGTAGCAGTTCCTCACAGGGTGAGTGTAAGAACAGATGGCACAGGGATGCCTGGGTGGCTCAGTGGGTTAAAGCCTCTGCCTTCGGCTCAGGTCATGATCTCAGGGTCCTGGGATCGAGCCCCATATTGGGCTCCCTGCTGAGCAGGGAGCCTGCTTCCTCCTTTGCCTGCTTGTGATCTCTCTCTCTCTGTCAAATAAATAAATAAAATCTTAAAAAAAAAAAAAAAAGAACAGATGGCACAGTGTGTTTGAAGGACATAGTACTAGTACCTAGTAAGCATTCAGAAATATTTGTTGTTATTATTATTATGTTTATATTAATAAGCACATAATAGGAAATATCTCAATTTCCAATGATTTCTAAGACAATGCCCAAAGTATCCATCACTGAACAACAGCATGGACACCACCTCCCCCCTTTAAATAAGAACATAAAGGCATCCATCCAAGTTTTTAGAGTTTTCCCAAAGCAAGAAAATAAGCAATGATGCATATGTGGAAAGAATGTTTTCAGTCCACTGCCTACTTGTGATACGCTCATAAAAGAAGTCATTATA
Organism: Ailurus styani; assembly: GCA_002007465.1. NCBI lineage: Eukaryota > Metazoa > Chordata > Mammalia > Carnivora > Ailuridae > Ailurus > Ailurus styani. The sequence continues at coordinate 4,194,983 of LNAC01000033.1, read as the reverse complement.
TTATTAAACAAGTAATTACCTTTGTTTTATTATTTTTCCAAATAAAAATATGTCAAACCTAAGAGCCAGCTACCCAGGAGTCCCCAAGTCCTCCAGCCTTACTTACCTGTGTAACCCTTACCTATAATATTCGTATGAAGTAAGATACAGGTTCAACTGCTCTTAAAAAAGAGAAAGAGATACAAAAAATACTGTGGCTCCAACAAGAGAGAAGTTTACTCCACTCTTCTGGTAACAGTCCAGGGATAACACAACGTTAGACGTCTCTGCTCCACAAAAGCACTGGGGAACCCAGGCTCCTCTACTTCATTGTCGTGCCATCTCCTGTGGCCCCTGGACCAGCAGCACCAGCATCATACGAGAACTGGTTAAAAATGCAAATTGTCATGCCCAACCCCAAACCTACTGAATCAGAAACTCCAGGGGTAAGGCTCTGCAATTTGTGTGTGACGAGCCTTCTAGGTGTTGTCCTTATCTTTGTGGTCAAACTAGACTTACTGCTACTTCCATGTTCTAGCCCATGGAAAGCAAGAAAGAGGAAAGGAGACATAAGTCATTTCCTGTCAAGAAAGTGAAATGGAGAATGGTGCAAAGCACCAATGTAAAAATCAGAAACCTAGATAAGTCTTCTCCAAAATTACTGGAACAAATCGAGAAAGGAATGTTTCAAAAGTATAGGTGATCGCTGTCTAGTGGGTTGGCAGGTGGATTCACCCACTCGTTCAGTCCACAATTCCTGCAGAGGAGCCACTGTGGACCTGTGGTTGGTAGAGTGGTCAAGGAGAGCACAAGACAGGTGGGGTCCCTCTTCTTGTGGGGCTTACACTCTGAAGGTGGACACAGACAATAATCATGTTAGTTTTTTTGTGGGTTTTTTTTTCAAATAGCAGACCTACATATGATTCCAAGTATTTGACCTTCTGGAAAAGGCAAAACCACAGAGACAGTGAAGAGATCAGTGGTTGCCAGAGGTTGTGGGGGAGGAGATGAATAGTGGAGAGCAGCAGAGTTTCAGGGCAGTGAAACTATTTTGTATGACGCAGTAGTGATGACTATATGACATCACAGATTTGTTAAAGCCCATAGAATGTGCAATACAAAGAGCGAGCCCTACTCTAGACTATGGACTTCACTTAATTGTAACGTATCAATACTGGCTTATCAATTGTAACCCATGTAACCACACTAATCCAAAACGTTAATAGGGCAAATTGTCTAGGGAAGTAGGGGAATGGGGGTATATGACAACTCTGTACTCGCTGCTGTTTTTCTGGAAACCTAAAACTGCTCTTAAAAAATAAAGTCTAGCCATTTCTTTTTAAAGTCAAAAAAGAAAGAAAGAAAGAAAGAAAGAGAAATGGAAATTATCCACACTGCACATTTTGTTCACCTTCCACTGGCAAGATGTATGGTCAAAAGGACACATCTGGCTGCAAAGCAAACGGAGTCTCTAGCAAGGCAGTCATGTACCTTGATGAAACCACAGAAGTCCTAGAGGAAAAGCAAGAATCAATGTTGGGGGACAATTAGAAGTCACTGCCATGCTAACAGAGGAAATAGCTATAGCCTCCCAGTCCCTCACGATGGGAAGCCCAACATCCCAATATCTCTCAGGCAGGCTGCATTTTCTACCACTAGTTTCGACTTCCGGCATCCCCTAAATAATGACTATAGTCAAGTCAGTCCCCTTAAAGCTATCTTCTTTTCATCTCTTCCACCCCCTGCCCCAATGTCTTTCCTCCCTTTCCCCAAAACTGTCACTCAAGAGCAGTTACGTGGAACAGTGGGCATGGGGGATACTAATGCCCAGCGGATACCTTAAAATCAAACACACCCTTGTTCTAAAGATCCCCTCAATCCTTCCTACCGGAGCAACCTCTCCCTGGTCAACTTTCTTGCCTTTCTCCATCTCTGAGCACCTCACCCCCTCATTTCTCGGCTGCCCATGGGAATCTAAAACTGCTCCCAGATTCTTAAAGAAAGTCCGCTTTCTCTTGGTCTCAGACTCAGCCAATAAGGGCAGGAAAACAAGGGAATAGGAACATCCCCGCATACCCAAAGAAACAAACAGGGAATTTTTCTAAACAGGGGCAAATCTCGGACAGGTATTTGTCAAATTTGTCAAAAACAATACATTGTTTTCCACCCCCAAAAGATATTAACAGTGCCACCCTGCAGAGCAGATCATCTCTGAAAGTGTTCTCTTAGCAATGATGCTGTTGGATCACCACATAAGTTTAACTCAATCAATCAGAAGGACATAGGAGGAGGAATTACACAGTACGTAGCATTGTTTCATGTGTTTATTTTTCATTTTTAAAAAAATGGGCTCTTCAAAGCTAAATTCTTCTCTGAAATGGCAACGATCTATTAAAACATTCTTTCTAGACGAGCATTTCCTCCTGTGCTCTCAAGAGGCTATCTTACTTAATCACCAGAGAGAAAAAAAATATTTAATTAAAATCTTTAAATAAAAAGAAGCATTGGGGTAAAAAGCTGAAACCGTACAAGGAAATACAAGATCAAAAAGAAGTATCTCCCTCCCTACTCTGTTTCTCCTCGAAGGTTACTTTGTTAACAACAGTATGTGCATTCTTTCAGGAAAATGACGTAAGTATTATGATGATCACTATGGCTGAGCATTTATCGGATGCCTACTCTGTGCCAGGCACTGCACTAAGCATTTTCATGTTAAGTATGTAATCCTCATGACAACCTTATGAGTAGCTCACATTTTACAGGCTGAGGAAACTGAGGCACAGGGAGAGACTTGTGCAACTCACCCAGGGTCACACGTCAAGTAGTGGAGGTGAGAATCAGTCCAGGCAGGTGGACTCCAGAGTTCAGGCTGTAAAGCAGGGGAATCATCTCCACCCAGTGGTCCACCCATTTCTCAAAGGAAAGCCATGGAGACACTCACTCTTGGAACTCCAATGCAGCTGCTCAAGAGATGTTCCCTCTCACAATGGTGCACAGCATTTTCAGATGATTTCCCCACCCAAGAAATAGAAACGTAGTCTTAAAATAAAATTGAAAAATAGAGAGAACTTTGTGGAAAAAGAGACCAGGCCGAAGGGGTAGCCAAAAAATGGGGATGGGTGGCCCCTCTCTTCCGTTTCCGTGTGTCCTCTCTCCTAAGGATTGCTGATGTGAGCATTTCCAGAATTACTGATGGAGAGAGTAGGCAGAGGGGGTTCTTCCAGCCCAGAAGTAAAGTGGGAAGGTGGGGGAGGCATCTTCCAGGGTGGTTCCATCTGGGAAGAAGAGGTTGCTCCACAGGCGGTGCTGTGATTCCAGTGTCTCAGAAAGGGGAGTTGGATTAAGCAGTGAAAAAGAAAAATTACACCACCCAGAAGAACTGGCAAAGAAGACTTTATTCAAGGCTCTCTCAATAGGGGGGAGAGACTGAACAAAAAGCAAGGTGGGAGAGCTGTTAAGTGTTGGAGTAAACTGGTGGAAAAATACTGGAGGAAATTAGGGGAGAGGCTGGTCATTGAGAGTAGGCCATGTGTGTTTGCTAATTGGTGCTTATGGAAGTTGGACTCCTACCTGCCCAGAATGAGAATGAGAGATGGGGCACTAGATTTCCTGATGACTCTATTTCAAAGGGATGCTCCCAGGTCCCAGACAAAGACACTCCTGGGTTGTAAAATAGGCAAGAGGCAAAGAGGAGACTGACATCTTAAAGTCGCAGAGAAAGAATTAATAATTGAAGTTCTCCTAAAGTAAACGCTCTAAGGAAAAGGAGGTCAGAGGCCCAGAGTCAGGAAGGAGCCCAGGTGTAGGATTCACACCTTGGGCCAAGCCAAAGGCCAGCTGGGTCAGCAGGCTCGTTCCAAGTGACAGGGTCCTCGGCACACTTTGTAGACAGGCCCTGAAGCCCAGATCTGCAGCACCATGGCCTCCGGCCCCACCACAGCAGCTCAAAACTGATTTTTCCTCTCGTTGTGAAAATAGCCCCTTTGTTTAGAAAGTGATTTTTTTTCCCCTTCGGCTTGGGCTTTCTTTCCTCTCGTTTGGCATCCAAACTGTTAGGATTTTGAAAATCATTTCATTTAAAGAGAATTGAATAGCGAAGCCTTCTTAATCAGTTCCCAGCACTGCATCAACACAGCTGACTTTGCATTTTTTTAAATCTGCCCAGCTTCCTGCAGAGGCAAGATAGCAACCATTTAAACAGGGCTGTTGCTAGCAGGCTTTTTTCTGCTTGATTCTGGGCAGCTTTTACCTGAGTGGCTCAGGTACAGTTCTACTCAGAGACAAGACTCTCTGATGGGAGACCGCTGGCAAGGAAGATGCTCAAATACTGTCAGTGGCAATTCATGCAGAACGGAGAGGAAATTCTATTTAAATGGAATTACTAGTCACACAGTTCATAGCCTTGACTATAGGCTCGGCCTGTGTCTAACTTTGGAAAAGAAAAAGAAGTCATTCACTTAAGCTCCTTCAAGGGAGACTCTGTCAAAACTCATTTCCCATTCCTTCTGCTGGGACATGGAGGTCTTCCATAGCTCCGCTATGCCACAAATCATCTATTTCCTTCTCGTTAGAGAGCTTGGCATTTACATCCTGACAGGAGACATGTTTAAAATCCAAAGCCTCAGCTGCTTCACCCCTTCACCTGCCTGGGAGTGGAGAAGCCTGCCAAAGTCGCAGTGGTCATTCTTGCTTATCCCCCTGCAAGCTAAGCCCAGAATGGACAGTAATGGGGTTACTTTGAAGCATGACTGAAGGGTGGTGCTGTGAAGCCTGTTTCTTCATCCTCTCTTCTTAAGTGCAAAATTGATCCCTCTGTATCTCAGGAAGCATAAAAAGGAAGAGTCCCAGGGAGTCCCTAAGATAACCCCCTTGAGGGAGTTCCAGATCCCCGCCCTAGGAACCCCGTCAGACTCTTCGGTCACTTTAGGCAGGGTATGAGCCAGGGGAGAGACACTTCCTGTTTTGTGGACAGCAGCAGAGCAAGGTGGCAACAATGCAGTTGTGATCTCCAAGGCAAGTTCTATGGCCCCTTTCTCCTCCTGAGGAAAACCATGTGGTGGCCATACATAAGATCCAGGGGACAGGGAAAAGAAGAAAAGAATTACCACTCAGCGAGCAGCGCAGAACCAGACAGGGACAAGGAAGGATCTGATGGGGCTTGGTCTGCCCGAAGACAGAACAAATCCGTCAACCTGCAGAGCCACTAGCCTGCCCTAAGACCTGCGGTGCCTGCCATCTAGTTTCCTCTAAAGCCAGCTTTGCATTTCAGGGAAGAGTTTCCTTAACTGAAACAAAGAAGCAGTTACTCTGGGCTTTGTTTTGTTTCTAAAATGTTTTTAAGGTCACGTTGTTTTTATAAGACACCATTCAACTAACGTCCACGTGTGCCTGCTGTTCTTCAATCAAGCCTCAGAGACTTTGAGATTTTAAAGAACTATTTTCAAATACATATCTGAAAGTTTTTTCTAAAATAACCAAATGAAATATAGGGATGATTACAGAAAACTGAGAGTGGGACATTGGAAAAAGGGTCAGAATCCTTTCTCGCCCATGGTATCCCCAAGTACAGTGCCTAAAGCCCCCACGTGCCTGGGTCAGCCAGCGATGCAGCCTAGCTCCTCACCACCTTTACAGATCCACAATCCACACCATTACACTAATAACCAACATAAAACCATGAAGATGGGAGACACCCCGAAACCCAGGGACAAGGAGAGTGGTTTCAATGCACATTCAATTTGACTCTAAGCTTTCCAGAAAACAATGCAAAAAGAAAAGTATCATGAGCTCCATGGCTTATTTATCTTCTCACTAGTATAAGCTCTAATGAGGTCCAAATTCATCTTTCTGGTTTTACAGATAAAGAAACTTGGGTACAGAGGACATCAGAGTTTTGCACAGGTTGACCGAGTTAAGCTGAATCTGAACTTGAGCTCCAGTCAGTTGAACTTTCCTGAGTTCCTGTACCACTTTGCACACTGGCTTTTCCCTCCAGCCCTCAAATACAGCTCATCCCCAAACCTAGACAGAAGCAAGCCCCACAGTGGCCAGCGAAGGCTTTGACAACAGCAGGATTCATACTTATGGGTCAGTGGGTCATTAAGCTAGAGTTTGCATATGATTATGCGTGTACATATGTATTCACATCTTTCATAGTTTCCTCGGAGGCACAGGATGAAAAGAACTGTGCTCTTCTACTGGTCAGTTGTGTGAACTTAGCAAAGAGTGACAGGAAAGGACACTAACATGTACGGCCAGGCCAGCTGAGCTGCATGTGCATGTATTCATCTTATTTAGGACACCTGAACACTTTGCAAGATGAGGGAAATGAGGCTCAGATGAGCGCTCAATAATGGAGTCTGTAGGACTTCAAAGCACAGGCTTTTCCCATAAACAATATTGGCTTCAAACTCTACACTGTGTCTTTCTTCATTTATAATATGAGGAGATTGTGGATGTTTATTAAGAAGCATGTATGTGTACATAAACATGTGTATACATTCATAGGAAGGACCTTAAAGAAATACCCCAAAGGGTTAACAACAGGCTTTATCTAGGGGTGGGGAATGAACATAGCAGAGGAAAAGTGAGCAGAAGGCGAAGAGGGACATATATAAAATCTTTACAATTAAAATGTATTTATGTATCATTTGTGTAACTTAAAATAAAATAAAATAAAATGGATTGAACCAGACAATTCCAGCAGTCCTTTCCAGCCATACCATTGAGTATTTCCTCACTGAGCAGTAGGTTCAGCAATCTTCTGCAGACCCACCTCACTGGAAAATGCAGGGTCTTTTTTAACTAACAGTGTGGAGCAATTGTGCCATCCAGCGGTCACTGCAAAAATTACAACGTACCTTCTTCAACAGGAATTCTGAACTAGTCAAGTGTTCAGCCATTCAGCCTTGAGGGAAAACAATAATTTCATTTTTTATTTGGCAATGATAAGTAATTATGTTAATTTTATAAAAGTAATTGTATCTCTGATAAAATTTCTCCATTATTCTGCCAACCCAGATAGTGCTATGTTTTCTAGTATCCCCCAGTTAACATTTTCATGTTCAGATTCACAGATTCACAAAAGGTCATAACCAGAAAGGAGGCTATTAGGTACCACTTAACCTGCCTGCATCATTTTACAGAGGAGAAAAATCTGTCTCTGAGATGAGGACCCCTCTTTTCATCAACAGTGCCATTCACCTTCAAGTCAGCTGCTGAAGGAAGGAATACCAGGAGGAAACCTCCTACCTAGAAATGTCCCACCTAAGGGCTCTGAAATTGCCATCTGGTGCTGGAAGTGGTAAGTCAAACCAAGCAGCACTTGAGGTCATAATCTCCAAGACACATCCTTGGGTTCATACTAGGTCAATATGAGTTAAAGAAAGAATATATTTATCCGTGGATACGGATAAATATATTCATTAACTTCCCAATAAGTTATCTGAGAGAAAAAAAATATGATTTCTAGAATATTCCAAATAAGTTTAAAAACGTCCCCAAATGATTGGCCTGTCTGGGACACCCATGAGAGAATCCTCTCAGATCTGCTGCAGTGTGTGTTGGGCCTGTTCTTGTGGGACAAGTAGCAGAGCACTACATATTTGTTTTACATGCAAATACATATACGAACACAAACACATATGTCCAAATTCATACCTGCGACAGTAGTTGTGAGGGCAAATCACTAAGCCTCAGTTCAACTACCTGTGAAATGAAACCAGTATCACCAATCCCACAGAGGCACTTTAAGAATTAAAGAGACCACTTAAATGCATTTAAATTAACCTCATTAAATGAGATGCATTTAAAGTGTTTGGCACAGTGCCCAGGAAGCATACAGTAAGCACTCAATAAATGAAATTAGTGGTGGTATTGCTACTATTTTATTATTGTTAAGGCACTGTTGGGTCTTGTAGGGTCAAGCAGAGGCCAGATGACCAGCTGTCACCCAAGTTATAGAAGACAGTCCCTCATTAGGTAGGAGGTTGAATCTCAGGGATTCTGATGTGCCTTCTACCTCTATGTCTCTGTGACTAGTTCTTCTGCGGTTTAACACATGCATAGGGTCGGCAAGGTCTTGAGTCTTCCGATCTCACCACACCTCAACTGTGTGTGCCAAGAACAATAAACCTGCCTGTCAAAATAAAGCAAGAATATAAAGCAAGAGCTAACATTTGGACAGAGAAAAGGAGGGGAAACTATATAGCTATGTCCCCTAACTTGTTTGTTATCACCTCTATAATAAATGTTTCTCAATGAAATATTTCATGGCATGCTTGCTTTCTTTAGACTCTACTTCATGAAAGCATTGCCTTTTCCTTGCCCACTTAGAACAGCGAGACTGGGCATCCCATGCAGTGCCTCTCCTGGCTGATGTAAGGGATATGGGATTTCAAATCATATTCTCATTAAAACTAAAGCCCTCTATAACTAACCAATGTTGAATTCTTTGTCACATAGAAGTTCTTAATCTTCTGCATGGTGGGATGTTTATATCAGTCAATAAAATCTATAAATGTACAAATAAAGTACACTATCACAATTGTACTGAAATACAGTTTTATCCATGGATCTCCAAGGCTCTGTGAAGGCCAGGTAAGAACCCATGAGAAGGGGCCCAGTAAAGGATACACTTACCAAAGACACAGGTTGGGATGGACATGGAAACCACTGATAGCCACTGAATCATCTTTGGTCTCTAGCTCCCCATGTTTGCAAGCAGATCATTATCAGCCCCATGCTCTCCTCTGACCCAGAGAAGACAATTTCCTTGAGTTAGCCACCTCTTGGCTATTTTTTTCATTCTCTACTGCAGGAAAAAATGTTCACGCAAGACAGCACAGAAGTTCTACTTTTTTGTTTGTGTCCCTGGGCACAAGAAAGCACACATATTACTAGGGCCATCATGGTGTAAAGTACAGAATTACAACTTGGAAATGAGCCAGCACAGATTCTGAATCCACTTCTGGCCTGGGGTAAGTCATTGAGTGTTTCTACCTCTGAGGGATAGGAACAAGGAGTGTTACAAGAATGGTCTAAGTGTCTGGCACAGAGCCTAGAGGATGGTTACTGTTCTGTAGATGCTGATTCCCTTCCTCTCTACAAGCAGGTAAACAAGCAATGGGCTGTTTATTTCCCCTTTAACCCTTCAAGTCTGCTCTCACCCATCTTCCTCAATTCTTTGCTGTGGGAGGTGGACAAGTATGGACTGCATTAGTACATTTGCTTGCCCTTGGCCTTAGTTAGTCCAGACATTCAGAAGTACCAACTGGGTACTAGAAGGAAAGAAGAAAGTAAAATCAGATTTTAAAATCATCTAGCTCCTTCCCCACTAGGTCAGCTGAGCTGGGTGCACACCTCTAACCATGGCAGCTCTCTCCATAAAGCCCTTCTCTCTGGGCTCCCACCACCACAACCCCCTTGCTGCTCAGGCCAAGGTATAGAATTGTTCCTCACCTCCTAGCCCTGGAACAATGCACCACCCTTAATCCTGCCCACACCATTATACATAGTCCTTTTACTAAAGGACATCGGTATGGTATCTGCTTCCTACTGGAACCCTAAGTGATACAGTCAATAGCTGACAAATGAGGAAGGCACCTAGAGTAGTCTAGAAGGCATGTGTCAAATTATTCAGCAACAATCGTGCACACACACATGTACACACACACGCACTAGCTTGGAGTTTGTCATATTGATGTACCCTGGATAATATGTCCATCCTTTTCCTTATGCTGGTGAGAGTAGCCCTTTTTTATATTTAAAAAGAAGAAAGAAACACACATACAGTTTGTTGAGAGATAAAGCAAACTTTTTCTTCATAATTACCTACAGCAGTAAGTAAAGAGCAGAGTGGAAGGTACAGAATTAAAAGCTAGATTTATGCAATTATATCTTGTTTTATAGATTTGACTACGTATATATTTCATATAATTATAAAACAAATTAAATTTCAAGGCAAAGCTAAGATTCAAAAACAAAAGTAACCAAATGGATCTAAATATGTATCAACTTGATGACAGAAACACACAAAAGGAAGTGTTTCAAAACCTGTATAATACAGTAATTTGATAGTTTATCCCTAGTGGGATATAGCTGGGTACTAGGAGGAAAGAAGAACCAGGGCAGTGGTTCTCAATGACTGGCAATTTTGATGCCAGGAGACATATCGTAATGTCCAGAGACATTTTTGATTACCACAAGGGGTGAGAATTGATACTGGTATCTAGTAATCAAAGGCCAGAAATGCTGGTAAACGTTGTGTAATACACAGGACAGCTCTCCACATCAATAATTACCTGCTCCAAATGTAAATATTGCCCTCATTGAGAAATCCTGTTTAGGGCAAGGATCAGAAAACTTTTTCTCAAAGAAATGAATAGTAAATATTTCAGGTTTGTGAATCATATAGTCTCTCTTGCATCTACTCCACTCTGAGAATACAGTGAGAAAGCAGCTATAGATAATATGTATGGGAATGAGCGTGGCTGTGTTCCAATAAAACCTTATTGATTAAAACAGGCCGCATATTCATAGTTGTAATTTGCTGACCCCGACATCAGTATAAAAGGGAACTGAAAAGATGCTTAAATCAATTTCAATAATGATACTACTATAGTTTTGGTATGTGTGTGTTGAGACTCTTGTGAGATAATGGAATGAGTAATTATTCTGGAATTAACAGGAACTAGAATTTTCTACATACAGCAATAAAGAATTATAACAAAATTTTTTAAATGTTCAAAGCAGTAACAATATCATACACTTTGAAATAAATCTAGTGAAATACATGCAGATCCCTGCACTGAAAACTATAAGACATTCCTGAGAAATTTTAAGAGATCAAAATAAATGGAGAAATATGCCAACCTCATGGACTATATGGATCAATACTGTTAAGAAGTCCAGGCTCCTTAAATTGATATACAAATTAAATGTCTTATCAAAAAATGAAACAAGATGGGAGGGGGAAGGAGACAAACCACAAGAGACTTCTAATCTCATAAAACAAACTGAGGGTTACTGGGGGGTGGGAGGGTAGGGATAGGGTGGATGGGCTATAGACATTGGGGAGGGTTTGTGCTTTGGTGAATGCTGTGAAAGATGTAAGCCTGATGATTCACAGACCTGTACCCCTTGGGCAAATAATAAAAATAAAATTAAAAAAAAAAATCTGATTAAAGGTTTCAAAAAAAAAAAAAAAATGCCAACAAGCGACACTGAAAAAATAGACAATGTGATTCTAATATCTACAAGGAAATTCAATAAATCTATAATATTCAAATAATTTTGAATAAGAATAAAGTAGGCTTTGTACCACCTGATATCAAGACTTACTATAAAGCTGTATTAATAGTATGGTAATGAATAAGGACAAATAGATAAAATGCAATAGAATAGGGAGTCCAGAAATAGGCACACAACATAAAGCAAATTGACTTCAACAAATTGATTTTACCACATCAATTTAAAAGGTGAAAATGATCTTTTTTGCAAATGTTGCTGGAACAAATATGCACCTAGAGAGGAAAAAATGAACACCAACTCAGGCTCACCCCCACACACAAAAACTAACCTAAGATGGATCAGAGATCTAAAAGCAAAGCACAGAACCCTAATACTTCTAGAAGATTTCATAGAAAAATATCTTCATGGTTCAGGGTTGGCAAAATCTTCCTGGACCAGACACAAAAATCGCATCCCATAGAAGAAAGAAATTGATAAATTAGATCTCATCAATATTTAAAATGTCTGTTCATCAAAAGTTACCACTAAGAAAAAAAATACAAGTCACCAACTGAGAAAAACTATTTTCAGCATACATATGTAACCAACAAACAAAAACCAAAAACCCAAAAAAATTTGTATTTGGTAAATGCAAATATCTTCTCTAAATCAACAATAAAAAGATGAAAGACTGAATTTAAAATGTGCAAAAAACGCAAAGATACTTCTAAATGAAGATACACACACACACACACACACACAATGGCCAATAAACACATAAAAAAGTAATCAGTACCATTAGACATCAGAGAAGTGAAAATTAAAACCACAATATCATTCCATTCCAACCAGGACGATGAAAATTAAAAGACTGACAACAGCAAATGTTGGTAAGGATACAGAGCCACCAAAATGCTCATATGTTGCTGATCAGTGTATGGAAGTGAACAACTACATTGGACAGGCCATGAGTTGACAACTGTTGAATTTGAGTGACAGGTACGTGCATATTCATTATTCTACTCTCTCCACTTTTGTGTATATATGAAATTTCGTATGAGAAAACCTTTAAAAGAAAAAGAAAGCGTGGGTGGAAATGAATGACCCTGATTCTCAGAAAAAAGATGTATTTTCCCCAGCCCCAACAATGAATACCAACGAGTGGTAGTGGGTGTTTCAAATTCAGCCTGCAAATTAGAGACTTTTAAAAAATATCAACCCCAGGCCCCACTTTGGGTTGATTAAATCTTAATCTCTAGGGATAGGGCCCAAGCACAGTGTTTGTTTAAACTCTTCAGGAGATTCTAATGTTCAGGCATGATTGAAAACCACAGAAATAAAGAAATAAGGAAGGAAGGAAGGAAGGTAAGTAGGTAGAAAGGAAGGAAGGAAGGAAGGAAGGGAGGGAGGGAGGTAGAAAGGAAGGAAGGAAGGAAGGAAGGAAGGAAGGAAGGAAGGAAGGAAGGAAGGAAGGAAAGAAGGGAGGGAGGGAGGAAGGGAGGAAGGGAGGGATGGAAGAGGGAAAAAAAAAGAATAGAGAATAGTAACCATTGTTTTCAATGACTGTATCTGAAAATGCCATGTAAAATCTCATTATCTGATGTAGAAAAATCTAGGGACATCATCTACTCCATCCCCCTCATTTTACAAGTAAGGGAATTGAGACCAGAAAGGTGAAGTGATTTGCTTAAAGTCACCATCCGGTTGGGAGCAGAGTCCAAGTATCGTGACTCCCAACCCAGGGTGCAACTCATTACACGACACAGCCTCTCCAACTGCCATCCTCTTTGCCAGCCAAAATGGACCATTAGACCCCCAGGATAGCAAGATCATGCCAACACCTGCCACTTGTTTTACCCTTCACCTCTAGATATGACTGCCCAGTTGTATTTCATGGAAATCACTTGGTCTTTCTCAGAGGGTAGAGTTTTTTAAAGCTGAGAAAGGAAAAAATTGCCAACAAGCTTCTGGCTGGCTCCCTGGAGAACACCTGATCCAAAAGACAGGTACTGAGCGGGCCACCTAAGCCAGTGCCAACTTCTCCCAGGGAGGCATGCATGAGAAGAAAGCAGGCTCCATTAGCTTCCCGCTAAAAATCTAGTCACCTCCCAAAATGACTGCTTCTGGTATTCACTCAGCCTGCAGGCTTGGGAACTGGCATCCCAGAAGCTGGCCTGGTTGCTACACAGTGAAGGTGTCAGCCAGGGCCCTTCCCTAGTAAATCAGGAGTCTGGGTCCTCTGCTGGGGGGGTAGATGCAGGTGGGAGGAGACACTGAGGTGGCAGATCCCAGGGCCTAGACCCGAGAAGGGAGCAAAAGAAGTGGCGTGTCCTCCCCAGAGCAGGGTAGAAGGCAGAAAGCAAAAAAGCAACGACAGAGCAGCTGTTCTAAAATAAGATTAGCTTTCTTGAGTCTGGGATACTTAAGCAGAGTTCCGACCAAGGATGAGAGGAAAGATTGGTGATGTCTCATGCATTCCTTCCGGCCCGGAGAGCCCGCAGAGGGCAGCCCCCTCCAGCCCACGTTCCAGAAATCTCCACCACAGCCCTAACAGTTCCCTTCACAGCACATCACAATTTGGAATTAAAATTTTAATTGTGTGTTCACTTGTGTATCTTCTGTCTCCCCCACAGGACTAAGTTCCATGAGGCCAGGGACTGTGGCACCCGGTGCCCAGGAGAGCATCTGTTACTTCACGGGCACACAAAAATTAAATAAATGGTTAACTCTCTGAAACAGCCTTATTCCTAAAGAGGGGCAAACCCCTAGCAGAGGCAACCAAACTCTGGCATTTGTAAGCAGGATCAACGGCAACATATTCCTGGATCTCCACTTACTGGGTATAAGATAATAACATTTGCACAGAGCTTTAGAGATGGTGAAGCCCTTCCATATGCATGACTTGATCCTCACAAATACGCCCTGAGCTTATTTTTTAGTTATCACTTATTGGTAAAAATAGAGCAGCCACAAGCTTAAAGACGGTAAATGGCTTACCCAAAATAACTGCATGGATCAGTAGGAAACACTTATTCTACCTTGAAATCCAAGCCATGATACAGGTCTAGCTCTAAGCATATACCAGGGACATGCACTACTGTTCCATTTTTGCAGAAGGAAAACAGAGGCCCCAAGAACATATTGGCTTTGCTAGTCAGTTAGGCCTATATCAAGAGCCAAAACTCCTCAATGGGTTTGAAAGTGGGGGAAAATGGGAATTGAGGAGTAGGGAGGGAGGAGAGAAAAGAAACAGAAAAGGGAGGTGTTTCTGATCCACGATTAAGCAGTGAGATTAGCTAAGTGGCACCAGGTATGAGCCCACTGGGTCAGGGCAGGCCACTCCACCGGGAACTCTGTCCTCCCCACGCTCCGCCCCCACGCCCCAACCCTTCCTTGCATTCATAACCCTCCAGTCTTCTGAAGGGCAAAGTGCTTGGCGTATATTAAAACTACTGTTATTAATAATGCCCACACTTCAGATTTGCACAGGGCCCATCTTCCCAGGAGTTTAAAGCCTTTCATATGCATTGTCTAATTGTCTAATTCTCAGAATCTGTATTAGAAAAACATTCCCAGGTTGCTATGTAAATACATTCAAGAGTTCCTTAAAACATTTAAACACCCTTCAGCCTTCTCTCTACCCGACTCCCCTGCCCCAATTTAGCACAGTTCCCTTTTGATTAACTGTCTTTGAAACATCAATTATCAAAACAGAAACATTAAAGAGCAACTGTGAACCTCCAATCTTTGGCCAAACCCTTCCTTTCCATGCCTCTGTTATAAGGTATGTGGAAGGAGCTTCTTTCCTGAGGGCTTCAGGAATAGAAGAGGATTCACTGCGGTCCCCACTGCCACACCACCCTCACATGGCCATGTATTCTTTCTGCCCCTGATGTAAGAAGGGGTGGAAACAATAGTTAACCCACACTGAGTACTTACTCTGTCCCACACACTCTGCCTATTGCTTCACACACATCATCTCATTTAATACTTGGGCCAGAGACTTCCTTCTGTCTCCCAGCATCCACAGTAACAGAAATTGTAGCCAGGCACACAGCTATATTTCTGTCCTCCCTTGCAGCTACGTGTGGCCATATGACTATCTTCTGGTCAATAAGTAAAAGTATATGTGGAACCTCCCAGGACACACCATCTTCAAGCATGTTTTTCCTCTCCTTTGCCTTCACAGGGAGTCCACTGCTCTGTATAGCCTAGGAACCTGAAGCATAACCCATTGATAACCTCTGCTTTGACTTTTTCCCGACGATGTTACAGAAATTGTTCACTATTCCTTGACTTCTCCATCTTATGCCTTATATAATGATGATCTTTGTTCTCTCCCTCTTAGACCAACTTTAATTTAAAGGAAAACAGACTATCGATTTCAAACAGGCTGGAACAATTTTCCTCTTGTCCTCTTTTCTCTAGGTCATTATAGGCCCTCCCACTTCTCTTCACCTCTTTCCAACTCAGTTTATCACCACTATTCACCAGGACACATTCTACCTCCTGAAAGACAGGATGGGTCCTCTGGGGCTCCCACTCCTCTTGTGTCTGCTAACATCACCCCCATGCCCCCACCTCCTTCAGTTCCTTCCCAGTGCTTCCTTCCACACACACATTATCTCGTCTATTTCACATCTTCTCTTCTCTCATGACTGCTACAGCTGTCCTGGTTTCTGCCCATCTCCCCGTTAGACTAAGAAGGGAAATATTTATTATTATTCCATTTTTCCCAATTGGAAAATGGAGGCACAAAGAGAAGTGAGAGCACTTTCATCCTCAGCATCAGGATCCACTAAATCAGGCCCTCAGATGCTCAAAAGCTCTAACAGCACTGAAAAGGCAGCCTTCACAGATGGAGTTGGAGAAGCAGGGAACTTCACTGATTTTATTTCACTCAACCAAGATTTGTGGATTAAGGGGAAGTGGATGGAGGTAGAGAAGTTAGCTGTATTTGTACCCCCAGTTTTTATCACCCACAGTATGTCCTAAATATTTGATTAAAGAAAAGAAGGAATGAAAAGGGAGTGAGCCTAGGAAGCTGACCAGACACCCCCTATTGGGTTTGATGGCTGCATAATCAGCCACAATATTTCTGGGTCTACATCTTAGATATCCGCGAGGCTGGGACTAGAGAACAGCCGATTTTCCTATTTATTCGACATGGTTCCACACATTCATTTTTCACATACATTATCCAAGCAATTGTAAGAACAAAGAATAACCAAGAGAACGTTTTATCACAATTGTACTGCAAAGAACCTGGTGTGCAGAGATACTCCAATGACAGCTTCTATATCCTGAAAGGGAAGAATCTGGGTATTTCAATCCCAAACCCATGTTTGTTCCAGGATTAGGTGCTCAAGAAGTTGAACATGGTAGGGTAATAAACCACAAAGAGAGGAACTAAACCACCTGACATTTTATAGTAAATAAGTACATGTCGCCCCATCAATACCGCCTTTCAGAAAGGACTACTACACATATAACCCTCACTGCTAGCCCCCTGGATAGCCTAGGGCTGTCTGGCAATACGTTCCAAAAAAGAAAGAAATGCAAATGAGTATCTCTAAGAGCTGACCAAGATGGACAGGGATGGGGAGTCAATAGGCACTTATGGCCTACTGGTGAGGACAGGAGCAGAGGAAGGCAAAGAAACATTTCTTTGAGTTTGAGTACTTACTATGTACCAGTTCTGTGATAAATATTTCACATATATCTTTAATACCCACAACAACGTTCCATCATCAGTAGCATTAAGTTACGTAACAGATAATGAAACAGAAGCTTAAGAAGGTTACTTTACTTGTCTGAAGTCAGACAATTAGAAGACAACAAAGCTATGTCTCAAATTTAGGTCCACAGGACTCCAATACCCATCCTCTGTACACTCTTCATAGTGCCGAAGTGTAAGGATATTACCAAAGTTCCTGAACCACCAAGGCCATCACAGGAATAGAGAAATGACATAAAATGGAATTGTCTGTGCAGGGAACTCTGCCATTTGGCTACTGAGTATCTGTTCCCCTCTTCCTCCTTCCTAAAGGAATCCCAGTTCTGTTCAATTACCCATTCATCTTTCATGTGACTCTGAGAAGCTCACTTGGGGCATTGACTCTGATTAGTCTAAACAAATCAGTGGATGGCATTCACCTGGTGATTACAGAGTGGGCATATGACCTAAAGGCCCAACCAGATTTTTTTTTAAGATTTTATTTGACAGAGAGAGAGCTCAAGCAGGGGGAGGGGACAGAGGGAGAGGGAGAGGGAGGCTCCCAGCTGAGTGAGGAGCCCAATGTAGGGCTCGTTCCCAGGGCCCTGAGATCATGACCTGAGCCAAAGGCAGATGCTTGACTGACTGAGCCACCCAGACATCCTAAGGCTCAATCAGATTAAATGAATTTGCATCCCATATTTAAGAAAGGGATCCCTCCCTCACCCTCCCCTTCTCTCCCCCAGTCTATCTTCTTCTCTCTCCCCATTCTTCTAAACATGAAATCAAGGGCACAGGTTTTCCCAATTTCTATTGGTCACCATCTTGCAACCAGGAGGAGAACTAGTCTAAAGATGAAACAATGTATGGATTACCTATCACAGTTATGGAGACAATCTGGCTTCTTGATGTTTCTGAACCACTGATCAATCAACTCCGAAGCTTGCCTTCCTTATAAACTTCTATTACTGTTACAAGATAATACATGTTCTATTTGTTTAGGTCAGTTTGAATCAGAATTTATACTACCTGTAGCCAAAATCCTTCTAACTGAGAGCCTGTTTTGCATCTGCTGTTTTTACAAAAGATATGAGAATGACCCAAGTTAGGGTGGGAGTGGCTAATGGAGAAATGAGATCTTGGGTCACTGATCGTGGCCTTGTAATTCAGTACTTTGAAACCCTTCAGTTCATCAACTGATGCAGTATATGACAGCACCCCAGACCTCCTGCCACCTGTCCAGATGGCTTTCTGGAAACTCTGGAATTGATGGATAAAGGCCCAAGACTCCTACAACCATAGGAGCTAGGGACAGCCTCAACTGGTTTTAACTGCAGCTGGGGCTGAACAGAAACTCTTAGTCAGGTTGGAATAACCTTCCACTTCGTAGTCATGTAGGACAGTGGCCTGGCTGAGCAGAAAAGAAGCTTCCGAACAAATGGGAGAGATGACTAAGACCACACCCTGCCCGTGGTATGGGTTGGTGTTGTACAGGGAGTTTTGCTACTCCATTTTGTAGGTATATGAATATGTGAGAATAAGTTTGGAGGGGGATAATAGAAGGAAGGGAGGAAACAGAAGTTGGAGAAACAAGGAGGGGGCCCAAGAGCAAAGGAACCTTCTGATCTTCTGGACGTTTTGAATAGCTTGAAGGCTTTGGGACCTGGAACCTTCCACAGGAGAAAGCTATCTACAAAGCAGAAGAAAGACCAGCTTAGGGAGTGCACCAGTATTTTCAAAGATATTTCCAACAACAGTAGCAATAAGAAGGCCCTTCTTCAGGCAGCTTGCAGGCTGCAGGCCACTGCTGGAAAGTGGAAGAGGAAGGAAAGAAAAATGCAAGATAAAGAGAGAGAGAGAGAGAGAGAAGCCCTCATTTCTGAGAACAAATGAGACACTCTCCGGAAACTCCTAGAAAAATCTGAGAGACTTTCAGAGGACTAAGTTCCTGCAGTTATGATGCAGGGATTCAATATTACCAATTTTCAGGTATTATTGGCTATGTGGTCATATTTGAGTTCATAGACTGCTGAATCTTAAGACATCTGGATTATAGTAGTATCCTTAGGGTGACCAAGTCATTCCAGTTTGCCTGGGACCTTCCTAATTTTAGCAAAGGGAGCCCCATGTCCTGGGAAAACACTCAGTCCCAGGCAAACCAAAATGGCTGGTCCCTTCCTAAGCACTCCCTACCCACTCAACCCTTACATGGAACTTCCCCCCCACTGGCCATTTTCTTAGTTTACATCAAAATGGTAACACCAAATACAGCAAAAATAAGAGCTGATGATTTTCGCTGTCCTGAACCTCACTTGAGCCCCTAAAGTCACGTTATTAGCTCAGGAGCACCAGGGTGGCTCAGCCGATTAAGCATCAATGACTCTTGATATCAGCTCAGTTGTGATTTCAGGGTTGTAAGATACTCGGCAGAAATTCTGCCTGTGATTCTCCCTCTCCCTCTGCCCCTCCCCATGCTCATGCACACACACAATCAATCTCTCTCTCAATCTCTCAAATAAATAAACAAAATCTTTAAAAAAAAAAGTTACACCATTAGCCCAGACAGGAAGCAAGGAACATCCTAAGAGGAAGAAACCTGGGTCTAGAAGAAGTCAAGGGGACAGTGGGTAACATCAAGGAGATGGCAAAGTCTCCAGTGTGCTAAGAACCACATACCAGAAGACAAACCTTGCTTACTTTGGGATGCTGCCAAGCACCTAATAAGCAAAAGAAAGGCTAGTTTAGATGCCTCTTAAAAAGAAATTAGCCAGGGAACAATTAAAAGCCTGGAATGAGCAATTAGCTCAACTGGCAAAGACTTATAAATTCTCCCTCGATCAAAATAGTTAATTGAAATTATCAGCCTTTGGAGGGGAATTACTCTTTTTGAAATTAGTGAGTGTGTCATTAGGGTGATGAAGAGCTATAAGGAAAAGGTCAATAAAGCACTTATTTAGAAAGAAGCAATCCAACCTTTTTACTCAATGCCACAGTAATCAAATCAACAATGTATTTAGCCAACATGGGTATCCTTGAACTATTATGTTGAATATAATGAGGTATACTTTGTTTTAAGTTATCTTGGAGCAGATAGTTCTATCCACCAAACCAAGGAAAGGAAAACCAAGCCAAGGAAAAGAGGAAAATGAAAGCATATGTAAACCAAGGAGTCTGCTATAATCATCCAAATTCAGTCCTTGGATGAGCATGGAAATGGAAGTCCCCAGATGCCATCAAGTTTGGCCTATTAAACATCACTGAGTCTAACTTATTTATTTATTTTTATTATTTTTTTAAGATTTTTATTTATTTATTTGTCAGAGAGAGAGCACAAGCAAGGGGAGAGGCAGAGGGAGAAGTAGGCTCCCCACTGAGCAAGGGGCCCAATGTAGGACTCGATCCCAGGACCCCAGGATCATGATCTGAACCAAAAGCAGCCACTTAACCAACTGAGCCACCCAGGTGTCCTTCACTGCCTCTGATTTAAAGGCATCCTTTCTCTCATGTTCATTGTAGAAGAGATGTTCGGTAAGACTTAGTCATTTTAACTGCACTGTAATAATCATTTTAACTGCACTGTCTCAGATATTCCAATAATTTATATTAGTGATCCTCAAAAAGAATCAAATTTGTCCCCAGGGGTCTTTTAGCAACGCCTGCAGACATTTTTATTTGTCTCACCTGAGGGGTGGAGGTGTTGGCTACTGGCACATAGTAGGTAGAGGTCAAGGATGCTGCCGAACATCCTGCAATATACAGTGCCACTGCATATGAAAAAAGTCACCCAACCCCAATGTTAGTAGTGCCGCTGTTGAGAACCTTTAATTTAAACATACTTTAACTCCAAGTGTGAATTTGGTCCAATTATAAAGGAAGGCTTTTCTGACAGATGAGTAGCACTAACATGAAAATGAAAATATTATTTGAAATCAGTAACCAAATTACAGTACATGAGAAACTTCCTTACATATCAAGATTGTCTGTAGCAATGACAATTTTCTTATTTTTTTCTTAAAACCAATGCATCCAGATTTTTTCAGCAAGCTTTCATTAACTATTAATTCTTCAAAGTATTAACAGTATACATCAATCCAAATATTCCATACTTCAAACATTTTTACTCATTAAGACAGGGTTCCTACAATAAGACAGGGTTTTTACGAGTAAGTCTACCAATGTACAGCATGGTAAACTATGTGTGGTAACTAAACTTTTTGTGGTAATCATTCTGCTATACATATATATATATGTATACACACACACACATATATACATCACATATATACACACATATATACACACATATATACATCAAATCATTATGTTGTACACCTAAAAGTAATATAATCTTACATGTCAATTATATTTCAATAAAAAAATAAATAAAAAGACTGGTTTCTCTACAGCACTGAGCCAATTACAGTATTCAAAAATAGTGAAGTTTTTTTTCCCCTTACTGAAATACATTTACATATATATGATAACTATATATAGCTATCCTAAAATGAGCTAATGTATTCCTTTTTATTTTTAATCAAACTTCTCTTTAATGAGAACTCAGCTAAAAAAGGATTATATCATTTTTATGATTCTTTATCTAGTTGACTAATCATCTGGAGTTGAAAAAAAAATAGCAAATAGCAAAACAACACTTTGTCTCTTTGCCCAAATCTTGGCTTCAGGAGCTAAAATTTGGCTGGAGTTTAAGTCTCTATTCTATTCCTAAGCATTCAACATTTATTACCTGGGAGACTTCTTTGTCAACAGAGCACATATTAAACCAGTTAGTGGAAGTATGTTGAGATTACATATGTTAATTTACATTTGACAAACGTGCCTCTCCAGTGCCTGCTGGGACATTAGCTAAGTGTGCAGCTTGGTTGTATTTATCAAAACTCACATAAACAGAAAAGCCAAATCCCCACACAGGGCATAAAAACATGAGTTACATGCTATAGTGAGGGTTCCTGAGGGAAATGGCAGCTTCCAAGAAAAAAAAATATTCCAGGGTAGGTCATAATCTTTGATCAGTCACATATTTTTCATCTTGTTGTCTTTCTCCAGAGAGGTGAAAGAATCCCCTTAGAAAGAACATTACAGGAATGCCTGGGTGGCTCACCCAGTTGAGTGCCAACTCTTGATTTTGGCTCAGGTCATGATCACGGGGTCCTGGGATCAAGCCCCGCAACAGGCTCCACCCTTAGTGGGGAGTCTGCCTGAGATTCTCTCTCTCCCTTGCCCCTCCCCCTGCTCACATTCCCTCTCTTGCTCTAAAATAAATAAATCTTCAAAAAAAAAAAAGATATAGGTAACTACAATAGACTTATGCTTAAGAGTTAAAGCAAAATTATAATACTTGCTGATACAGTTCTGAATGTATGTAGAGGAAATATTTAAGACATCTTTACTATAAATAAGGAAGATAAAAGAGACATAAAGGGAGGTAAGATTTTTACACTTCATGCAGAACTGGTAAGAATGACACCAGGAGACTGTGATAAGATGGGGGGGCGGGGCACACGCATGTGTCTATGAGTGTGCGTGTGTGTGTGTGTGTGTGTGTGTGTGAGCATTTGTGGTGTAATACCTAAAGCAACAACTAGAAATGCTCTACAGAGAGAAATATTCAAAAGCACTATAGGTTTGATGTTAATATCAAAATGGAATTCTACAAAATGTTCAAGTAACCCACAGGAAGACAGGAAAAAGGCAAGCAAAAAAAAAAATTTAAGAGAGGACAAACAGAAAGCAAGAAGGTAAATGGCAGATCTAAAGCTTCCTGTAACAATAATTACATTACATACAAACAAGATCAAAAGTTAAAGGTTGAAAGAAAGCAAAAAGGTAGGAAAAGATATGTCACATAAGCATTAATCAAAAGATAATAAAATATTATCAATATTAATACCAGATAAAGCTGACTTCAGAGCAAAGAAAATTACCAGAGACAGAGAGGGATATCACACAATGACAAAAGGATCAATCCACCAATAAAACACAGCAATCCTGAATGTAAATGCACCAGACCACAGAGCTGCAAAGCATATACAGCAAAAACTCATAGAAATGAAAGGGGTGGGGCGCCTGGGTGGCTCAGTGGGTTAAAGCCTCTGCCTTCAGCTCAGGTCATGATCTCAGGGGCCTGGAATTGAGCCCCCCATCAGGCTCCCTGCTCAGAAGGGAGCCTGCTTCCTCCTCTCTCTCTGCCTGCCTCTCTGCCTACTTGTGATCTCTCTCTGTAAAATAAATAAATAAAATCTTTTTTAAAAAATTAAAAAATAAAGAAATGAAAGGGGAAACAGACAATTCCACGAGTGTACCTGTGGACTGCAATATGCCTCAGTCACTAATGGACAGTACAACTAGCCAAAAGATCAGAAGGATATAAAAGAAATCAACACCACCATCAGCCAACAGCACCTAACCAGCATTTGCAGAAACACTCTACCTAACAACAACAGAATATGTACCCAAGGGCCCACAAAACTTATGCCAAGAGAGACCACAGCCTGGCCCATAAAACAAACTTCAACAAATTTAAAAGAATGAAAATATTCAAACCACACAGAATATGTTATGTGACTAAAATGGAATAAAACCAGAAATCAATAACAAAGAAACCAGGAAAATTTCCAAACACTTGGAAACTAAAGAACCCACTTCTAATAAGTCATAGGTCAAGAAGGAAGGCTAGATAATACCACTTCCTGACCTCCATTTGATGCCCCTGCTTTGTTCTCCTAACACCCTTCCCATTGTTTCACTATCACAACACTTAGCACACTTTTCCATAATTGCTCATTTAACTATCTGTTTTTCCCTTAAGCCGTAAGTCACTTGAGGACACTGGTCTATCCTGCTAACATTCAGATCCATAATGCTAGCACAGTGCCTAGAACACACACTCAATACAGGTTTGTAACAGAATATATTAAAGAAAGAGTAAAGTATCGAGAAATTCAAGCCCCTGTGGCCACTGTCCTGGGACTCAGCAGATCCCTCTGCTTCATATTCTGGCTTATGCCACCATACAGCAACCCTGTGTGGACACCATCACCAATATTCCCAACCCCTGCAATTTCTCACCAGGGCTCCCTGTGCACTGTCACGGCAGCTTTGAGAAAACAGTGCCCATATTGCATGACCTGCTGGACCAGCTTCAGGAAGTACTTCCGGATGTCAGGATTTCAAAAACCATGAGAAAAGTCACTCCTCATGCCACCACCCAAAAAAGTACTTTTCCTTAGGTGGGCTCAAAATTCCTTTATGTGGCGATCAAAGCTATTGTTTCTCAACTATAGATAAGTCAAAATGCAAATGTCTTTTAAATTTACACTCCAGAAATAAAAATTATAAACCCCAAACTCTAATTAACCATGATTAAAATTAAAGTTCTGGGGATGGAATGTACCACCTGGTGAGTACAGTTAACAATATTGTATACTTAAAAAGCTGCTAAGACAGTAGGTCTTAAATGTGCTCACCACACACACACAAATGGTAATCATGTGACATTTTGGAAGTGTTAACTAGCTTTACGGTGGTAATCACTTGACAATATATACCTGTACCAAATCATCACATGGTACATCTTACACGATGTTATACGTCAATTGCGTTTCAAATAGCTGGGGAAAAAAACAAAGATAATTTTTTTAAAAATCCAGGAGCTACAAGTTTTTTGACAGAGTTTTGAGAGACCGAGAAGCTCTGAACTATTCACATGAGACTCTGACAATAATTCTGCACAGAACGAACAATTACACCTTGTTATACAGATAACAGAGGAACAAGAACATATTTGCCAGGCAGTTAAGTTCAAGCCACAAAGAACAGAAATATAAAATAGATGGGAGGAGTAGAATGCTTTTTTGGGGTTAGATTTGTACTTTTTCTATATTTTGTCATCACAAAACTTAGCAGTTTTACACAAAAGTCTCTTATGGGATTTTTCTGTAATGGTTAATTATTACACAACCTCTAACCTCAAGACTATAAAACTCACCTGTCTGTTGTAGGAAATTGCATTTACCAATCACTATTTGTGACAGGAAATTACATTTTATAATATTTAACCCACAACCACTTCACTGAGCTTGTTACAGTAAGTTAAGCAATAATATAAAAACCGTTCAGATCCCCTTGGGGTTACTGAAAATCACCTGTCCTTCCCAGTACTATTTATTGTACAAGTAAATATAAACAGTGACTATAGTAGAAACATTTAAAACACAAAAAAATCTCAACTTTCTCCTCTATAGCCGTGAAGCATGTGCCTGAAAGCAGTGTCTTCTGTAGGATGACCAACGGGGAGCAGAGCTGGAGCTGGGGGGCACTAGAGCCCAGTGATCTTTCGGAAGAGCGTCCCATATGCAGAGCAAGAAGGAGATGTGGGTGATTCAGGGGAAGAAGAGAGCACCAAACAGAGAGTATTGTTCTAGACAGGCAGGCCAGAATAGTGATTCTGCATAAATCCCTTTGGGGTTTTTTGTTGCTGTTTTGTTTTGTTTTGTTTTTTGAGAGAGAGAGAGAGAGAGAGAGAGAGAGAGAGAGAAAGCATGCGAGTGAGCGAGCGCATGCGTGTGCAAGGGGGTGAGAGGCAGAGGGAGAGGAAAAGAGAATCTTAAGCAGGCTCCACGCTCAGCACGTAGCCTGAGACAGGGCTCAGATCTCTGGACCCTAAGATCATGACCTTAGCTGAAACCAAGAGTCGGATGCTTAACTGACTGAGCCACCCAGGCGCCTGTGCATAAATTCCTTCAGAGCTCCGTTTACCTGGGTTCAAGTCCCCACTCTGCCTGCCACTCTTGCACTTTATAATCAAACAACTTGCTTAATCTTCCTGAGCTTTTGTTTCCTCAACTGCAAAATAATGATACTCATGAAGGGGAAAGGACTAAAAGAGAGGTTAATAAAGTATTTCACTCAACTTTTAGCATGAAATAATGTTGGATAAATGTTAGGTGCTCCTTCTGTTGTTGTCATTGTCATTACTATCTTCCCATTTCACTACTTCGCTTAGGTCTGGTCTTGATGACAAAATGCCCAGAAATGGACCTCAGTGGGAGCACCATCCACAGCCCCCACCACGGAGCAGCCACAGAGCCACTGGGGTGTCTCGTTGACATAAATATTCTGCAGCAGCTTGTCGTGGCTCATCTTCTCCCCGGAAATCTCACCTCAGGGCTCTGACATGGCAGCTTGCTGGGGACAGCCACATCTTCTGGGCATTCTGTCAAGCACGGTCAAAAGGCCATTCCAAAACATCTCCTGCCATCATGTTGTGGTAGAGAGGACAGAGCATAAGATTTGGGATCAGACGTATCTGAATACCACTTGGTCACTGAATACCACTTGCTCACTTTCCAGATTCTTCATCTTAAACTGGGTTTACTGCTTTCTCCCTTTCAGATTCACTGTGAATGTAGTCATCACAATGCCTGGCACAAGGTAGGTGTCTCAACAAATGCTAGCTATTACTATTATTACATCTGTGAGAGTTTCTGCTGAATTCCCCCTCAGGCTCTGAGAAATACTGCAGATTAGAATTGGAACCGAGTTCAAGGGTCGTGTCTCCAACCACATCCTCTTACATGGAAGCTGAATATTTCCATCTACCTAAATCTCAAAGGCTCTAAGCCTTTATCTTTCAGGTGACAGGAAGTCTTGTCTTTTACGTGTTACCTAATTCCCTGTTTCCCCTGCAGCCCTCAGGATGCTTATATGTATTCATGATTGAAATTTGTGGTAGTGGCTACTGCCATGAAAGTTGGTCCTGACCCAGAAGAACAAGCATTTCTTCCAAAATGTGAAGGGCACTGTTCCTTCTATATCATACCCAGCTGTGGGAGGAAGGATCCTCAGCAAGTTTATTAACACAACACCTTAAATTCACAAAGGAAACCTCTGTCCTAGGATAACAAAATGAGTTCAAGACTCTGCTACTACATAGTACCCAGCCACTTATGTCTTATGTTAAAATCAGGTTCTCCTTGCCTAACTCGTTCTTCCTTCTGTTGAGTTCTCTCTCTGTGGCTTTTATCACTCCCCTAGGACAGGACTTTATTCAGAGACATTACACAAGTACCAACCTGATTACACATGTCTATAAACGTTTGAAACCCAGCTGTGGACAACAATGAAGTTCTTTTCTCCCAGGCCCTTTGCAAGCAAGTGGTTGTCAAAAGTGACTTGGGGTTAGTGATGTCTCCTAACTATTCACCAAGAGCCCCAGCTTAGTCCTACCAGGAGGTACTCTGTTATAACAGGTGAGGAAAACCCAAGGTTAAATGATTGAGCCGGGACACATAAACAGCTGGTGGCAGGGTGGGAATCAGAAACCCAGTCCAGAACTCATTCTCCCACACCACGCGGCCCCCTTCCATTGCACAAGCTCCCTCTTCTATGCTGATGCCTTTGATTTAGCCAGATGGTTGACACATTTTTTTGTTTTTTGCCAAAAGTATGATTTGCTTTCCAAAAAATCTCAAATTAAGCAGCTCATGACTACTTCTTAAGATAAAGAGAATTGAATTCTAACAAGGCATTGTAGAAAGCTACTTGACAGGACCATGTTGCTTCTGTTTCCTATCTCTGGATGCCAGATGCCTGCTTCCTCCTGTCCACCCACAGAGGATTTGTGATTGGGTTTGAATTCTCGAACACGGCTTCCTGGAAAAGGCCCCGGAGCCATTGGTATGTCTACAGGAAAGGAGAAACATTTTGCCAACCAATCTTGGCATCCCCTAAGGCACTTTAGAGTCCCGAACTCAGCATCAGCATTGGGTTGCTAAGAAATATTCTGGCAATTACTGAGTTTCAGAAGGAAAAGAGAACTAAGACTTGAGCTCTTTCTACTTAGGAAAGAAAGAAAGAAAGAAAGAGAAAAGGAAAGGCAGTCCTAGGCTCCAGACTAAGTGAGCTGACCACAGTGCCTCCTTTCAAATGAAAACTTATATTTAAATTTGAATCTTCCAATTATGTATTGGTAGCTGGGTATCTGATACAGTTTTTGATTGACATTTAACCAGAATGTTTATTTCCCAGGTGTTAAAGTATTTTGCAGGAATCTTCCATTCCCCCAGCATAACTTAAGATAAATCAGTCCAAACAAACACAAATGGAGACACCGCAAATGTCCCTGATCACCACTCAGGGGCGTGAACTTGGAGCTAACAATGCAGATTCTCTCCTGGAGAACATCTCACAGATTATACCCTTGGCATCCATTCGCTTTCAGTTGTTTGGCTCTTCCACTAACCTATGACTCTTCTACAAGCAGGACTCCTTGCTCCCAACTGTTCTCAGAGCCCCCCTTCATATCCAGAAACCCAGATCCATACACAAAATGTGTATTCGTCTTCTCAGACTGCCATAACAAAATACTACAGACTGTGTGGCTTAAACAGCAAAAGTTCATTTCTCTCAGGTCTGGAGGCTCCAAGTCCAAGATCAAGGGATTAGCAGGTCGGGTTTCTTGGAGTACAGCTGGCTGCCCTCTTGCTGTGTCCTCACATGGTCATCCTTCTGTGCACCTGCCCTGTTGTCTCTCTGTGTATACTCATCTCCTCTTTGTAGAGGGCCACCAGTCTGAGAGAATTAGGGCCAATGCTAATGGCCTCATTTTAACTCAGTCACCCCTGTAAAGGCTATCTCCAATACAGCCACATTCTGAGGCCCTGGAGATTAGGGCTTCAACATAAGAATTTTAGGGGGACACAATTCAGCCCGTAAAAGCCTGTCTTTGTGGAAACTTTGAAAATTATATGAAACATTAAAGAAATCCATTTTGAACTTAAGAGCCCTGTGGTTATGTTGGGCTATGTAGCAAGACCAGCCAGATCTAACATGTGGTTTAATTTTAGGGACTGCACGCTTCTTGTTCCCTCCAAATACTTTGCATGCTTTCAAATTCTCTTATTAGAGCTTCGTATTTTTTTATTTATATCAAATGAGGTTTTCTCCTGTTAAAATGCGAACAGCCCTAGATTTGAGCCTTGTTTGTCACTGAGACTTCAATAGAGCCATGGCTTCCTTCCTGAGAGCAGTTTCTGATGAAGGACAGATGACTGGGCACCTCTAGGGCTAGGGAAGAGGTAAAAGGAGGGTCACAGAGGAGGGTAAAAGGAAAAGAAACAAGAAGCTGGGGGCATGAGAATTCAGACCTCACTGGCTTCACCATTTAGCCTGAACAGTGGCCGAGACTAAACATTCTTGCTCTGGTCCATAGTGCTGCATTGTTCTTAGGAAGCAGCCACTCAGGCAGAGACCATTTTCTCTAGTTAGCTTTTCTTTGTCTCTAGTTGGGGCCACACGATGGCCTCCTGGACAGTGGATGGTGGGCATGATGTACTCCAGCTCAAGTCTAGCCTACAAAAATCGCCTACACAATTTTTGTTCTCTCTTATTTCCATCTACCAAGTGGAAGCAAAGGATTCTGAAGCCCTAAGAAATAGTAGAACCACAAAATGCAAAGAGCCTGGGTCTCTGAATCACTACACGGAAGGCCTCCCACTGAACACCTGCACTGAAATGTTATTACTTGAATAATTCCTATTGGTTCAACCATAGAAATTTCAGGGATTGTCTCTTTCAGCAACTAGCAATTTCATAATTAATAAGTTAATACAGTCAATGTGTGGCTAAGTTTGGCAGGAAATTAATCCCATCAAAAGTGGATGGTTTAGGCTAGTCTGTGCCAAGAGTAAATATTGATAAGAAGAAGGGTATTATTTTATTCTGAATGTGAAATGACTTTTATTTAATGATTACTATTCAGCAGGTTGATCTGTAGTGGTAATAATCATGGGAAGCTGCCGTTTGTTACTCTCATTGTGTTTGAAAATAACTGGCATAAGGAAATGATAAGATATTAGTAAGGTGAAAAGAAATTTGGGCCTGGAAGCCAAATGTCTTGAATGCTAGTTGCACATTAACACTATCACCTATGACCACAAGCCTTCACCCTTCCAGTCACTAGCAGCTCTAAATGCAAGAGTGGAGATGTGCACTTGGGTTAGAGAGAGCCTCCTATGAGAAAAAAACATACCTAAGGAGAATTGATCACAGTGCTTTACGCATAGAAGGTACTGGATATACATGTATTCAATAAATAAATGTTTTAAAATGGACTCTCAGCCTGATAAAGCAATTCAAACTAAAAACCAAGATAGCAGAGGGTGAACACGGATGGAAAATTTCACCCCAACTCCTCCCTACACTGGAAGAAGTGTCTCTGTGTGTCCATGTACATAAAGGATTCGGCTCCATTTCTGAACAATGAAAACAGGGCAGGAATATGAATAAATCTGGGGATGACATACAATCAAAAAGTATAATCATCTGGTTAAGTCCTGCATTTAAGTTTTAAAAATAAAAAAACAGTAGAGAATACCATCTGTCTCCCAATATTGAAGTAAAAACTAAGTCTATTTAATTAAAATAATAACGTAACATAGCCTTTTGTTTAGCCACAAGCAGAGGGCTTTGTCCAGCTAGGTATAGTAAGGGCCTAGGTCAGTCCCTGGAACATGGTAGACACCTAAGTGTTGTAATAACAGCGCTTGCAGAGATGGGCATGGTGAGCGAAGCCTCTCCAGACACTTGCAGGCTAGTAAAAGAGCGCTGCCTGCCATCAACCCACTCAAACCCAAGGCAGAATGAAATACATGATAAACATGTAATGGGGAAAAGGGAGTTAATTCTAATGGGGAGGAGGGGAAAGTAAGGTATTAAAGAGGATGTGGAATTTAGGCTGAACCCCAAAATGAAAGAATGGCTGAGGGAATGGCATGGCCAAGGTGACAGAGAAACTAAAGAGCCTGGCTGGCTTGGGAGCCTGGGTACACATCCAACACTTGAGGAGACAGCCTTGGAAACGAGCAGGTGGAGCCACACATCAGGGTCCGATTGTGACAAGGAAGCAAAATCTTCACCTCAAAAGTAGACCCTCATGAAAAGAAGTGAATCCACTTCCTTTGTCTTCTTTGTCCAAATTTTTTAAAGCACTTACTTCCTTTAAACAATATGGCATATTAATAAGTTGTTTAATCTAAGTAAGATGACTGTCATGCCTGGTTTAGTTTAATGTTATAGAAGTTAAAATAATGTGAAGGAAATACATTATATAATAAAACATGGATTTTTTTTTGTTCTATCTTCTTGAATCATATTAACTTTTGGATAACAAAACCTCATTTTGTTTCAGTGCTTATCCTTAGAAGGGACCTTCTTAAGGTCTGTGTTAGCAATCCAGGTGCCTCTGCTGGTAATTATGCTTCAGGAAAGGAACTGAATTCAATCTTTAGAGTATTTATATGGCTGAGTCTAAAGAGAAGGTCTGCTAAGAGCTCCTCATATGTCAACACAATTCAGTTGGTAATCCATCGTTACTCAAGTCATTTTAGGGGATATAGAAATACGAAGACATGAGCAGACAGAGTTGTAGCTTAAACCGAAGCTCAGAAAAATGCCAAAGCCTCTCTTCTATTCATTCAGCAAATATTAATGAACTCATCACTGCAAATTGCTTAATTAATAAGTATTTACTTAGTACAAGCACTGTTTTAGGTCCAAGAAATACATAAGTAAACAAGATCATTAAGGTCTTTGCTCACATGGAGATTATGTTCTGGGGGAAAAAGAGCTCCTACACAAGATGTGGTGGAGCAATATCTTGAGACCTTCACTGCGATTTCTCATTTCCAGAGCCAGCCTCACTTCACCCTCACACTCCCTTATGCCCTTTCAGAGGCAGGGGTCCCTCTCCACCAGCATTACGCTTAGTGGCTTTGAGTGCATATGTGATTTTTTTTTTCCCTCATAGAAGAGGCAACAGTACTGCAAATCAAGTTATTTGGAGAGGAAATGCTTTGTTTTATTTTGCCATGTTTTGTTTAATTTCAAAATACTTGGCTTTGAACACTAAGAAGACAAAGCCTGGAAGAAGAGGACACAGAGTTTATCCATAAACACAGTTTGGAAAGAGAAGAGATAAGATGTCAGGTTTTCTCACCACATAAAGAGAAGATCAAAGAACTTTCTGAGTTGAAGAAAAGAGCTTCAAAACTGGGAGATAAAAGCAAGAGGGAAAATTATCGGTGGTGGTCCCATAAATAGAGGACTTTCCTCCTGGCCCGCCTCAGAAAAGAAACTTGAGTTGGGTAAAGATAGAGCCCCCAAATAGGTTCAGCAATCTGAGAGCAGAGAATTTCTTACAATCTCACATTATGTCCCCATGGCAGGCTGTGCTCCCTGCAGAGCAGAATGGAGCCTGGCATGTTCCCTCAGAAAGAAAACCCAGCAAAGCTGTCCTGCGACCACCCTACCCCAGTACCTGTCAGTAAAATGATATGGGAGAGCATCAGAAAGCTTTCCCTAATCCCAATAAGGGTACAGAGCTGTCTGAGACAGCACCAGTGCACCAGGACAGGCAACTTGCCTTAGACAAAAAGGATGCTGGTTGAAGGCAGAACAGCATGAGCACCACAGCGACAGATGGCAGCAGAAACAGAAGTCTTCAACCACTCAAAAGAATCAGAGTGGATAAGAAGTAGCAACAGATTAGACACTCCTTCTCCAGACCTCATTCCCATGATCTCCCATCCTGCTCGGACTTGTACAAGAAATCGACTTTATTGTGTCAAGCCACTGAAATTTGAAGGCTGTTTATGAGAGTAGTTTAGCTTACTGTGGTTACTGTTAAAAACAAGGAAATTTCCATTTCTTTTGCTTGCTTGAATATGTGACGTATAAAATTTGTACCCAGGAAGTGATAAATACTAAGAAAAGGAAGCAAGGCAACATGAAAGATAGTGACTAAAGGAGAAATAAATGAAGGATTTCTGTCATGAATAAATCATCTCTGCGGAAACCTGAATATTGAGAATAAACCAGCCATGTGAAGTTCTTCCATATNGAGCATGACCTTAACATATAGGGTCTTAAAAGCCATGGAAAGAAAGTAGTCTGGGGGCACCAGACTGGCTCAGTCGGAAGAGCATGCAATTCTTGACCTTGGGGTCATGAGTTCAAGCCCTGTGTTGGGTGTAGAAATTACATACATACATACAAACATAGACAGAAAATAGTCTGGGGGTACCTGGGCAGCACAGTCAGTTAAGCATCTAATTCTTGGTTTCAGCTCAGGTAGTGATCTCAGGGTCGTGAGATCGAGCACCACATCAGGCTCCATGCTCAGCATAGAGTCAGTTTGAGATTCTCTCTCTCTCTCCCTCTGTCCCTCCCGCTCATGTACTCGTTTGTTCTCTCACCCTTCCCCCCACTCAAATAAATAAATAAATCTTTTTAAAAAGTAGTCTGAATTTTATACTAAATTCCATGAGAACCCATTCATGAGTGTTAAGAAGGGAAATGATGTGACCTGATTTATCATTTATTTTGGCTGCCATTTGGAAAAAGGACCAGAGTGGGACAAAAATGGAAGCTGAAAGAATACTTAAGAGACCATTAAAATAGTGCAGATGAGAGCATTTGATTGTTTAACCTGAGGTGAGAGTTGTAGAAATGGAAAGAAATGACTATATTGGAGATACATTTCAGAGATGGAACTGATTAACTGGAGGCAACACGCAAGGAAAAGAATGGAATGTTTCTCAAGTTTTTATCTTAAGAAGCTGGGGAAAGGTGATGTCATTGTCTGAGGAAGAGACTGGGAGAACAGTTTAAGGAGAGGGAAGAGTAGAGAATAGAGTTCTATTTGGGGCCCATTACAATGAAGATGCCTATTAGACATTCAAATCATAGGAGGCAGGTTGACAAGGAGGCAGTTTGATTTATGAGCCTGCAGCACAAGAAAAAGTCAAGAATGCAGTCACACACTGGGGAGTCATCTGGATATAGAGGGTATTAACATTATGGGAATAAATGAAATCTACCAGGGAGATAGGGTAGCTAGAGAAGAGAACCCAGGAAAGTCTGGAGGTCAAGCAAAGAAGATGAAGTGAGTCAAGAGACTGAAAAGGAATATCCAGTGAGACGGGAGGTGGGAAATCAAACATGAGAAGCTGGCATCACAGAAGCCAAGAAAAGGAACTACCTGGGTTAACTTTATTCTGAAATTAGCATACATAGTTCAATTGCTGAATTGCTTAGAGCCTTGAGTCAATAATTTCTATCTCACCTATTCCTCATCGAAAGAAAAATGTCATGCCCTTAGCCTCCTGGTGAGCTAATGAGCATACTAATAGCTCTGATCCCTCCTCTCTACCAGGAGAAGCTCCTCTTACTGGCACTGACTCAGGAGAGTCTTCTCCATAGTCAGAAAACCCCTTTCGAGACAGATACTTCAAATCAGCTATGCCTTTGAGAGAATGACTTTCTTTTTACACAAATTACGCATTTGAGAATATCAAGCTACAGATTATCATCAGACAGACCATATATAATGAATGTGGGATGGTTTGCTTACTAAACTAGTTTGCCTTTGGGGCTCTATTTTAAATAGAATATGGTTAATAGCCATCAATTTCTCTGTAGAAATAGTTAGACCTGCTGCAAATATTAGCTAACTCAACATTCCATAACAACTGACTTGTCTATTTGCAAGACTATCAAAGATAACATTTAAAGATCAAATGATATATGGAAGAAAATGCCTTAATCACCCAAATAACCTCATTTCCCACATTAATGGTGGCTTATAATAAGATAGTCTTTCAGCAAAACAAGGTTTCCAGATTGGCCAGCATGACATATATCCAATTCTATACCAACCTTAATGGACCTCCATCACAACACTTGAGAGTTCAAGTTGTGGCTTGAGATGTCAGAGTTGGATACCTTCAGGGACTGTTGTTTGCTTGTTTTTATTGATATTGTCACAGTTGAGGTGATACTGATAGTTATTAGGTACTTGAATACCAACAAGGAATCTAAATAACTCTCTATTTCCCACAAAAAGCTTAAGAGGTCTGTGAAAGTACATAAATAGTACAGAAAAGCATATAAATTGATTCAGAAAATTTCCATCCTCAAATAGAGAAAAAGTTAATTTCCCCATCCACTAAAATACAAGTACATAATCTACTTCACAATTTTGCCTACAAGTTCAGGAGGGTCTCAGATCCTCTGAAGACTACCTGTTCCCCCACTGCCCCAGAGTTTCCAAATTAAGCACTCTGGACTTAGAATATTTTCTCCTATACAGTGTACCATATACCCCTTCTCCTTTGTCATCAGGAAACAGAACTTTCAGTTTCCCAAATCTTAAGAGATATTGGGGGAGGGGCACGGTTATTTTCTAGGAAAGACAGGCAAGCCCCTTTGAGAACAGAGTGCACTTACCATGATATATGAGGCTAGAGATGCTGGGAGCTATCCTGCGTCCTGAAAATCTTGGGAAAGGATCTCTAGGAGCTGTCCGAGGTACCAAATGTCTTAGACGAGTGCTTCTCAAAAGTATGTCTACAGACTACCTGTATCAAAATCAAATGGGTATGAGTACTAAAATACAGATTCCTGGCCCATCCCAGAACCACTGAGTCAAGGTCTTTATAGGTAAGCCTCATAAATCTGCATTTTGACAAGTTTCTCAGGAGTTCTTATGTTTAGTGCTAACTTAGGTCTCCCAAATACCAGTACCACTTTCTTAGGATTGGGAGCTGCTTATTCTCATCTGAATTCACTGATCACTATAAATACACATGATACCTTTAATGTTATTTGTATTAACAGTCATGATGAGTTACTCTATTCCTGAAAAAGACAGTAAGCAAATTTCTTCCAGGTGGTTTCTGTCACAATTTGTCACCAGAAACAAAAATTTAACCCCATCAAGAAATCTTGGGAAAGGTAAAGCCTTTTGAAAATCAATGTCCTTGATTTTTTAGCAAGTCTTTCCTGACCGTCCAACCTAGTAATAAAAATCACTGTAATTACAACCAATATTCACTGATCACTCACTCTATGCCATCTATTAAATCTATAATAATGATAATGCAGATGGCCCCCAACAATGATGCTTTAACCTAGAATTTTTTAACTTTATGACGATGCAAGAGCAATAGGCATCCAGTAGAACCCACACTTCAGATTTTGAACTTTTATCTTTTCTTGGCTTAGTGATAGGCAGTTATGATTCTCAAGATGCCGGGCAGCACCAACAAGCTGCAGCCACACAATCATAAAGTGAACAACTGATACACTCACAACCATTCTGATTCTCCCTTTCAGTATAGTATGCAACACATTACATAAGATATTCAACACTTTATTATACAATAGGCTTTGTGTTAGATGCTCTTGCCCAACTATAGATGACTGTAAATGTTCTGAACACATTTAAGGTAGTGTAGGCTAACTGATGACATTCGGTAGGTCAGATATGTTAAGTATATGTTTGACCTATGATATTTTCAACTTACGATGGGTTTATCAGAAGCTTATCCCATCATAAGTTGAGGAAGATCTGTATAGTCAAAACAAAACAAAACAGTGTTCACTACACACCCAGCACTGTTTAAAGTTCCTAACATGATTGTCTCATTTAATCCTTACAATAAATGTACCTATGATCCCAAAGAAAGCAGGAAAAATGGTACCCTGTGCTACCTAAGGTGTTGGTACCTGCTTATATGCCTTGTCATATAAATATGTGATACTTAAACTAATGCTTTGATATTATTTTTAAAAACATGCGTAAGTGGGGGAGAATAGAAATGCCCTTTATTTATTGCTTGTGATGTTCCAGGTACTTTAACATGTTTTTCTTCATTAAAATAATCAGAACCATTTAAGAATATGTTTCACTATCTCCATTTTAACAGGTTTATTGAAGTACTGACATACAATCAGCTGCACGTATTTAAAGTGCTCAATTTAATAAGTTTTGATAGACAAACACATTCGTGAAACCATCACTTCTGAAAGTTTCCTTGTGCCCTCCTTCCTAACCCTCTCCAGTTGCTTTTTCCTGGATAACCACTGGTCTGCTTTCTGATGTCATACACTAGTGTGTATTTTCTAGAACTCTATATAAATAAAATCACAGAGTGTGTACTCTTACACTCAGCATGATTATTTTAAAATTCCCCCATGTTACTGCATTTATCAATAGTTCATTCCTTTTGACTGCTGAGAAGTATTTTATAGATGAGAAAACTGAAAATAAGCAACTTGTAAGATCATGGTAAAGGGCTTGATTCAAATGCAATGCCCAACACAAAAGCCCCAGATTTTCCCACTAAAAATTCTGTCTCTACTTTTAACTGAGGAATAGCCCTATATATGTCTTCAGAATGGAGGAGATATAGCCCCCAGAGTGAGCAGAATATAGTAATCAGGCAAAAAATAGCTGGACGACTGGAGAGGATGTCATCTGCCCTCCCTTTACCTGCTCTTTTCAGTACCACCTCAACCTTTTGGCTTCCAATTATAAGTCACTCACCCTAAGAAGAACCCCAAGATCCCGGGGCTACCAAGATACATGGAGATCACTGGGCACAGGGCCTAAGCAGTAGCTAGAATTTCATCTTACAGGTCAAAAGGGAAGGGAGTGTGTGGAGCAAATGATAGGAGGTCAGAAGATTTATAGTAGAGTAAGGAGGTATCCAAGGAATTATAAAGACATCATTAAACTGGGTCACTCATGTGACTTCCCCTGCTGGGTAGACCAGGGACAGAAGAGGAGATAAGTAGAAAGTAGAAAGGAAAGGTGAACAACTCCCAGCTGCTCATTTGGTGATCTCAGACACCCACAACTCTTAAAGAGTATAAAAACTTAATAGACTGCATTCCCCGCCCCCAATCCTCCACATACTTTAGAGGAGGAATTAAAAACAATAATGACAATAACTAGTATTTACAGAGTATATACTATGTGACAGGCACCATATAAGAGTATCTTATTTCATTCCATTTTACTAACAAGGAAACTAATTCTCAGAACATATAAGTGACTTGTCCAAAGTCATACAGCCAGAGAGTGATTAAATTAAATCCAGAATTCCAATCTCTGAGTTTTAGTCCAGCACTCTTCCTATGTCTCACAAGGATTCCCAGGTGCCCGGCACCCAACCACCACTACATGCTTCTCCATCACTGGTCCCATCNAGAGAGTGATTAAATTAAATCCAGAATTCCAATCTCTGAGTTTTAGTCCAGCACTCTTCCTACGTCTCACAAGGATTCCCAGGTGCCCCGCGCCCTACCACCACTACATGCTTCTCCATCACTGGTCCCATCCCAGGCTCTTAGAGAGTACAGTGATTTAGGTCCTTCACTTTCAAAACCCAGACACCTTATCTTACCCCATCAGAATATATCATCTTGTGCTCCCTGCCCTCAAAATACTGTTAAACACTACAGTCAATGTAAAAGATACTCTGATAAACTCTGCACCAAAAGGTTAATAGTCGTTATGCTCTTCTCAGGTACCCACTGGGGCTTAAGAAGACAGTGCCTAAAAGACTGATGCACACGGTGGGCAGCACTGTGATGCAGAGATTTTTCCAAGCCTGGTCTTCACACAACGGAATGTGGTTGATTTACAGACTTTAATTCCAGGCAAAGTAAACTACTATTCCTCTTTTGGAGGAGCCAACTTGGGCTGATGTAGTCTTTTGCCCGGGGGAAGAAGAATGGAAATAGTAATGATAACAGTTAAATGATGATGATGATGATGATANGGCAAAGTAAACTACTATTCCTCTTTTGGAGGAGCCAACTTGGGCTGATGTAGTCTTTTGCCCGGGGGAAGAAGAATGGAAATAGTAATGATAACAGTTAAATGATGATGATGATGATGATAATAATAATAATAATAATAATAGGAGCCAAGATTTACTGACTGTTACGTATTGGGTATTTTTACCAGTATTATCTCAATTAATCCACAATTCCATGAAGTGCTCCTGATAATCTCATTTACAGGTGAGGAAACAGAGAAAGGCTATGGAATCTGGGAATTAAGGGCTGCTCTTTGAAACTCCAGAACATTCATTCTTAACCAGTACACAGAGCTCCACCAATTATCATTTATTATGCACCTACTATGTGCCTGACACTGTGCAAACCTTAAGCATATTCATTCATTGAAACTCCACGGCAACCCTCTGAG
Source organism: Ailurus styani (assembly GCA_002007465.1). Classification (NCBI taxonomy): domain Eukaryota; kingdom Metazoa; phylum Chordata; class Mammalia; order Carnivora; family Ailuridae; genus Ailurus; species Ailurus styani. The sequence continues at coordinate 4,155,984 of LNAC01000033.1, read as the reverse complement.
GTAGATATTATTATTCCCATTTCACAGATGAGGCTCATCCAAGAAAGAAAGGAAGCTGAGATAAGGGAAAAGATGGAACCGACCCCTGGCTGTCAAAAGGCTTTCAGTTCTGGGAACCAAGCAAGCCGAGCGCGGAGTCCGCGGACTACAGCGCCAGGCGCTAGTTACCCTTGAGGACCACCAGGGGGCGCCGTCCGCCCAGGGCTGGAGGAACGGCGGGAAGCCGGGCTCCCTCCCGGCGCTGCGCGCGCTCCTCTCTAGCCCGCCCCATCCACTGCAGCCAATTAGAAACTTCGCGGACGGCGCCGCGCTCCCCCTGGGAACAGCCGTGGAGGATGACTAGATAATTCTCTTAAGGACATTTGGTTTTTTTACAAAAAGATGTAAAGTGACGCACACGTGACGGGAAGTCTCCACAGGAGTTTACGCCAGGAAGACAGAGATTCAGACATTTTTACCTGAAAAATTCTCTAGCTGAGGAGCCTCTCCCCGACCCTCCTACGGCGGAGAAGGCGGCAACCAATCCCGATAGTCCCCTCACGCGGTTGTCGTTTCCACCAATCATCGCTCTGCTTTCCGGGGCGGTCCCTTACCATCTCAGCCTATCAGGAGCGCAGTTTGCCGCTTGCGGGTCAGGCAGGGCGGGATCCGGCGCCTCGCTGCAGCCGACCTGCAGCCGATTCCTGCTCCTCGGGGGCGTGAGGGTTGAGGAGATTTGGAGTTTGCAGAAAGCCGGCGCCTCAGATGGCGGTCGCCGCCTCTCTTTGGCTAGCGCTGCGGTGGCCTGGGGCTCGGTTGTTGCCCGCCAGTTTGGGTTGCGTCCGCACTCATTTACCCCAGGCCGTGCACGTGCAGTTCCCCCTGCCTTAATGGCGCATACCTCTGCCCCTCAGGATCCCCCAGAAAATGTCACACCACCCCTTGCAGGGATTGGCCCGCTCTGAGCCCCTTGGGAATTTTGTAAATATTACACTGCAGCATTTACTGCATTGTCTTATTTATTGCTGTTACACGTTGACCTGAGGCCAGAGACCACATCTTAACACGTCTTTGCTTGGGGCATGCAAACTTTACATTGCATTTAAACTCCTTGCAGCATTTTTCTCAGCTGTAAGGTGGGGATGATGGTTATCTCCCGTATAAAATGTGTGCATTAAATTAGTACTTGCAAAGCACTCAAAAGATTGTCTTGCATACAGCAAGTGCTCTGAAAAGGTTACCACTGTTACTCCTGTGCCTGGCAAAGGCGTGTAATAAGTGCTCGACAGTGTTTAGAACCAGTTTCACATACTCATTCTTGGAACTTTAAATCTCAACATCCTCGGCAGGAAGGTGATGGCCAAAAGCTTTATACATGCATATGACTAGGAATGTGTCCAGGGAGCTCTGACATGTTATTGCAATTAAGAACAGCACTCTGGTGTCAGAACCTGGGTTCAAGTCTGACTGCAGCTTGCTAGCTGAATGACCATGAAAAATTACCTTAAAAGTGTTTTAGTTCCAAATCTATTAAAAAAAAAAAAAAGCCCAGGGGTGGGGGTCTACTCTGCTCTCAGCAGGGAGTCTGTTTGAGATTCTCCCTCCCTCTCTGTCCCTCCCACTGCTCGTTCTCTCTCTCTCAAATAAATAAATCGTTTTCTTAAGTGCTTTTGTCTGTCAACTATGAAATGGACATGATATTAATAATATCTACTGCACAGGGTTGTAGGGTTTACAAGTACTGCGTAAGAAGTGCTCAGAAAAGTGTCTGTCCTGTAATAAGTTCTCAATTGTTTCCTTCCTTCCTTATCCCAATTTCACTTTGGGAGCAAGGACAAGAATAAAATGTCACCGTATAGTTTCATACCCTCTACCTTAAACTTGTCTCCCATTTTAACTTTTGCAAAACATATTCATATACTATTTTATTTAAGACTCGCAACAATCCTGTGAAGCTCAGAGAAGTTACTGGTTTGCTGAAATCCTAAAACATCTTTTTGGTACAGTTTCACACACGTGCATTTGGAACAAACTTGGTTTTATTGTATTTTTACATTTATTCTATAAGTTCCTTTCTTCACTTAATAATACGTGTCAGAGACCTTTCTATGTCTGTATCCCCATTTCTTTTTAATTACTGCACAGTCCTTCATACCTGAATTTATTTAACCATTCCCCTATTGTCATACATTCAAATGTTTAAAGCCAAATTCTGCTGAGTCTCCCTCAAGGCCCACGGCTTTGATTGTTCAGGCACTGAGCCGTCTCCAGGCCCAAAGACTCGAATCACCAGAAAATGAAATCCTGATGGTCAGGAGTTTCCACGTGGCTCCAGATTTCTCCAAACCATAAGCCCAAGGCTCTAGCAAGGTGTAGAGGGTCTGTGAGGAAAGGGCTGGGAGAATGCCTACATAGGGCTGGAAAGGGCTGCTGATAACTATACCCTTCAATGGTAATGGACTTAAGGGGCCTCTCTCAGAGAGCTCTCAACATTTGTTGAGCATTCTCAACATTTCTGCCCTTGCATCTACCTCACCCAGGTCCCTCACACACTTTACCCCCTAAGAACTTATTTAACTGTAACCTCCTCCCCTCAAAAAGACACACTGTCATATTGTCAAACACACCCCCATTTCATTAAAACACCCAAGAAACCCTAGCAGAGTTCCCAGCCCAGCTTTCTCAGGCTCAGCTAGGGGACAGAAGGAATGCAAGGAGGTCATGGGCACCCCATCATGACATAGGGAACCCTCAGGCTTCCAATTCTAAAATGTAGCTCTGCAGTCAGGAAAGGTGTTCACCTCCCCTGAGCCTCAGTTTCTTCATTTGTCAAATGAAAACCGAAGAAGAGGAGTGGGGATCCAGGATACACAAATGGAGGCAGGGGGCACAGGAACATTGTGTGCACAGCTGTCAGGGAATGAGGAGAGGTAGAGGGGAGCCAGGGAAGAGCCCTGCCTTCTCCTCCTTGGGATGGATGGACCTGCTCCTGGAGCAAAGCGCAGCATGGGACATCCTCTCTTTGCTGGACGAAGCCAAGAAACAAACAAGATTGTGTCTCTGGACATCATTGTGATGCTATTGCTCAAAGGCTGTTATCACATCTCAGCCCTTACCAAGTGCTCTTTCCCCAACCCCTTGAAGATCCTGTACATCCCCAGAGTCAGTCTCACATAGAGCACAGGTTTTTATCTGCTTAGCCCACTATCCAGGACTCTTCCTCGGTAACAGAACCCTGATTTTCAGCTGGGATCACTGTCTTTCAGAATAAGACTACATTTCCCAGACTGCTTTGCTGCTACTTTTCTGGCTGAAGAGATGTAAGAGAGTTCTGGGTGAGGCTTCCGGGGAGGCACAGGGAAGGCAGCCCCAGTCCCCACCCCCCCTCACCCTTTTCCTTCTCTCCTTCTACTCTTTCTCAGTCCTGCTCTGTGGGAATGAGGTGACCTTCACTGAGGATGGCAGTCACAAGCTAGGACAGTGGGACAGAATTTTAAAAGGAGCCTGAATCTCAATAACCATTGTCTATGAACTGCCTACCTACAGACTTCTTGGCTGTGAGAAAATAAAACCCTTACATGTATGAGTCACTGCTATTTTAGGTTTCCTGTTATATGTAGACTGATGTCATCCTTAAATGACCAATCTCTCTCCTCCAAGGTTTAGAAGTTGCTGGAAGGAAAGCTGCTTAAATCCCAACTGTTTTCTTTTTCTTTTAAGAACCAAACAGAGGAATTAAAGTCTATCATTAGCTCAGCTACCTTAACTTTAGAGAGATACATTTATAAATTACTAGAACATTCTTCTGACTGGATCAGGTTGACCAGCACAACATTAACCTTGGACTCAGGAGACATTTGGGGACAAAACATACAATGCACTCTCTCACTAAATCACAGGTTGGCATGACCTTGACCTTCTATTTTCATATAGAAAGAAAACATAATATTCTGTGGAGGAAGATCCTCAGCACACAGGCAAACTCCTGAATGCTTCTGTTGGTGGTTGGGTTCAGTTCAGGCTCCAAACTGACCTCCAAGGGACAGCTTCTTTGGAATAGAATCCAGCTACATTAGGGGTCTCTGGGGAATGTTCAGGCATTCAGAGTTGACTTCTGGCTCAATGCCTTCCAACCTTCCAACCCCCACTTCTCCTCAGGAGGGGATTCAGCTGGGCCCCTCCAAACCTTTTGCCATTCTGCTCTCCACAGGACATTGTGAGAGGGAACACTTGTCCCAGAGCAATGGTTCTCAAGCATGAAAGTGCCTCAGAATTCCCTGGAAGGCTTATAAAAATTCAAATCACTAGGCTCCAACCCCAGTTTCTGTTTCAACAGCTCTGGGGTGAGATCTAAATATTTGCAGCTTTAATAAATTCTCAAGCGATGCTGATGCTGCCGGTCCAGGGAACACATTTTGAGGGCCACTGTCCTAGAATCTGGTAAAGTACCTCAGGCTACTTCTTTCTGATCTCTGGGGGAATTTCCTCCAGTGTATTCTGAGGTAACTGGACCCTGGTGGTGGCCTCTGCATAGGTGCCCTAAGAACTGTCCTTTCAGGACCTCTGTCTGCTTCCCCAGCCCCAGGGCTCCCATCAGGCCCCTCAGGGACAGCTCCTTCTCACAGGGCCACTGGGTAGGCACTTCCATGGACTTTTTCCTCCTCTGGGGTCTCCCTTACAGTGTTGGAGACTGGGTCTAGAGAGGAAGAGAGGGTGGAGTTACATAAGTTATTTTTTCTTTGATGTTTAAATATGTTAAAACATGTTATGTGTTGTTCTTACAATAAAGTAATAAAAGAAAAATGTTAAGAAATACAGACTATTTTGGAAATGTTTGTGAATAACTAACATTTATTGAGAAGTTACTGTGTTCCAAACACTGTAGTAAATGCTCATTTAACTACTGTCACCATATTTCAGCCTAAAACAGGCTTAGAAAGGCTAAATAACTTACCGGTGTGACACAGGTAGTCAGTGACAGAGCAGGGATCCCATCCCGGGGCTACCCAGTTCCAAAGCTTGATGCTTTAATGCTTAGGCAATGCTGTGTTTTGAAAATGCTGCTGATTTTCTAATGACACTAGGACATGCATTCTCAGCAAGGGTGATTTGGCCCTGAAGGGAGGGAAAATTAGTTCTTGGGGTAGGGAGACAAATAATCTTTACTCTTTTTGTGAATAAAACATAGAAATACATATAGTACATAATAGATGCAGAATATATCTGTAGCATTAAATTTTACAGGGGGAGAGTAATTAGAAAAATATATCTAAGAAGTCTCTTTATAGAGATATAATGAAAACAAGATTGAGAAACACTGGGCTAGGACATTTTGGCAAAGAGTCTGTTTGCTGAAAGTTAATGCTGTCTTACACAACTTTCGAAGTTTTCTATGAAGCGGAGGACAAACAAAACATTTGACATTTATTGTTCAAAGCTTTTAGTCATTAAGCCATATGGTCCTCCCAAGAACTTCCTGATGAAGTCATTAAGGAAGATATTTAATATCCATTTCTAATAGATGAAGGAATTGAACTTTAAAGATAATAACCATCCACCTAAATTTAATGCCAAACAAAACTATCCCTCAAGAATAAAGTGAAATAAAGAAACTGGTAAACAAAGCAAAGCAGAGCTTGTTATAAACAGACCCTCAGTGGGAAAACTCTAATATCTGATACGCAAGAAAGAAAGAAGCAAGCAAGACTGTTAACATCCAAACAAATCTATACAAACATTGATGTATAAAATAATATTCTGCAGTAATGTATATGGTATACAGTAATAGTAATGTCTAGTCTGGGGGCTTCCAGACATAAAACAGAACTAAAATGTTGGATAACAATGGCATATAAGTCAGGGGGGATGGTTGGAGTTAAAGCATGCTCACATCTCTGAGTTAGTTTGAGAGAAGAGTAAAAAGACTCTGACTTGAGAATTTAAGTTAAATATGCATGTGAAATTTCCAAGTTAACAAATAAAAGAGTAGACATCAAGCATACAACCATTCAATCAGAAGAATAAAAAGTGGAAGGAGTAAATCCTATGCTGTCTCACCAAAAATATTATGAATCATTGGAGAAAAAATTGAATTGAGTCTTTAAATTTATTTCAAATCATCATCTTTGAATGTGGTCTTTAATATGGGCTTAAAATCAATTGCATGAGTAGAGTTTTTTCATACTAAAAACAAAAATGTCTGTTTTCTTCATCTGTATGACTTTATAAGTGTCTAGAACGTGAACAGTGCTTCTGAAAGGGTGGCCCATACAATTTTGGCTTCCCAAGATGTTAAGCACCAAAGAAAAGGACCCATGATCCAGTGGTTTGAAAGATGCTGCACACCACATCCTCACCTGGAGACTTGCAAAGCTCTAAAGCCCTAGGAAGACTTACACATATTAAAGAAACCTCCTTGCTTTGGTCAACCCCAGTCATTTTCATTTTTTTCCCACTATGTGAAATACAGTAAAATCCCATAGAGCAAACTCTGGACAACACTAGATTCAGCCTTCTTATTTAAGCTCAGGGTCTCAGATTGAAAACACAACCCAGACACAAAATGTGGACTCGATTCTTCTAAGGAGTTGACAAAACCATTTTAAAAGGTGGAAACTGTGGCCTCAAATAATTCGAGACATAGCAAGACACAGTGAGAGAGGGAATACAAGCAGGAGGAGTGGGAGAGGGAGAATCAGGCTCCCCACTGAGCAGGGAGCCTGATGTGGGGCTTGATCTCAGAACCCTGGGATCTGATCTGAGCTGAAGGCAGATGCCTAAGGACTGAGCCACCAAGGTGCCCCACCTCCTGGCCCCTTGAGGGAGACCCCAGGAATAAAAGTGCCCCAAGACAAGTCACTTCCTTGCTCAATCTGGGTCTCGGTTTCCCCATTGGTCTAACGAAAGGACAAATGTCATAGCATCTGAGCTCCTTCTAGTCTCCAATTATACAATGATCAGCCTGGAGTTACCACCTCCATGTTTTAACTCTTGGTTCATCAGCTTGATCCTTATGCCTAAAGGATGGTGCCAAACTTGCTGGATTTAAGGGCATTTCAAGTTTCCTCTGTCTTCATCCCCCTGCAGCTCCTCCTCAGCCGTTACACTCAACACTTCCTAATGTAGTCTCTCCTCCCACCGTCCATGGGAACACGTTTCCCTCAGTCGCAGCTCCTGCAAATCTTCCCACTTTGATGGAATCTCCATGCCTCCTGACCACCTTGTCATAACTGTTTTAAACCTGATCCTAGTTACCAGCTCAAAAGGCCACAGTTCCAACTCCTCTTTTCACGGTTCCATCCATGCTGACGTCCACATCTCTAAAGTTCACTCACAGTTCTATTGTCTTCTCCACTGAAGTAGAGATTGAAAGTTAATACATGCCTTAAATGCAGTGTGGGGGGGGGTGGCAGATAGAAAGAGAGAAAACACAAACGTTGGGATAGTGGGAATTGTCACTAGCTGACCTGTGGCAATATGTTGAGTATCTTCAAATTCTAATTTTCAAAGTCAGTCTGATCTTTCCAGGAATGCCACTCCCAGCCATAGGAAGAAAGCTCAGGGTCACAGGTTACATTAGCTCCCTCCTTCTCATCCCAATGAGTAGGTTGTGCCAGTTGCACCTCCCATTCCCAAGAAGAGTTCCTTCCAGGTTCTTTAAGCGCCAGCACCGTGCTCATAATCAGACCTGCCACCATCCATACCCAACCAGAAGATCTAACTCAGCCCCTGAATCTATGAGCCAGGGCAGAGGGGCTGGAGTGAGTTATCTCTCAGGATGCCCTGGGAGATGGGAAAAAGTTAGGTTGAGGAGGTCCTTTGGGTGATGAAGAAGCAGGGGAATATATGGCCAATAAAACCTTTAAATGTTAAGTATCAAAATAAAAAAGAAGAAGGGGGAGGAGGAGGAG